>BLFK01000490.1:4362673-4370173 GCA_014634185.1 Astreopora myriophthalma
ATCTTGAACTAATGCAGTCAACAGTTGATCACATACCCTAAGGGATACATGACCTGCGGGGTAGTGACTGTGGTATTGCAGGACTGGGTCAAAGGTCAGGTGCTCTATACCATTGCACTCACTGATCGCTGTGGATCAATTGCCCTGCGAATCGTTGCGGGGTGCTCCACCCTCCCTCTAGATGTGACATTTACTGATGCTGTCAGTGTGACAGTGCCTCCTGGTGATCATGTTTTTTTGGGGAGGGGAGCTGATTTTCACTCACAGGGTTGCCATGGATACCTCCCTGCCTTATTGTGCTTCCCATTGGGTACCATGAATTAAGTAATTTTAAAATATCCGATTGGTGTCGCCACAATTTCATGAATAATAATGGTTCACATGTACTTCTTGATGCAGTTTGATCTTACCGTATGTTTGTTTGTTGTTTCTGGACAGTGGTGCTTGCCCAATGCGCACTCTTTGCAGAGATTTCATTGCACCAAGAAGAGAGACAGACTACTCTGAAATATGCGTAAGAAATAAAATTAATTTCAGTTTTCATTTGTGCCTGACAGGTGCTATTTTCATCCTTGATTACATGGCATTTCTTTGTAAATTTGTAAGGTTCTCACTGGCAAGTTATTACCTTGGTCACTTGCATACAATTTCTGCCAATGGTGAGTAATATTATAGTTAATGATTTCATTTTTATTTTTTTCAGGCAAGTTGCATCCATTATCGGATCAACGGCTCTCTTCATCTGTACAACTGTTTACAACAACAAGGTAAGTGTTTTTGGATTGAAGGGGCAGCATGACTCATCGGTTGAGATGAAGGTTTACGTACATGTACAGTGTAACTTCAAGCATACAAAATTAATGTTGTCGGTAGTGTTAAGTAACGTATTAACCTAGTATTAACCCTTAAATGTAAGTATTAACCCTTACAAATGTGTGACTTCTCCTATTGATGACTAAAATCTTACTGTGTTAGCCAGAGTAAATCTATTTATTAAGTCACTAGCTATTGAAAGTGAAAGGGTGAAAAATCAAGCTATGTGACATGTGACCAGTACCCACAAGACTGCAATGAACATTGGTATTCCTCTTGGGAACTGGCAGCATTTGATTGGAATGTTGAAAGTTTTTATGAAAATCATGCTTTAAAATGCATAATATCTGAAGAGAAATTTCATGATGTTCTTGAATAGGCTATAATTTTCAAATGTACACGTACATGTATGGTAGATGTATAAGCTCTACATTATAATTGTTATTTTTGTAGTTTTAGTTGGTTATTTTGAATTTGCTGGCTTTTGAAGACAAAAATACAGACTGACCATTTCCATGGAAACTGTCTGTATGACAAAATCCCAACCTCAAAAGAACCAATCAGAATGCTTGGATTTACCTCAAGACAGCCTTGCCATATAATAATGAATGTTATCTTTCTGTTACCTTAAATTATTTTATTTTCATTTATCATCAGGATAGTAATTTCCAGTCTTTTCAAGCTGTCTGTGTTGTCATTGCTGTTCTTAGCTGGTTGTTAATGAGGTACACTGGTATGAATGTACAAGTTGCTGTGGAGGCATCTACCACCAGTGCTTCATCAGGCCATGGTATTGATTCCTAGAGATCAGAATAATTTATGTCTTTGCAAAGGAGCACAAATGAAGGGTTGTAGGTGCAAGTGTCGTGAGTGACTATTTCTTCATTATTTCACATCACAGCCAAATTTCAAGGTGCAGTAAATGGTACCTGACTTCTTCAAATAATTGTTGCAAGGAATATGCAAAAAATGAAAGGCAATTCAATGAAAACAGACTACAATAATTATTATAGTTGTCTGTTTTCATCGCATTACCCTCAGTTGTTATCATAGGACCTGCAAGAACTTTTTACAGAAGTTATGCACCGTTTATCACTCGAATTTTGGCTGTAAATAAGGAACTGAAAATAACAAAAAGGGATGGTTTTGAATACAGCCCTTGAAATGTTCATGAGATTTAGCTGTTACTAGAGTTGAACACTTCTGACCTGTAAACAGTCTTTTTCTTTTTCTTTTATTTATACTTATTTATATTTATATTATCATTTATTTATCTGTTATTTTAATTTGTTCTTGTACATATTTGTATATATTTAATGATATTTTTATCTCCCTTTTAATAACATAGTTACTAATCACCAGTTTATACCAGCAAACCCTTTGATTTTGCTGATCGGTCTTTTATCAGTCTAAATGAAGATGTTATTATTATTATTATTATTATTATTATTATTATTATTATTATTATTATTATTATTATTATTATTATTATTATTATTATTATTAAAACTTTGACAGTACATGTAGAAGGGAAAACTCTAGGTTCAAAAGCTTTCATGTTACATCTTGCATCGGTACGTCAGTCTATAGTACCGGTAGCTTTCCTGAGGAGGTGGAAAGTCACCTGGGGAAAAAACCCAAAGCCATGTTGACCTACAGGGGCTTTTCAGGGACAATGCATGGAACAGATAATGCAAATGAACACAACAGAACTGGGTAACCAGTTGTAGTTTTTTTTACTAGTTAATGGATTAACACTCACAGCAGGCTTCATGGATCATTAAATGCAACTTTTCTTGTTCCAGATGAGAAGAAATGTAAAGATGGAGTTCCCCTATTTACATTGCTGAGACAAATACTAACCCAAAGGAGCTTTGGTACAGTAACTGTGTGGTGGTTTAAATATATTATTTTTTGGTTTTAATGAACATTTCTTTTTTTATGTTGCATTGTGCCGAGGTTTGGATAATGAATGTAAAACAATGGCTGAACTGTAGCTAAGTTAGTCACATAAGTTAATGCCATACAAACCTTAAAAGTTTAAACGCCTAGCTTGCAGTGATGAGTCTCCTGTAGCTCAGTGGTAGAGCATGAGCTAGAAATTGCAAGGTCATGTGTTTGACTCCTGTTAGGAGAACTTGGACTTGAGTATATATACCTGATTCACTTTCTAGAATGTAATTCTAAAAAGTTCAACTGGTTTTAAAGAATTTTGAACCAGGAAAAAAATGAAACCACTACTACTGTATTTAACTACAGCTATAAAAGCCTTCTAACTTTATGGTGCTGGCTGATCATTATTCAACCTTTTTTCTTTGCAGTTTGCTTTGTTGCAATGAACTTTTTTCAGGTACATTAAGTGTGCTTAAATTTTCCTCAGCATTCTTCTGTATTGCAGAGATACAAATGACAGTCCATTGAAAGTTGGTATATGTTTGACCAAACCTCTATATGGTTCTTGGAAATCATGTTGGGATATGTCATGGAATTTCAGGTCCAACCACATTTCAGTCTGACAAAAGTGTGGGCAGAATTTAGCCATGATATATTATAAGATAGTTTTCAGCTTTAGGTCCATGAATTGACATGCAATCAGATTTGATTCTTTCATTAATTAACAAATGATCAATATTCAATTAAAGATTGGACAAAAGCTATTGTCAGTGAGTGGTTTATTAACCCTTTAATGCCAAGACTGCCACTTATAGATTTTACTCTGGCTATCACCAGACAATTTTACTCGTCACTAGGGTACCCCTAGGGCAGGAAAGGGTTAAGTTATACTTCATTGATTGATTAACTCATTGATCAATTAATCAATGTGTATGGACCAAATTGATAAATGGTGGCCAATAAATTATTTTATTATCTGATTATTAGTATATGCTAATTGGACTCACCAGCCATTTCAAAGGAAAAATTATTTTCAATTTTAAATATGCCGTTAAATGCAATTTAACAGAGTTCAAAACAAGGAGCGCCTAGGTTCCAGGTGTGGTCAGCGGTTTGTTATATTAGCACACTCTATTGATAGATATACCTAGTATTAGTACAAGCTCTGTGATTCCTTGTCCTTGTGAGTCGAAGGACATAATTAGATGTTGCATTGTGGCAGGAAGAGTTAGTGTTTTTGTGGAGTGTTTGGTGAAGCATCTTGTGTTTTTCCCTTTCCCTCCCTTCACTTTCCACTGTTTCTGTAGCAGTGTGATGGGAGCAGTCTCCATCTAGGAGCTGGCTGCGAATAGTCGAAGCTCCTGGGTGTCTCCGGCACCGAACCTCCATTTAGTGACACAGTTGTTATTGTCACGAGGTTGGTGAGGCTGACTAGACCAAAGAGAAAAGAATTGGCCACCATTTACGAATTGGCTCTATTAATTAATTAAATTTGGTAAGTATAATGCTATTGTCTTTGAGAGCAGTCTACCCTGTGTTGTCCTCAGGTTTTTCATACAACGTTTTGCAGCAACTTCTTCCTCATTTTTGTGGAGCACCTCATAGGATCTGACACCGTACCAGCTGTATGTTAATTAATTTTGCAAATGAAGTTAGTCCAGTTTAGAGTGATTTTCAATTCAGTGTTGTCAGGAACCAAAACCAAAGCAATTACGGAGCCAATCACATTCTGAAGGAAATACGCACTTCAGCCAATCACAAATCAAAGTAATTCACACATTGGTTTTATTAGCCAATCAGCTTGGAATGCAAAGCAAGTAAAAGCAGGATTTGGGAAGTGCAGGAAAACGAGAGTGACTAAGTCCCAATTGGTTTTAGTTTCACATCGGATTGGTTGAAAAGTTCATGCAAGTTTTCTAATCCAATCATAGAGCAGGCCAAACCCAAGGCAATCGCATATAAAAATTAGTTTCAACGCTGAATTGAAAACTGTTCTGTTGAGTGACTGTTCACTTCGACATTACAGCAGCCATGTTGGAGCAGAAAACAAAGCAGGGGCAACCACATACGTTGGAGGGAAAAAAAGCTTCATTTTGGAATTCTTGAATTCCATTTTCATACATTTTCTGGATTTTGTTTTGGTACACCAGTGAGGCTTCTGGTCAAGTTAGCAACACTTTACATTCTTCACAGGGATTAATCTAAATAACTTTTGTACCCCTTTGATGGGAGCTTTGCCCTTTCCATGCAAAAGCTGAGTAGATGTTAAAAATAACTTGGTAGTTTAAAACACATAAAATTAAAAAACACTCCTGAGTGATGAATGAACCTTGTGATCAATGAATTTTATTAAGAAGAGAAGTCCACGGTGACTGATGTTTGGTATTTTTTCAACACAGTATTCACACTTAGAAAGAGAAAATGGGTAAATTAGTCTTGGTACCAAAATAATGCTGTTATTTTTGGGTTTCTACCTGTACAAAAACATTTTTTAGTCTTTCAATGAAATGTGAAAGAGCATGACACTGCCCATTTCAATTTCTGTAAGTGTAATATTAATGTCTTGAATTGATGGGCTCATAGCAAAAACATCTTAATCAAGTGACTTTTTGAGTGTGTTTGGTCATTTTGTGAAATTGTGAATTTTTGCAAAATTTTGGCATATAGCGTGGGGAAGTTCACCCCGTAACTTGATTTGTTGTAAATATACCACAATATTGTGAAATGATCTAAAAACTATGCAAAAGTCACTTTAAGTATGGTTTTGCTCAGAGCCCTTCAGTTATTGATATTTAATAATTGCTTCATAGATACTGTACAGTTTGCTAACTGGATCGGTATTCATGTTGCCAAGGGTGAGTACATCCCTTTGGTAGTACAGAATATGTGTGTGGAATGTGGAAATATTTTCCTGTTTCATTCTGCTTAATTTGCTTCACTTAATTGTTTAGTTAGCCAGTATTGGCACCTCACAACTTAATCGCAAACTTGGTAGCATATTAGGTCAAGAAAGGGGGAGGAAACTAAATGATTGTTGCATGATATAAAATACCGTATGATTTTTTGATCATGATTGAAGTTCTCGTCCCTTTATAGACAGCCTTAAGCTAAATATTGTGTCAAAATTTTTTATGAGTTTTTTAACACTCCCTTTCAATCACACCTCTAATCTGTTGCTTTTGGTTTGTAGATACTTGTTTTGGCAACCAGTCCATTATTGGCTAAGTTTGGCTCCTACAAGCTCATATTGTGGTCATTTTATGTGAAGGTAAGGGATCCAGGAAAGTATTATGTTTGTATATAATGACTATCAAAATTTGCCCACGGGGAGTTGCAATTATAGTATTGTTTCCTGTGGGACAATTCTCTCAGGTGTCGTGATACAGCCATGATGTATTAACCGAACTTTATATAGCAATTTTTTTCTTTTTCTTGTTAGATATCACTACCAGCTATAGTGTTTTTAGCTGGACGAAATAATATCTGGGTCCTGTATCTTTTTCTTATCATTGACAAGTGAGAACATAATATTTTTTGTTTGTAAAATAATAATTATTTGCTGAAAATACAATGGGTATGTACACAGTGTTTAGAGATGTGGGTGAGACCATGCAATGTATAACAAAGCATGAGTCACATTCACAATGTTGTGTGAGAAGAAAACATTCAACAAAGAAGAATAAAATTAGTGTTCCAAGCACAAAAAGACTCTCTCTGATGATCAGCAGTAGTTGTCCATTAGAATCAAGGATGCCTTTTGCAAGCGCTGTAATGAGAACCCATCAAAGTCCAGCACAGACTGTCACCTGTTGGAGGTGTGGCATGCATTGATCTTTCGAATGGCCTCCAGCAATCATTGGTGGAGAGCACAATGCACTCAATTTTCTCAACAGATGACACATGCTGTAGCACGAACTGCACATTCAAAAAGCAGCAAAAGAATAGATGTCCTGGCTTGTGAAATAGATTGCAATGTAGCAAGCGATAAAATCACGGGCAAGCAATCTATCACTTTCAAGTGGACAATAGGAAATAAAAGCAATCTGAATATTAAATAGTCATTGTAATTTATAGCAGTCCGTAAAGAAAGACATTGTCGTAGTTGTCCTCATCATCGTTGATCATCTCATCTTCAGATTTAAGTAGTCAAATTCTATGGCATTTGTTGAAGTCTTGCATTCATAATCATTCCGTAAAAATATGGTCTGAGTGCATCCTTTTTTGGCAGTTGCCTTCCAGATGCAACCTTCTCATTATTTAACTTATCTGTCTCTGACATCATTGATGACGATATGGAAAAATACCATCGAAAGTAAGTGCAAATACAAACCTTGTGATTTTAAAGTGCTGCTCAAGATCATTCTTGCATTGGCATGCTGATTTAGGCCACTTAAATTATTAGTTTAGTTTTATTTAGTAATTACTTTAGTTAATTATATTAGACCTGTGAATAATTTGGCAAAACAATAGTTTTTATTAATTGTGAGAAATGAACCAGTCACAACTCTAAACCAATGCACGTGCTAGTATTAAGCTTGGCAAAATGTGCCCAAGCATTCACTTGTTTTGGTTTTGCCCAGGTTGATAAGTTGAGAATTCAAGGTGACACGCGATATCTCAGTGTTATGTCTTCCAGTCACATATCACTTTCAAGCAAGTTAGTTCCAATCATCAAGTGAAAACCACACTATTCATCCAGTAAATGCTGTGTTTTCTTTCCTCTTTTTTCCATTGCAGTGCACCTGTCTCATCAATGATATTTGGCACCAATGCTCTTTTCACCAAACCAGCACA
>BLFK01000490.1:4375173-4378327 GCA_014634185.1 Astreopora myriophthalma
CCACTTATACTGCCAATACACTTCGTCATCGTTTGCTTCCTGTGTCTGTTTACCATCTGCGTTGTCAGTCTCTTTGCTTGTGTTGTCACCCTCCCCTCCCCCCTGTTTAAACGCAGCCTCTAGGGCATCATCTTCCTCATTTTCTTTTTGCTTTTCTTCCAAAGTTTTCGCTTTGTAAGATAACTTTTCATATGTATCTTGATAAACACTGAAGTTGCCTCTTTGGAGAAGAAAGTCGGCCAGCTCAGTAAGCTTTAAAAGACTCTCTTTATCTCCTCCTGTTGGTGAGCTTTCGCCCCTTTCTTCAGAGGATTTTGGTCTCTTAGCCTTCGCTTGCCATCGTGCACTTGCAGATGAGCTATTTCCCCGACCACTTTTGCTCCCACCAAATCGCCTCAGCGCTTTGAGAACAGTCTCCCCGGGTTGAATAATCTTTAAAATGTCCTTGATTGCCTTTATTTCTTCCCCTGGTTCTTCCGCGTCTTCGAAATTGCTTTCATTTCCACTGTCCCACGTATTCTTTGTAGCTTGCTCTCCTCGCTCTTTGATCTTTACCCAGTCTAAAGAATCTAACCACTCGTCCCGAATAACTTCCTCTTTCTTCTCAAAGTAATTCCCTTCTGCATCAAAGTGGCCTTCTTCCATCTCCTCTTTCAAGTTAAACGGTGTTATCTTGATTCCTTCGTCGTAGTCGATTGTTGCATCTTCTTGCCCTTCCAAATCTTCCTCTTGCAAGATGTATTTTTCGTCGCTCTTTCCCTCATCGTCGTCATCCCCATCATCACTGTCCAAAGAATGAACTTTGACTCGACCTAGGGAAGATTCCTCCTTGATTTCTTCGCGTTCCTCCTCTGCAAATTGAACTTTACGTTTTGACATCGTTCCAGTGAGTAAAGCAAAATGGTGGAATGAAACACATTGGTTGCCAGGTCCTACTCCACTTTTGGTGTTGTTGTTTGGTCACGTGAGAATGTATTCTGCGGCAAGGCGTTCATGTTAGGCCCATAAGACGTCCCATACATATGTAATATCATGTATGGCCCATAAGACGTCCCATACATATGTATTGTCATGTATGGTTTATAGTATGTCCTAATGTACTCGTTATACCAAGTTTACCCTCATATACCCCTTGTTAACCTCGTTCTACCTTGTTTATCATCATATACACCGAGTTAACCACGTTACATCCTGTTTACCCCAACTCTACCTCGTTTACCTTCGTATCCCCCTTATTAACCTCGTTCTACCTTGTTTAACCACATATACCACGAGTTAATCACGTTACAACCCGTATACCCCAAGTTAACCTCGTTCTACCTCGTTTACCTTCGTATACCCCTTGTTACCCTCGTTCTACCTTGTTTATCCACGTATAGCCTGAGTTAACCACGTTACATCCCGTTCACCCCAAGTTAACCTCGTTTACCCTCGTATACCCCTTGTCAACCTCGTTCTACCTTGTTTCTCCCCATTTACCCCGAGTTAGCCACGTTACATCCCGTATACCCCAAGTTAACCTCGTTCTGCCTTGTTTATCCCCATTTACCCAGAGTTAGCCACGTTACCCCTTATTACCCTCGTTCTACCTTGTTTATCCACGTATACCCTGAGTTAACCACGTTACATCCCGTTCACCCCAAGTTAACTTCGTTTACCCTCGTATACCCCTTGTCAACCTCGTTTATCCCCATTTACCCAGAGTTAGCCACGTTACATCCCGTTTACCCAAAGTTCACCTCGTTCTACCTCGTTTACCTTCGTATACCCCTTATTAACCTCGTTCTACCTTGTTTATCCATATTTACCCCGACTTAATCACGTTACAACCCGTATACCCCAAGTTAACCTCGTTCTACCTCGTTTACCTTTGTATACCCCTTGTTAGCCTCGTTCTACCTTGTTTATCCACATATACCCCGAGTTAACCACGTTACATCACGTTTACCCCAAGTTAACCTCGTTTACCCTCGTATACCCCTTGTCAGCCTCGTTCTACCTTGTTCAACCACATATACCCCGAACTAGCCACGTTACGTCCCGTTTACCCCAAGTTGAACTCGTTCTACATTGTTTACCCTTGTATACCCCTTATTAACCTCGTTCTACCTTGTTCAATCACATATACCCCAATGTAACCTCGTTGTACCTCGTTTACCCTCGTATACCCCTTGTTTGCCTCGTTCTACCTTGTTTATCCACATTTACCCCGACTTAAGCACGTTACATCCCGTTTACCCTAGGTTACCCTAGTTCTACCTTGTTTAGCCACATATAACCCGAGTTAACCACGTTACAACCCGTGTATCCCAGGTTAACCTCGTTCTACCTCGTTTACCTTCGTATACCCTTTGTTAGCCTCGTTCTACCTTGTTTGTCTACATATACCCCGAATTAGCCACGTTACATACTGTTTACCCCAAGTTAACCTCGTTCTACCTCGTTTACCTCTTGTTACCCTCGTTCTACCTTGTTTATCCACATTTACCTCAATGTAACCTCGCGTTGTACCTCGTTTACCCTCGTATACCCCCTGTCTGCCTCGTTCTACCTTGTTTATCCACATATACTCCTAGTTGACCACGTTACATCGCGTTTACCCAAGTTAAGCACATGCTACCTCTTTTACCATCGTATACCCCTTGTTAACCTCGTTCTACATTGTTTACCCTTAGTTAGCCACGTTTGCCCTAAACTAACCTCGTTATTTCTCTTTTACACTTCTCTGCACTAAATCCAACCTGTTCTACCTCGTTTACCCTTAGTTAGCCACGCTTTGCTACGTTTATCCTAGTTTAACCTTATTCCTCTTCGTTTACCCTCCTATATCCTAAGTCAACAACGTTCTGCCTTGGTTACCCTTAGTTAGCCACGTTTTCCTTCAGTTAACCTCGTTCTTTCTTGTTTACCATCCTCTGCACAAACTCAACCACGTTCTACCTCGTTTACCCTTAGTTACGTTATTCCACGTTTAACCTCGTTCTTCCTCGTTTAACCTTAGATAGCCTCGTTTTCCCTTGTTTAATCTCATTCTAAGTCGTTTACCCTCCTCTACTCCACGTAAACCACATTCTATCTCGTTTACCCTTAGTTAGTTTCGTTTTACCACGTTTTCCCTAGGTTAACCCCGGTATTCCTCGTTTACCCCCCCCCC
>BLFK01000490.1:4385317-4387817 GCA_014634185.1 Astreopora myriophthalma
ACACCATCCCCGAAGCAACCCTGGTCATTCCAGTTCAACATGTAAGTTGATGAGTAAGGCCCATAAACTGGCGCATTTTTTGTGTTTTCCCACTTATACTGCCAATACACTTCGTCATCGTTTGCTTCCTGTGTCTGTTTACCATCTGCGTTGTCAGTCTCTTTGCTTGTGTTGTCACCCTCCCCTCCCCCCTGTTTAAACGCAGCCTCTAGGGCATCATCTTCCTCATTTTCTTTTTGCTTTTCTTCCAAAGTTTTCGCTTTGTAAGATAACTTTTCATATGTATCTTGATAAACACTGAAGTTGCCTCTTTGGAGAAGAAAGTCGGCCAGCTCAGTAAGCTTTAAAAGACTCTCTTTATCTCCTCCTGTTGGTGAGCTTTCACCGCTTTCTTCAGAGGATTTTGGTCTCTTAGCCTTCGCTTGCCATCGTGCACTTGCAGATGAGCTATTTCCCCGACCACTTTTGCTCCCACCAAATCGCCTCAGCGCTTTGAGAACAGTCTCCCCGGGTTGAATAATCTTTAAAATGTCCTTGATTGCCTTTATTTCTTCCCCTGGTTCTTCCGCGTCTTCGAAATTGCTTTCATTTCCACTGTCCCACGTATTCTTTGTAGCTTGCTCTCCTCGCTCTTTGATCTTTACCCAGTCTAAAGAATCTAACCACTCGTCCCGAATAACTTCCTCTTTCTTCTCAAAGTAATTCCCTTCTGCATCAAAGTGGCCTTCTTCCATCTCCTCTTTCAAGTTAAACGGTGTTATCTTGATTCCTTCGTCGTAGTCGATTGTTGCATCTTCTTGCCCCTCCAAATCTTCCTCTTGCAAGATGTATTTTTCGTCGCTCTTTCCTTCATCGTCGTCATCCCCATCATCACTGTCCAAAGAATGAACTTTGACTCGACCTAGGGAAGATTCCTCCTTGATTTCTTCGCGTTCCTCCTCTGCAAATTGAACTTTACGTTTTGACATCGTTCCAGTGAGTAAAGCAAAATGGTGGAATGAAACACATTGGTTGCCAGGTCCTACTCCACTTTTGGTGTTGTTGTTTGGTCACGTGAGAATGTATTCTGCAGGCATTTGTCAAAGTTCTGAACTTCTTCATGATTTTTAGCGGACAGATATGAATTTTGAAACGAGAAAAGGTAATAGTTTATTATAATTTTAATTTTATTGATATCTGGTCTTTAATTCCTTATGTGTTGGGTAAAATATCATCAAAACCACACTGTTTCAGCTTTGACACTGACCGTCTCCGAGAACTTTCTTCACGCCATCCTAGCTAAATAAACATTTCTAACGATATAATGTTTTCCCTTTTCTGAATTTGATAAAGTCTAGATGAATACTTGAATGATCAAGAGTTGGCTGCAGGCCCAAACGTCGCCAGAGTTGCTGCGCCAACATGAAAACTGCGATCAAGCTTCGCTGATCTCAAAATATAATGGCTGCCGGAAATGGAAATCTTTCTTCCCGGCCTTTTGAAATCGATGGCAACTTAGACGCGATCGATACGTTTTCTCTGGACTTTGGACGGTTCGAAACAGTTAATAGATGGAGAGGAATGCCAGAATGTGACGAGTTTGTGGGAGCAAGGTAAGCGAAGTGGAATTCACTTGTGTTAAAGCTTTCCCAATGCAAGCAACATTTATTTTAGCTGATTTTGCCAGCTTTATGGACCTGTCATTGTTTAAGCCCGAGGGTGGGGTGGAGGTGCTGACCCCAGGGGAGTTTCACACTTTCACACTTTCATGGAAGCTAGAGTCGAATTCACCACCTTCAGGCACCTACACACCCCTGGATGCCTACTGAGTGTCAAATTCAGGGTACTCTCATTCCTCCAGGATGGCGGCCGTGTCAAATTCCTCACACTGCAGCAATGCCTGCCTGTCAAAATCCCTACCCAGCAGCCTCCCCAATCCCCCTGTCATCCTAGGCCTGGTTGTTTGAAAGCCTAACGCTAACCCTCGATTAAAATTTAACCAACGTTTTAATTTCGCCCTCTGAAAACACTTTCAAAAGGTGATTTTAGACTAAAGGGGAAGAAAAGTGCAGGTGACAAGTGGCGTTCTTTGTTGTCAACGCCTTCAAATTGCATTTAAAATGCATCTTATACTGAGTAACAAATAATAATATATCCATGAACCCAGAAAGACGGATTGCTTCTACATGATTGTACAGCATCTGTTGCAGGTTAGAATGAGTTAAGGTCAAAATTATATTAAGTTTGTGTAATTTCTTTTGTTTGGTATAATTTCATATCATGAATGAAACACAAAGAAATGAGTTCTGGTCAAAATGATAATTTTATTGACCTAGTTTGATTATTTTACAACTCTTACAAACCAATCCAGGTTAATATAATTTTGACCTGAACTCATTTTAACCTGCAACATTTTTTATACAAATGCTACTGGTAGAAGTAACTAATATGGTAAATTCTGCTATCCATGCTTATTTTACCAGGCGGAGTAAGCATACGCTTGTCGCATGGAATGATGCTT
>BLFK01000490.1:4392817-4402817 GCA_014634185.1 Astreopora myriophthalma
TTACTTTGGTTTGTGTTTTACCACACTCAATTGAAAACCGCTGTACATACCATCAATTGATACTTGTAGGTGTTAATTGGATTTAACCTGGAGTGCTTGTTGAAAGTAGGGTTTCTAGTTTTTTTAGTTTTCTTTCTTTTTTTCTTTTATTTATTTTTTTTCTTTTTTTTTTAGTCGGGATGGACTTTATAAAATTATCATGAACTTGTTTGTTTCCTTTGAAGGTTTTCTCTTGATGACAAGTCATGGGAAGTGGTTCAACCAGCAGGAGATAGCGAGGTTAAAACTACAAATTCAGTACTTATACCATATTATGAATAGTATAATATTATGAATAGTGTAATGAAGTATGAATAGTATAATGAATATAATTATTTGGGAGGCGAGCGTGGCCTAGTGGTAGGGCGCTGGAATTGTAATCCAGAGGTCCCGAGTTCAAATCCTCCTCCCTGCCACTAGATGGATTTGTCTTCAGTGGCGAATTCAACGAATTCAACTCCTCCACGCCTTGTAAATAGCCAACTGGTCAGCCTCCCACCAGTTGGGATTCTTAACTTGTTACGTTTAATTTGAATCACATTTGTTTGTTACGCGCATTTGATCATATTCACATGGAATAGACAAAACCAGCAGAGCGTGTTGAGGAAGACCTCTCGTGCAAATTGTCAATGATAGGATCTTCTACACAAGTTATGTACTAGATAGTACAAAGATACTTTATTCATGATAGCCACATGTTTATTTTAAAAGGGTGGTGCAACACTATTCCATTCAGGTGATGACAAATTAATGGCAGATTTACCAATTCGTTTACGCCAATGGTCATGAAAACGTGGAAATTCTCTCATTCTAACTTATTTCTCTCTTTCAGTACTAGTTCAATTTAGCTGTGGCCAAAGTACTAAGTTATTATTTCTACCCAGTTTTGACCTGAAAACAGCAACACTCCTGTCACAGCACTCCTTGAAGTTTCTTTGATTTTCTCCAGACTATCACTTGCTCAAAGTGAATTGAATGAGGTTACAGTGCATTTTCATCTTACCTTAGGTTTTGTCAGGGAGGCTCTTCCACGATGCAGATGTTATCAACAGTGAGATGTACATATTTGGAGGAACGGTTGATAACAATGTGCGAAGCAGTGAGCTTTACAGATTTCAAGTAAGTTTATCTTGAGAATCAGCAGCATCCAGGATTCCGTCATTCACACTGCAATGTAAACAACTTTAATTAATTTAATTTATACTGTTACTATCTGATAAGAATTCTCTTGACGATTCAAGTTTTTGGCAAACATTTCACTAAAATATTGAAACAGCTTGTTCCCTGAACCACAACTATTAACACATCCAGCTGATTAGAAGTCAAAGTAATCACACAGCTGACCAATTACAGCAAAGATAGATAACAGAATTCAACCAATCAGAATTTGAGATATTGTCACGTGACAGGCATTGAGCGTAGGGAAAATGCATAGAAAAGTGAAAATAATAGAAAATAGAAAATAGAATAGAAAAGTGAACTTCGAAGCAAAATAAAGAAAAGAAAAACCACAGTGAAACGGAAACATTCTGGTTGCATCATTGTTTTTCACAGCTAGCAAGTTATCCCCGGTGTACCCTCAGAACAGATTTCGGTCGTTTGCTGGACAGCAAACAGTTTTGCGACATGGTGTTCTTGGTTGGTGAGGTGAGCCACAATTAGTCTGGCAAAGTTGAATTATTGTTAATATTGCCCCTCATAACTTTGTGCCTTTATTCCACGCTCATCTTATTTTCTTTAGTTATCTGTTTTTAGCATAATTAAAAATGATGTTATGTCTACTAACAAGCTAAGTTTATTTGTTTTTTAGGTGGGGACCCGTTTCCCAGCTCATGCAGCCTTTGTGGCAGCCAGGTCACCCTGGCTAAGAGCACAGTTACTGCGAGCAAGAGAAAGATCTCAGGTGTGACAATTGCACCTAAATTAATAATGAATTTATATATATATATATATATATAACTGCAGACAGTACTGTTTCAGCCTTCTGGGCCTCATCAGTGCAGTGCTGATGTCTGGGATGGAGGTTAAGCTTATAAAGCCACCCCAAATGTCCCACACATGTGGTACATCTAAGCCATGCCAGAGTGCTCAAACTAGCGAGCTAGTGAGCATGCGCAATTGCTAGTGGCAATGACTCATCCCAGTAGAGTGCTCAATTTGGACATGAAAGCAAAAGCTTTATAATGCCAAAGAGCTTACATATATGTATATATGTATTCATTTTGAGGACTGCTCTAATCAACCAGTGGTCATGCCCAGAGATACAACTAACAAATCTAAGGATTCACAGATTTGAAATACAAATAAATTGGTTATTGCTTTGAAGAGATCAAGTGGCAGAAGACAACATGAGCAAGAGGAAGATAAATTGGAAGTGAGACTGCCTGAAGTTGAGGTCCAGTCC
Source organism: Astreopora myriophthalma (assembly GCA_014634185.1). Classification (NCBI taxonomy): domain Eukaryota; kingdom Metazoa; phylum Cnidaria; class Anthozoa; order Scleractinia; family Acroporidae; genus Astreopora; species Astreopora myriophthalma. The sequence goes on from BLFK01000490.1 coordinate 4,395,261, forward strand.
TTTGCGGTCACGCTGCGGTACATGTATACGGACTGTATATTTCCCTTAGTGAAAGGTGAGACATGACTTAAGCCAGTTTAAGCTGTCCCATTTGTAGTGTTAAGTCATTAATAAAGTGCTCAGTAAGTCAACCATTTCCGAGTTCACACCAACCTCTATTTCAGAGCGAGTCCAAGTGCGGATTAGTTTTGTGATGGTACTTAGTTTTACCCTGCATGTGAATAAAAACTCATTTGAATAAGAAAGACTTCTGAGCCTTCCATTTTGAGAAGTTTTGGCGATCTGTTTGCCTTGCTATTTTCTTCTTACATTTGAGCGATGTGCTTAAAACTCGAAATAGTTTGTTTTTTTTTCTCTTGATATAGTTGGGACGTTCATAATTAGCCAAGATTTTATACTTCTCATTGCACAATGCAGATCTTTGTCCTATTGATGTTTTCATGGGTTTTGGCTTATTGCAACCTTGTAATTATGTGTTTGGATAGATTGTCCAGGATCCCAAGACATCAGCCTGATCATGGACGTTTACAGATTGGCTCTCAAGGTAAATTTAACCTCATTTCAATCTCTTATTTTAAGGTGGGAAATGTTGGCCTTGGCAGTCTTATTAATTTGCTTCAAATCACTGAAAATTGTTCTGATATATTCTTGTTACCTGATGTCAAGGTTTTTGAACAACACTGTTCCGCTCTGTTATCGCACTCCAATAACATTCACAGAAATTTGGTTTGCGCTAACAATCTTCTGGAACTTTCACACAGTCTGCATGTCATAATTCGTATGATGAGAAATAATATGTCAAAATCTTCATATAGTTAAACTGCAGATATGTAATGAATTGAAGTGAGATCATCGCAGTCACTGAGAGTGACTGAGAGTCACTGAGAGTGACTGAGAGTCACTGAGAGTGACTGAGAGTCACTGAGAGTGAGATCATCGCGGTCACTTAAGCAGTTGCAGAGAAGCCTGCAACTGCTTAAGTTGCTTCAGTAACTGCAATGATCTCGCTTCAATACATGTTGTTGTTTATTAGTCGTTCACTTGTTCTCTCCCCTGACGGTTTATCTCTTCAGCTGGAGATTGGTTCTCTGGAAGCTCTCTGTGTGCAGTACATCGAGTCCTCAATTTGTCAGGAAAACGTTCTTGTGGCCTTAGACAGCGCTGCTAGATTACAGTTGGACCCTCTTAAGGTTTGCTGTTTGTTAGTCTAACTGCTTGCATGCTCTGTAGTCTGCCCAAAGGAGGTTGAACAGCTTAAGGTGTTTTACATAAACCACTCGTAGTATCGTGATAGTCTTTAGCCTACTTAGCAGTCTTCTCCATTTCCTTTTGGCCAGGTGGGAGTCACATGAAGGCATGGGGTGAGAGCAAAAATGTGGAGTCCCACCCCTCCCCTCACTGACTCCAGATTTTTGCTCTTGCCTGATGCCTTCACATGACTCCCACCTGGCCAAAAGGAAATGGAAAAGACTGCTATGCAGGCTATACTTTACTTCGCCTGAGTTTCACCACCAATGCAGATGGTCGGGGTCATACAACAGAGCAAAACCCCAACTGATAGTGTGCCCTTTCCAAGACCAGACCACAACACCGGGAACTATCTGCTCTACTCTTCTCGTACACTGTGAGGGTTCTTTAACGTCCCACAATATTGATGGAGAAGTGCTGTGAGACGGGAGCTATGGTTTATCGTCCTTATCCGAGAAGACTAGAAAGTCTAACCATTTGCAGATGTCATTACAAAGGCAGCACTTTCTCCTCAGTTATTAAAAGACCTTGAGTGGTGGTCTGGTCAAAGATTTGAACCAGTGAACTCCTGCACGGCAGTCCAGAGCTCTACCAAATGAGCTACCTGGTCGGTGGCTGGATAGCCTTTGGCCTAGTTGTTTGAAGCACGGTTAGCGCCAATGTAAACCAAGCGACCAAAACTTAGAGCTTGTCATGGTATTTAAGCCAGCTTAGCGCTAATCGTGCTTCGAACAACTTGGCCATGGCCTACACAAGAACAGGACCGTGTTGTCAGGTAGAGATGACAGCAGGAGAACAGAGAATGATCGAGTTTGGCAAAGAAAGGCATTAATTTTTCTAAGTATTGATCTACATTGTTTAGGCAAAGCAATGACTGTTATGGTTTTTAGCAAGTTACAATAGGAAAACTAGGAAACGTCGTCCCGATGTTTTCATGTTGGAAAGACTTCGCTGTCTTGTCATCTGTGGCTTAAAACATCTATAAACAGTTTCTTTGCATCACAATAGCCTTTTAAAGAAATTTTGGCCCTTGCCTCTGTCATCAACCAAAAGTGTCCTTTGGATTTTCAATGGGCCAGTCAAGGTAGTGTGATACTACCCCTTTAAGGGAAGAGACATTCAAAGCAGAGTTAGTGCGAAACCACAACAAACACCCTAACAATCTGTAGGTTTAATCAGACACAACTCAGCCCAGGTAAATTATTGATATTCTGTTGTTGACAGGATTTTTGTCTTCGTTTCATCGTTCGAGAGGCAAACTACAATAACATCATAATGAGCAAGAACTTTGAATCTGTGCCTCAGAAACTGATGGTTGAGATAATTAGACGACGGCAAGTCCCACAGGTACTGAAATACAATGGACAAGTTACTTTAAAATGTGTGTATTGTTGTTGTTGTTGTTGTTTGTGGTACATTAACTGAGCTACTTTCCTTTCCAGGCGAGTGTCCTTGTTCCAGGAGACAACCAGTGTCGGTCGACGCATCCAGGCATGCTTTGTAGATGTCGTTGTTTCATTCAAACTGGGGGTGGTGCCCCAACTGTTCCTTCACCTTTCTTTTTGTTCTTTTCCTTTGCAGAGAAGACGTTGCAACAAGACATGCTGGACTTTTTCCGGGGCGTGCGTGGCCAAGACTTTCATGACATCATGCTCATAGTGGATGGGGAACCAATTGGAGCTCACAAAGTACGTGAGCACTCTTTCAGCAACAACGGCAAGCTTGTTCCCAGGGCCTTTCATTTCTCCACCCCAGAAGGAGTTGTTGGAATCCTAGTCGCTAATCTTACTGTTCTTATAATTTTTCCTTCTAACTCCTACTTTTTCCTAATGAGGCCACACATGTAGGATTGTCTCTAATAAAAAATATTTGTGAAATTGACTTGATGTGCTCTTGTTTTTTACTCTAGGCGGTCCTTGCAGCAAGATGTAGGTATGTAAATGAATAACTTACTTGGCAGTATTGTTCACTGCTAGCGATAGAGAACAAAAACGAGATGGAAACTAAACTGATAAGTGACAGAAATTACATGTAGCTAGCCATAGCTCAGTTGGCTAGTGCATTGCTTTCGGAGTTAGAGGTCCGCAGTTCAATCCACCCTCCAGTTTCGACTTTCCACTTATCTGTGTAGCTATAGCGTTAACTACCCGCAAAACAGAGCACTGGCAGATGGAGACGATGTGAAGAGTGCACCGTCAGCTTTCAATGATGCCGGCTTCACAGCTGACAAAACTACCAGCATTAAATATCATGGGTGCAGACAATTTTCTACCCAATTTTTGGCCCTTCCGGCGAGTTACGAGCTTCTTGACTCAGCTTTATAAACTTGCAATTAGCTGGTGGCATAAGCATTGTGCTGAAGATGGTCTGCACACAGTGTTGTGCCAAAAATCATTTGGTTTGTCGCTTTTAGGGCTGTCCACATCATGCTCAAAATTTTCACTATAAATTAAGCTAATTCTTTATGCTCAAAAAATCTTACTATTATGCTCAAAAAGTCACACTATTATGCTCAAATTTTCTCCTTGGGATCACTCATTTTTACCTAAGATAAAATACAATCGCTTGTTAATGTATGGCGATTAGTGAATCCCAACTGAGGTCTATATATTAATTATGTTAATTTATTCAGCTCAGTGTTAGTCCCTAGTCTATTTCTCCATAGGGAGTTTTTGTTACTGTAATGGTGGTATAATGCTCAGTGCTCATGTCTCACTATTATGCTCAAAATTATGCTGGCATAATGTGCACAGTGCTAGTTGCTTTTAACATCATAATTCAAGGAGTATCATATACCATAAACATGGCTCTTACTTAATTACCAATACAGCCTACCCTTCAGTATTGAGGGTAAATGGCTGGGTTTAGCAGAATAGCCGGCGAGCTCTTACAATTACAATAGTTATTGAACTTTTTTCTTTTGTTTTCTCTGTAGTTATTTTGAGGCAATGTTTCGATCATTTATGCCAGAGAACAACACCGTCACGGTAATAAAGGAGGATTTTTGCAAGTCCCGTCCACCTGTACACTTCTTTTTCTCACTTAGAGCTGGGATTCCTGTGCTTGGACAGCATTCCGTCCAGATTCAGAGTCAACAGGAATGCTATTAGTGACTTCATGCTGCAATTCCTGTCATAGACTAGCATCACATCCAGAAAGGGTTTTTTTTTTTTTTCGGGGGGGGGGGGGTTAATAACACTATTCTCAGAGGGATGGTACTCATACCCCTAGACACTCTGTGTTGGGTGTCCTGTAATTGATGAATTAGCTGTTCATTTAGGGGAATCCTAGTCATTCCATGTTGGGAGTCCTGTGATGGACTGGTTTCCCATCCAGGGAGGAGTAATGGTATGACAAGCACTTCATGCTGGGTATTATGCAGTGGACTAACGTGAAAGCCACGGGGCAGAACAGTATTCTTCTCAACTGAGGCTGCTTATGTGAATGAGAACTATTGTAGCAACTGATCAAGAACCAGCAATACTGCTAGTCGATTTATGCGACAGCTGTAGCAGGCATTGCCATCTTTTTTCTGTGGCTTTTTATTTTGTTTTGTTTCATCAGAAGTTAAAAATTAAATTTTTTCCCCATAAAGATAACCATTGGGGAAACAGTGCCGTCACGAGAAGCTTTCAACTCTCTTCTTCATTACATTTACCACGGAGATGTGGGTATGCCACCGGAAGACTCACTGTATCCTTCGTGAGTTAACTTCCTCATATATATGTGCACGCTTGTAAGGTATTCACGGTTCTAAATTGTACTAGACTGATGTCTTTGATGTGCCAATTTTCCTAGTCTGTGGGGTTGCAGGCGGGTGTAACCAGACTACCAAATTGAATTGAGTAGCAAGGTCGTAGGAGCGCTTTTGTGTTTTTTGTTTGTTTGTCGGTTTGTTCTTTTTGGTTAGTTTTTAGCGATTGCAGCTTCTTCTTTTCTCTATTTTTCAGTTAATTCAACAGTCTAAGCCCTGAAGGGCGCCCCATTTGTCGAGTTAAATCATCTGGTATTAGACCAACCCACTTTTAGGACTTAATGAGTTAAAAATTTAAAAAGTGGTTAAGATTTTAACATGTTTTTGAGGTAATTTTTTCTTTGCTATACTGGTATAAGCTTCACTTTCTATTGTTTCGGTAGCGAGATCAAAGAATTTCCTTGACTTGGTCCACAAGATACCTGTTATCAGCTCCATATTTCTTTGGCTTCACTAACAATCGGTTACAGGTTTGTGGAACTCCTTGCAACCATTAGTTTTGTTCCAGGCCAAATTCTGGTGTCGGTGCATTTTATTACTACAGTCTTTAATACCCCATCGACTCCAAATGCATTGGGGTACTAATGCACTTATCAATGTCTTCCACTTGGTATAGAATATTTCCACATATTTGTTTCTGACCGCGAAAAAACTGTGCTCAGCCACCTTAATTTTACGTTTTGCTATCATTTTTTCAGGCATTTTGTAAACAAAACCTGGAAATGAATGTCTCATTTGAAAATGTAGTCGAGGTAAGAGTTGGCCGATGAAAACGGTTCTTAGAAAGAGAAATTCATACTGGGACAGAATTTCCCTTTGCGCAACCTCCAGGGCTCGTCTACTCGTCTTAAAAATGCTTGCATTTTGACAACCAAAACTTGAAACTATCTGTGAATTCCTACTGGCCTTTGAAAATCCTTGAATTTTTTTTGGAGCCACGGTGAAATACGTTTTGAAAAACTGAACAGCTGAACTAAATAGTTAACAACTGAATTAAATAGTTTCTTTGATAGCTGCCTGATCACCGCTTTTGTATTCTTGTGCAAGATTGGTCCGGAGAAGAAAGAATATTGCTGATTATTAGCTAAGCGGAGTGGATATTTTATATTTATTGTCATTGGTGACATCTGGTAACGTATTAAAACTACTGGATATAGAGACTTATCCACAGGATCCCACTTGCTCGATGCAGGGTTTACGCTAATTACCCGACTTAAGAGCTACCCAAACCTACAGGTGTCTATGGTGTTTAACCCAGTTTTGCGCTAACCCAGCTTCGAACAACTAAGGACCTATAGTCCTAAGACTTAAAGCCGGTATTCAGTCCATACATCGCATCTTTTTGCGGTGGTGTAAAACAGAAGACTTGGGTTTCAAGCGGTGCAATATAGGTTCTTGATCGTTTTGAAAAGTGGTTATACGTTTCTCTTTACTTTTCGTTAGATTCTTGAAGCAGCTCACAGAATCGGAGCTTCGGACATGAAGAAACATGCTCTCGACCTTGTCGTCGGCCATTTTACCAAGGTAACAAGTTTTGGGGCTCTTATGTCAAGTCTTATGTCAAGTCTCATCGCTTTGTCTGTGCTCTATAAAAGCAACGAAATGCGATCAAACTGTTGTGAAATCACACCTAACAATGCCATGCAGTTGTTTGTACTAGTTACTGGAAATTGCACGATAGGTAACCTCAAACGAGGACGTTAACCGTACTGTGGTGGACAACTCTTGTCGTTCGTTCATCTTCGTTCTTTATTTGCGGCATTACGGAAAGCCGTCTTGAAGCAGCGAAAGATGGCGTGGTTTATGAAGTTCCTTGCACAGTGATTTTTAGCTGATTGATGAAATTAATTTTGGTAATTTGTAATTGCCCCTCTCTCAATCAATCAGAAGCGAAACCAGAACCAACTGTGACTTGCTTGTACACGTTTTCCCGATGGTTCGTTTGATTGTTTGAGTGAATTGTGATTTGCAAGAGTTACCAGTTTTTCTTTAACAACTCTCATTGAAGTCTGTAAGTTGAGGATGAATTGACCACGATAGATATTACCACCAGCATCGAAGTCTTCGTTATCTTCTTCATAATTCCAAGAGAGGATCAGGTAAGAGGACGTATTCCCAATACATGGCCCTCTATCAATGACAGTTTCCTTCAATCTATTTTTAGTATGAGGTCACCAGACTAGTGATTTAAAGAACGGATTCTGATTGGTCAGAAATGTGAACTGCAGGGTCATGGGGCTGAGGTTAAAAATAGTTTCCACGCCTGGCGAGAAATTTAAAAATAGATTGAAAATAATTATCAGTGGGCATGGGGATGTGTTCTCTCACCTCATCTTCTCTTGATAATTCGTTGTGTTATTTCCTTTCTCTGAAGGTCGCAAAATCTCCTAAACTCAGAAGACTCAGCCGAGACTTGCTGTTGGAGATTCTGGATGCTATCGCGGACTTCTTAAAAGAAACAGACTTGGCCGTCAACTCTTGAAAACAGAGACCTTAAGACAACGTAACAGCTGCAGTCGCAAGATCAGAACATCGCAGAAAGACAATGTTATTTG
>BLFK01000490.1:4404252-4426006 GCA_014634185.1 Astreopora myriophthalma
GTAGCCAAAATATTATCATTAATAGCTAAACTTTCGGGTGAATTTTGCCAATTCTTGACTTTGGCACCACACACTTGAGCCCCTCCCGGGGGCTCAAGTGTGTAGTGCCAAAGCACTACAAAGTCAACTGTTCCCTTGTTCCCTTTAAAAACTTGCTAGTGTTCCCTTGTTCCCGAAATTAATTCCGAACTTTTTCCCATCTTTTTGATCCCTAAAATGGTTTGTGTTCCCTTGTTCCCGAGATATTTTGTCTTTGTCCCCTGTTCCCCAGTTTAAATTAGTCATGTTCCCGTGTTCCCCAACCGAGAACCGGGCGGCACATTCCTATCAGGAATTCCGAGGGGTACCTCCCGGACCAAACACTAACAGAAACCAATTGTTTGTGTTAATGGTGAATCTTTTTCGCAAATTCTTGATTGCTAGGAAGATTCCGTAATCAATTCACGTACAAGACGAGCTACGAACCAAAATCAAACGAAAATCGTGCACAAAAATCGTTATATCAGTGCGTTTAATTTTTCGAGTAATGAACTGTACTTCACACCAGATGTCTGCTAAAACAAATATTCCCTGATTTGTAAATGACTTTAATTTGATATCTATTTTTCACTAAGAAGTCGATAACTAATCGTATTTACATAGTGATGTCACAGTGTGAGAACAAAGGCCCGACTAGCTGAAGGACAAAAAATAAATAAAAGATCGCAAATTCAACATCTGCTGTTATAAAAATCGCATTTTAGCGGCTGTCGTCTAATCTAAAATCACAAGCGTGTTAGCGTGGAACTTGACGATTGAAAGCATTGCAGGAAAAATTGTATCCCTTTTGAAGCAATCTGTAAATGATCCGAAAAGATGTACCGAAATAGACCTGAGAAAAACGACTTCGTCTTTTCGTTGGGTTTGGACAGATCAACTGTGGAAGCTAAAGTAAAGGCGGGGGTCAAACTAATCCCCACTTCATACTCCGACGGCATTTGCGTGTACACTGTAGGCCCGTCTCAAGTTTATTCGTATGAATACAGCACACGGAAATATTCAAGAAAGACCTATATTTCCGAGATATTTTTCTACCCGAAGGTGGTTCAAAGAAAACACATTTCAGCTGTCGTCCATTTCCCCGCGAAGAACAACGCAAAATGTCACACATTGTACAAAGAAATGGTGTGTTTTGTACCAAGATGTCTGGACCATTTCGAAGGGAAAAAGATAATAACGGAGCCATTAATTGAAGAAGTTCACAAAACGGGGCTATATCATAAGCCGAAGACGCGGGTAAGAGAGTATACATCGTCGATACATATGGCGCCGAAAACCCTAGAAACCGTTTGGTGAAGTTGCCAATGCGATGGCGTATATAAGAAAGATGAATGATATTCCTTCGACTGAGGGCAGTCGTCCTTCAGTGTTTTGATAGCAGTTCAAGGCAGTTATCAGCGTCATACATTCGTTTTATCAACATAAACATTTATTTTTATCTTATTCACGTTTGAAAAAAAAAAAAAGAAAAAAAACTTTTTTAGATGTAATAACATTTTAAAGGCAATTTCACACGCCAGAAGATGCAAGAACACGTTTCAGCGCAACAAATGTTGCGAGGAGAATTGACCTCGAGTAACATGATGTAAGATGGCGAGCAGACGATTTCCACTGCAGTTTTTGCCTTGCTTGTGGTTATGAATAGGCAGCCAAAACTTGCAGCACGCTAATAATCGACCATATACACTTGTCACCCGTCGTCGACTTTATACGCACCGCCGTTCCGTGAAAATCGTCCCTGTAAATGGTCGTGCATATTAACCATTCGCTAAAGTTTGATGTTGGTTGGAGCTAAAAATTGTTCAGTACCGACAAAAATCGTCGCGCGTCGAGGTAACACGACACTTGACAAAGAGAAATCCATGATCACTGATCGCTAAAAAACTTCTTAAACAGCGTTCCACACCCAAGATTTGCATTCAAAGATTATTCAATACAGTCCGAATAGAAAAAATACAACACTTTTTTTTTAAATCGGCCTATGGCAACCAGACTATTTTGGCTAGCTTTTACAAAATTGAGCGGTTTATGTTTTTTTATATTACAACAATCGAGACGACATTATTGAAATCAGAAGACGAAAACTGGTTTATTTATTTAGATGTCTTAAACGGTAATAAAACTTTATCGGGAAAAACAAAGTTGTCAGATAACACATGTACAGTGGTGACATTCACTGTCATTTGAAAAAATTGAATTTTAATTAAATGCGAGCATGAATTTAAAATACAGCACTTCAGGTGCTGGGACGTAGATAAAACAGAGATTTTCGAGATTTTAAACAATTATTTGTTTTGAACGAAAACAGTAAAAGTAAATCGAAAATGATGTTGTCACTTGTGAAAATCTTATTCCAAAGAAACATTCTAAATTATTCCAAATCGAAAACTGTTGAAAGGGAAGATAAAAAAAAATACACCTGCTGTGGCCTTGTCTTAAGGTGATGTTACACGAGCCGATTTTGAACGCCGATTTTGAACGCAACATTGTTGCGTTAAGAGTTGTTTCGTGTAACATGGCGCACAGGGTGATTTTTAACGCAACATTTTGTTGCGGCAACATGTTGCAGGTTTTTGAAAGCGATTCAAAAACAAGCAACATTGTTGCCCAAATTTTGTTGATGTTGGTGCGGTGCGTGCAACAGCCCCTGCCGCTGACTTTTAACGCAACATGGTCCCACAATGCACCACGGAGAACCGAAACTCATTGTCCGCCATATTTGTTGCCCGGAATTTGTCAAGTAGGAGCCTGGGCCCGGTTGTTCGAAAGCCGATTAACGCTAACCCTCGATTAAAAAGTAACCGACGTCTTAATTTCTCCCTCTGAAAACACTCTCAAAATATGGTTTTAGGCTAAAGCGGAAGAAAAGTGTAAGTCACAAGTGACGAGCAAAAATCTTCCGGGAAAATCTTTGTGAATTGGTAAATAAACTGGAATCAAAGTTCACTCTAACCCAGGGTTAGCTTAATCGGGCTTTGAACAACTGGGCCCTGGGCTCAAATGTTGCGTTAAAAATTGTATCGTGTAACGTGGATTAAAAATCGGCGTCAAAAATCGGCTCGCGTAACATCACCTTCAGACTCAAAGGGAATGTTACAACCCCAGTGAAAAAACAAATCCTAGACAGGATTCGAAGGGAACTGTCAGTCTCTTAATCATTAACTTCAAATTTTAATTTTCAATCATCTTCACATCTTTAAATTTTACTTTCCTTCTAAATTCGACCAAACTTACTCTATAGTACCCTCGCCTGACACACCACTCAAAGGAGACGTAAACGAATCCGCACTCAGTGTTCGCAGAGTGCGGAGAAAAAGTAGTTCTCGGTGCTATAGTGTAACCGCTATTAAATGTCAGGTTCCTTTGTTGCGAAGACCTTCCTTTTTTAAAGGCCTCGAACATCACTTGGAAACAAGGGCCTTGCGTCCCCTCTATCTCTAACTCGCTTTTTTCATGAACAATTTTTTAGTTTTCGTTTCGGGGCAAGGCTAATTTCTTTATAACAACTTATATTCATTTCAAGCTTACGTACACAACGTAAAGACGGCCGGGATCTTCAAGACCCACGGGGGAAAGAAGCAAAAAACGATCCCAGAACAACGCACTGTATGATGTAGAAGAATAAACGGCTTAACAATTGCAATACAAAACTACTATTGTCATTGAAATAACCCTTTTAGTTAAGGTCAGCACCCAAGTCTTAAAAAAACTACATCCTTATTTTGAATTTTACAAAGGTCCACTCAAAATCTCTCTGACGATGTTCAAGTATTTACATGTATTTACAAATTTGTTGGAGAAAAGAGATTTTCTGTACACTGTCTTTTAAGACACATACTCATGGAAATAAATAGCGAAAATCAAATTAATAGACCTTTGTACTACGTTAAGAGCCCATCTGGAACTTGTTAATCCCTTCTCTAAGTCTAATTTTAAATTAAGATTTCATCAGTTATTTCTACTTACGAAATAACTAATTTCAAAGTAAGAAACGTATTTTTTTCCCGATGTTTTGACGTCGCTCACATAGCAAAATCTATTTTTCAAACCTCAATAATTTAAAGCGACCATTAAACCATGACCTAGTCAAGTGTTGTCTAATAAATAGGGATTAATTATCACATTTTGGGAGAACGTTGCTGACGATGGAAGTCAACCAAAAATACTACACAAATCGATCAAACAAAATTACGATCAAGCGCTCTTTTTCTCTCGGCTTTAAAAGAAGCGTATTTGAAAGATACAATGTCAGTTTCTGTAGTGCTGTTAAACAGGTTTTCAGTTGCTACGCAAATTCAGTTACGCGAAGAAACTACTTTCTCCGCCGTTTCTCCTTTGCAAAAACTCCATGTAACGCTTTCTTCTGTGCAATTTGTAAATTCTTAATCTTTCCTCTTCTTCGTCTGGATCTTCACTTTGAACGTAGTCCCATCTTAACGTCTCGTTTAAAGGCGCTAATCTTGTTGAGGACGACTGGCTGACGCTCGTCAGACTTTCTCGCTTCCTGCCTTCGTCCGAGGACCCAGGCTTTGTACAGCGTGCAAAGCCAAAATTATCGCCGCTACAACTCGTGCTCCGACCATCCGAACTGCTTGTTCTCCAGCTTCTTGAAGAGGCATTTTGCGAGCTCGAAGAGCGAGATTTTGAGCTCAAATCGTTCAAAGTCTCTGTGTTATCTGTCTCCGTTGCACCCGATTTCGCTCTCGACTTAACGCGTTGCGTTCCTACAGAAAAAACAAAAAACAAAAAGAAAAAATGCCCTTTCTGAAACTATCCGTGGGGAAAAATTAACACCAGTAAAAGTTTAACGTAACTGAAGTGTGTTGAAGTTATTTCAAATGAGCACAGTCAACTGCAGCGATTCCATGTTGTTTCTTCTCAGTGAAAGAATAAACAAACAACTTTAACCAGACAAACCTTCACTAGAGCTATCTGCACCCGACGCGGCGTGGGTTTTAGGGTTACAACTTTGGCTGTTTTTGCCCGATTCTCGTTTCTTCTTCTTCTTCTTGGATTTAGCTGGTCTTTCTGTATGCGTTGTGGCAAGTGATTTCTTAGTTTGAGTTGGCATTTTGGCGAGATTGACTTGTCAGCCATTTGTCGTTAGTCGAGGCGTCCATGGCAATAAGGCCTGTGTCATGCAAATCCGGGTCATTTGGTCACAATGTACGTGACATTGAACAAACGCGCGCGCGCTCAATTCCCGGATATTAGAAGAGGGATACCCGCGGGACGGGATCACATCACCATGCACCATGTATCAAGAACAAGACCCTAGTTGGTCACTCTCTCCTTCACTACCTCCACACACAAAATTACACAAAATTGCGAAACTTGAAGGACACGCAACTAGCAAGTGATCAGGCTCTTCGAGGCTTTCTCGCTTCTCTCGTGAAGAGAGAGCAGGCTTTCAAGTACCAGACTCTACAAACTGCTTGAAAGAATTAGTGACACCAATAGAGTAATCATCCTCTCTTAAACAACACCATATTATTTTCTTTATTCTCAGCATTCGTCGGGGCATCATCTTAACTGAGCAGGTTTCGAAATCCCACAAATTGGGTTCCTGGTTGAAAAAGCACAGTGGTTCCCACGTAGAACTTTCGATGTAAAGCAGGATGTTAAGACTTGAATTTGATATCAGAAACTTTTCATTCCCTAATGCTAAAAAAAAGGATCCTAAAAGTGATCGCGTCACAGAACGGCAGCTAGACCAGGAGAAACATTTATCCTGCAAACAGGGCCAGTGAAGTGTGATTCAAGCGTGATCAAATTCAAGCGTGATCCAAACCAGCAAAATCAAAATCAAGTTGTTTCCTTAATGCTAAGGAAGTCAATGCACCGTGTTGTCTGTCTCCACCCAGTGGGGATAGGCAGTACCGAAAACTTGATTAAAGATGAAAGAGAATGTATGCGGCAATGTCACACATTGAACTGCGCATGTGAAATGTTATGACGTGTGACCACCACAGTGAAGTGAAAAAGTTGAAAAGAAGCCTGACCGTGTTATTGTGCTGCACACTGCTCTACCAGCTGAGCTATCAGTTGGCCACCGTAAGGCGAGAGAGAGTGAAAAGCTGACGTTTCGTGCACAAGCCTCAGATGGATCCGATTCGACTAAAAGCCAGAAGCGAGAAAGCTTGAATAGCATCACTCACTTTAAGCGCCAGTAAAGGAGACTTTAACATTTTCAAAGTGATGCCGGACCAGGACGATGAAGAGGAAACATTAACAATTTACAAGTTGCACAGAAGAAAAAAATCAATAAAGTTTTTGCATAAATGAAAAGGGCGGAGAACCTTTAAGTAGCTTCCACGCGCAACTGAATTTGCTTAGATAGCGGAAAAACCTGAGGTGCCGCCATTTCAACGTTGAGTTGCTTCATTTCCTAGGTTTAAATGGTAAGACATTCCAACGTATTTTTTTCCTTTCTTTTGAAATCTCAGAATTCCTTGGGCCAAAAGAAGCCAAAATAATAACTAACCAGCAGTGCACTCCACTATTTGATGAGGGGGGAGGAAACACAGGGGGGGTCAAAACTTTCCGCTTACCGTCCCCTTAACGCCCGACTCCCACCCATGTTGTGGTGATTCCCACCCCTTCTTTGCCAACGTATTGGCAATGTTGCGAAGTTTTCCCCTATTTCTTTCGCCTCCTGTCCCTTCAAAAATGTCGCTTCCCGCCGTCTTCACTTGCCAACCTCTTTCTCTCGAGCTACCGCACCACTGCGTCCGACCCCATGTTTTAAATATCCGTCTGGGTGAGAAAACCATTTTGAAGATTTTCAGTTACCTGTGTCAGCGATAGATACGGCGACAATATGACGTCACAGGGCTGTCTCAAATTCCAGGGCTGCAGAAATAGTATTTATAAGGGAGCTTTCACCTTCTCCCTCCATGAAGTAAAAGTGCCCTCCGGGAAGAACGTGCCTCTTAAAAGCGCCCTGAATGACTTCACCCCAACCTACAATAAAACAAACCTCACTCAATATCTTACATTATATATCCTAATAGTTTAACTTAAGTTGCTCTTGCTACCCGCATTTAAATAAGTACAAAATAGTTTGGTTCTGTGATTGCATGTGTGTATTGTTTATTTATTGGTACGTAATACGTGTACTATTTTCTCCCTTGTATCATGAGAATTTCATTCTATTCTAATTACTAGCCTAGGGCACTGCGTTTGTCTTACTATCTGTCGTCGTTTTCTCATATTTGTATTATTTATGAATTTACATTGTTTAATTCAATTCACAATACACATTACATTGTTTAATTCAATTCAATTCAGTCCTCACTCAATGTGAGTGGTGGCAACAAGGACATATTTTAAGTTACACACAACAATTTGACACTCCTTTAAGAAATAAAGGTTATAATGTAAGACTTGGAACGCGCAGATAGATTAATGGCTACGTAAAACATGTCACCATCAACAGAATGTGCCGCAGCATTACTATCTTTTAGATACCCTAGTTTATGAATTTACATTGTTTACGACTTCAATCAATTCAATTCAGTCCTCACTCAGTGTGAGTGGTGGACCCAGGGGAAGGGCTCGTGTCCTTATTTTGGACCAATCTAAAATATTTCTGACCTTCGCTGAGTCTCTATTCCTGGATCCCTGGGTCACTTATTTTTGGAATGAAATACAGTAAAAACCAGCGTGTAAGAACCTAGTGGTTTAAGAACCTGCTAGCAGATTTTAATACCCCAAAATATAAGAACCTGTTTAGCCAAGCACGATCTAGACGGTTCTTATGTGTGGGTTACAGTTAAATTATGATAAACATTTTAACCAAGGGGTTTGACCGTAATGAGTTCAGTCAGGCTTAACATAATACAGTTGTGAATAAATACTGTATATTTAAGGACCAAAACCCAAGTTTATTTATTTCTCTGGTAATCAATAACTATATCTCCAGAAAGTGTGAGGGTCACTTCTTCAATAAATTTCTAACCCGCACTTCACAATCATTTCATTCATCATTCCTTTCACGGGAAAACACGCATGAGCCCAACAAATTGACCTGCTCTCAACTGTGTGGCTTCATAGCTCAGTTGGTAAGAGCACTGCACCAGCATCGCAGAGGTCGTGGGTTCGAATACCATTGGAGTCACTTGAATTTTTCAAGTGCATATATGAGACAATTGCTTAAATTGTCCAGAAAGTGTGAGGATCACTTCTTCAATAGATTTCTAACCCGCACTTCACAATCATTTCATATATCTCCTTTATATCAATTAAGAACCTAATAAAAGAACCTACTTAGCCTAAACTGCCAATAACTACCCCAAAATAGAAGAACCTATTTTGCCAGACTTTCAAAAATGTAGGTTCTTACACGCGGGTTTCTACTGTATCTATGACTTACCATCTTGGTCGTGTAGATCAGTTGATCCTTCAAAACAAGTTACTGGGCAAGTTATAATTGTGTTGCTATTCGCTTCAAACCTGTAAGTGGAAAGGAAAGATTCGTAATTTGTCAATTCACAAATGGTGCATTTATCGAGAAATTCAACCATCTCTGGTCAAGAAGGATGATGTACTTACTGACTGGGTTGAATGGCCAAACACAAACTCTTGCCTCTATGCCTTGAGTGAGAGACAACTATTTTCCAGTCCAGCCTGACCTCACTCAGTCAGCAACACATACAATTGTTATTTTAGAATAACATAGAAGTTAATGACGGAAAGCAAATACTGGTTGGAGCCTGGGGATGACTGCTCAGCCCCATTCCATGAGATTTCCATATTAGGCTCCTGTCAATTTCTTTTGCCAAGTGCTTTCTCAGGCGACTTTTCTTAAGGTTGAAGGTTCTTTCAGCTTGCAGGAATTTGAATCCCTCCCTCCCTCCTGTTTTGCTTTCTGGCTGTTAACCATTGGTACCTCCTACTGCCTGTTACAACCTACTCTAGTTTTAGTCAATGAAGGATGTGTGGGGAATTGCTGCCTGTGGCAACCCTTCAGCCCTGTGCTGGAGCCCCCTCAGGGAGGGGGCATATTGTTCTCCACTGGACTGGGTTAACTTGGCCCAAGGACATTATGCTGGCAACTATGCCCGCCTTGCAATACAGGCATGTGGCACCCTCTCAGCATGGTGCCATGTGCTGAGGCCCCTCGTCCGGTGGTCTACAAAGTCAGTGGGTATTATCCAAGCCTTGCCAGTATATTCCCTGCCCCAATAAATTACCCCCAACGTGTGTGTTTGTTGTCATTTACTGCACACCCGTTCATTAATGTAGCATCTAAACATGTGTGCACATTGTCATCCCCAGGGTACAGGCTACAGGCTTGCATGCTGCACGGTATGAAAACTTCAAAACTGAGTGGCAGAAAATGAGAACAGTTATTATTAACCCCCAAGAAAATAAAGAAGTTTGACACCTGTAACTGTGAAGTAAAGAGAGATCAGCTCTCAAAACACGAACAAATATTCTCATCAAGTCTTTATGCTCCAGAAGAATTTTAGGTGTTCCTCCCAATTTGTGGATTCCTTGGATCAAATCTTCGTCACTTAGACTTGCAACATCAAGCCTTGTTTTTGGTGCCTGTGTGAAGGTAAAGAAATAAAATTGGAAACTCCCATCATTTGGTACAATGAAACCATTTAATTAATAAATGGGTTGTACACTGCTATGATTCTGGTGTTTGCTGACAATGACGATGACTATTGTGTAGGTTGAAAGGGATTTCACATCAAGCTAAGTTGCAAAGAGTTTCAGAGCTATTGCAGGTGCCACAATTCCTAGTGTATGTTAACCCTTTAACTCCCAGTAGTGCCACTTACAGATTTTACTCTGTCTAACGCCAGACGATTTTACTCGTCACTGGGGCACCCCTTGGGGCTGAAAGGGTTAACCACCTCTCCGTCTGATCAGAAACTATGTCTCCATTAACCCTTTAACTCTCAGTAGTGCCACTTACAGATTTTACTCTGTCTAACGCCAGACGATTTTACTCGTCACTGGGGCACCCCTTGGGGCTGAAAGGGTTAAAAACAAAAGCACTCCCAAGCCTGAAACCTTGCCATTCCTTTTCCCCTTGCTAACTTGAAAACATTTTAAAGTACCAGCCTTCTAGTCAAGAATAAATGGATCATACTTTTATAGATGGCTTTTCAGCCCCTGCAACCACTACAAAATTTATGATAAATTGAAGACTTCAATGCATGGAAAAATCTGGGCCAATAAACAATGCTGGATTTTGCAGAGAACTGTTGCAAGTCGTAAAAAAGGGACAGCAAAAGGATAACTACAAGGATGGGGGAAATTTTTGTTCTGGGCTTATTCATCCTTTAGTCTCCCACATGGCTTAGATGAGGTCATTGCAGAACCCTAGCAAGTGTCGCTTGCTTTGAATTTGGCTGTGACTTGACAAAATGACAGACAAAAATCTGCAAAATTTCAACGTGGAGTGGTTTCCACTCAGCTCTTAATTGAGGAGGATGGTCATGAAGCTGATAAGCTGACTGATGATTCTGATTCTAATTCTAATTGTGTAATCGACAAAAGCCATAACCCAACACAGCAAATGATGATGGTAAGCATAAGAATCATGACCAAAATCCACAGCCAATGTTGATAATAACAAAAACTGATGTTGATATTGTTGATTATGATGATGATGTTGTCATGATAACAACAGTGATGATGATGATTATGATAAAAGTTTGTTTATTCGGGCTTCATCCATTTTGCTTGAAAACCATTCCTTCAGTGAGAAAGAAAAAACTGTATACAAAGTGAGGTTGCCAACACCAGATGATGACTAATTCTTTAGAACCTTTGACCTACTTGTGCTTGATGTTGGAACAAGAATATTCAGTTATCACATAAAATAGCTGGATATCTTCTTACTTCTGCATCAGTCTCTGTACCCCCTATCCTCCCCCTTCATTCCCAACCCCATGTGTCCACCATCATCCCTTCTCCCCCACACCATCACCTCCCCTTGCCTCCACTCTGTTAGTTCAGTCTCTTCATTATTGTAGTTACTGTTGTGTGTATTCAAAATATTTTTCACCGACCTGTGGTGCTGATAATGATGATATAAACATGTGGACTGGTTGGGAATTGTAATGCAATTTCAGATATCTTGCTACCTCAAAGGCAATTCCAGCACCCATGCTAAAATTCATCAAGAAATAGAATGTTATTATCAGTGTCATCACAGACCAAATTGGCTAACTCAATGTTGTACCCAATTCAAATCTCCCTGGGTTGAGATTCTTTGTTTATTGTATTTGTGTTATAATGTAGCATTCACATTTAAATGATATGGAAATACTTGGAACAAAACGTTTTATTCCCAAAGGATTTGAATTGGTTACAACACTAAGTTAGCCGACTTGGTCTATTATCATTTCATTATGTAATCATTACTGTTGCCGTTGCTATTACCATTGCCTGCATTTTCACAGTTGTTTTTGTTGACCCTTGCCATACATACAAGGTTTTCATTAAGAAACGTAGTAGCAGGAGAATAGTGCAAAGTAACAGGAGATGGTGAGGGAGCGAGTGAAGCTCGGTCCCCTCTAGGGGGCCATGCCATCAAAATTTAGCCGGAGAATTCTGCGTAGTAGGCGGAGAATTCTCCGATCTCCGATGCCTAATGAACACCCTGTACATAGCATTACACTTGCCATTGCTGTTACTGTTGTTATTTTTAACTATTTGTAATGGCGTGGGCCCGCCAAAATAAAAACAACTCGTCCCATTTGGCTTGAACAGTTTTAACCAATAACTTTCGTCATTAACTGCTGTCAAACTAAAAAGTAAAAGGGGCAACATATTTAAGAAAAGAGAGAGAAAATAAAGAAAAATAAAGAACTGAAAACAAAACTTACACCTTTCTGGGTGGCTAAATGGCAGACCGCATGGTCAAAACTAAGCAAGAGTCTAAGGTGCAAGCACAAGAAATTGAAAGTAACGTATTCGCGTGACAAACTAAATGGCAGAGTGGCACACTAAGGCCGCTACACTATTGTTATGATTATTGAGCCATAGCTGAGTCCACACTTACAATGAGAAGGTCTTTGACAATCCCTGGTGAAAAACCTCACGTGATCTTTGAGGATCCTTAAAGAGATCTTCAAGGACCTGCTAAAGATCCTCATCCTTAAGGATATTTTAAAGATCTTGCAAGGATCTTGAGTTGCTAAACTAAATGCAAAGATCCTTATTAATAAGGACATTTTAAGGATCTTGTGAGGATCCTACTGAAACATTAAGATCCTTGCCTGACAAGGATCTTGGCAAGAAAGTTAAAGATCCTTATGGAATTCATGACCAAGATCCTTGAAGACCTTGCCACTTAGATTTCTGAGGATTCTTAATTGTTAAGATCTTTATCAGGATCCTCAAAGATCTTTGAAGATCCGGCTTAAACGATTTTCACCAGGGAATTGCACTATCCCCAGTTTGCCATGTAACAATAACCCACACCTATCTTACCAACCTGTGGCCCCATAAGGCAAATGGTTTCTCTCTAAGAAACCCATGCAGGTCCTCACAGAAATCTTTGACCAGAGTTTTCCAGTTAGTAGCACATGGCTCTGCAAACCTGCTCTCACGACCGGGTAAACACACTCCATGCACTGTAAAGAAGACAAATAATATTCAAGATATTCCAAACTGACAATAAATTTTTGATCTTTTGCTCTTGATAACTGGTAGAGGACAACAGATGACAACCAGTTGGTGGCTAGAATATAACTAAAGGAAAGAACCAGCGAAGGGAACCATTAACCTATAAGAGGTTAGATTCGAGCATTTCATTTTAGAGACAGGGTACCCACAAAGATTACCAAAGGGTCAAGCTGGGGTTAATACAATTGAGTCTTGCAGTTGACAACCTTTTTGGGGTTTTTTCAAGCAGCATATCATACATTTCAAGCCTTTGAAGACACAACACCAAGCTAACCACTTCTGCCTGGGACAGTTAAAGCCAGACCATGATACCAGGGAGTAATTGGCCCTTTCTCCTAAGTCCCCTACTCTTTGTGAACAGTGTGTGGGTTCTTTATCCCAAAAAGTTTAATATATAGATTTAGGCAAGCCTAAAAATGGAGCTCCCGGGTTATTTATTCCTACTGTCGTTACTTAAACAATGAATTTGCGGGATGAAACAATTTTGAATTTTTTTTTGTTTGTTAGCCTTGACAAAAGCAATCAAATAAAGAAAACAAAACAAAACTCTTTACAGTCTAAAACGAGTTAAAACAAGAAGAGGTGGAAAAATAATAAATATCCCCTAACATAGGGAAGTTTACAAGAAGAGTGTACCCCATACTGAGTAGCTAGGTTACCAAAGATAACAGTGGTGCATTTAAAAATATGCCAAAAATTGTAATACAGAGCAAAAAGTAGCTCTAAATATCAAAAACAAACACTCAGCTTTAAGTTCGATCCTTGACTTGAATAACTGCATAGCAACCAGTGTTTTCCTGACCACAGCTATATATGCCAAATGTCTTTTGGATTAAAACCAGCGAAAATGCAGGGAAAAAAAATACTTTCCAAACCGTTCTTGACCTTAACGCAAAAAGCGTCGACTGTAAAGAGCTTCAGTTGACAATGGCTGTGTAGCTGCGTTGAGCCACAGAAAACACGCTAAAAATTAAGGCTCATTTTGCTTTAATAAGTTAACCTGGCTTGAGCCTGCAATCCAATTGAAAACCAGTATCTGGTCAGCGGCCAACTTAAAAAAAAACAGCTGACCTCTTCGATGAGCTCTAAACTTGAGCCCGTGATATCGTCACATGATACTGATCAGTGGATGCCTTGTTTTTACAGGTGTCAATTGACCATAACATGGATGTCCAACATCAAAGATGTATGCTGTAAACTAGGTGGAGTATGGCAGCGATGTTGGGAACAAGTATACCAGTATTGATTATTACTATTAGGATATTATTAATTATTGGGCAACTCCGTTGTCGTCGAGCGTACACGCCCACCAGCAATACCGCTACCCATGATTACCATGAGAAAAGCAATTGACGGGTTTCTATGAGTATGGGGCTCCGCTTGGCGGCCTTTTGGGCTGCCGGAGCTCCGCTATGAACAAGTGTTGTGGGACAGGGCCTATGGTTTATTGCCCTTATCTGCCAAGACTATAAAGGCCATTTGCAGATGTCACAATAAAGGCAGCACTTTCTCCTCAATTATTTTAAGACCAAGAGTATTGGTCAAGCTGGGGATTTGATGCCATGACTTCCCACACCAAAGGCCGGTATAATTATAATGTTACACCCTAAATCTGAGGTATGGATGTTATACGATAAGTCTGAGGTCATGGAATGTTACACCTTAATCTGAGGTATGGGTGTCAAATTGTGTTCTCTCACCCGGGCCAACTGATTCTCTTATGCTTCTTACATGATTTATATGTTGTGGTTTAAATTTTTTCCTGGTTCAAAATTTTTTCAACCAGTTGAACTTTTATTATCCACTACTTTATGTGCATCACCATAATCCGTAACAATGGAACATAAAAAATAAACTAGTTTAAGAAATTTAAACAAAGGATAAATTTACAACAATATGGTATTCAGAACACCAAGCCAAAACACCACCTTGTGCTCCAGTAACAATAAAAAATAAAAAATAAGTCTTTTATGGCATTAACATTTTTAAGGCCCCGTTTACAAGCAGGTAGGGTAACTGTACTGCTAATGTCATTCCAGCAGGAGGGTCAAAGATACCCCGTGTTTACAAGCAAAATTTCACAGACAGGGTTACCCAACGAGCCGGGACAACTTTGTGCGCTTGGTAATGCCCCGCATCGCAAACACAATGGAAACCAGTAAAAAGTTGTCCCAGGTAGGTGAGTTGTCCCTAGCAGAGCATTTACAAGGCCGCTAGGGTTACCCTGGCACTGGGGTAACCCTAGTGCCAGGGTAAATTATCCTTGTGGCCTTATAAACACGTTGATGGAAAAAAGTAGAAATGTGCAAGTGCTTGGGTAACCCTCTTGCCAGGGTAACCCTAGCACTAGGGTTACCCTCCCTCCTTGTAAACAGGGCATTAGTCAGACACAATAAAAAGTAAGTTGCTCCGACAGTGATGGTCCCTCTGAACTGTTGTGCCACTAACCCCACCCACCTCCCCCTATTTGCCGTCTGAGCAAGTTTACATTATCCACTCTACCATTTAGTACTCAGTAAATGACATAATCAACATTTGACGGCCGAGAAAGCAAATGCAAGCTCGGCAGCGAGCTCTGCTAGCCCCAAACATTTTCGCTCTTTCTACGATTACCGGAGGGAAATGGCACAAGCTTAAGCTGAAAACAAAAGAAAATTCAGCAAAATCACTCAAAGCTAAGGAAGTTTGAGTACAAAGGCTTGCAGGAAGACCCAACGATCGCCACAAAATTAAAAATGAAAATGTAATAACAGACCTTCAATCTTGCTAGGGAACTTCTTTCCCCAGTTGGCGTACAATGCCGCGCCGCCACCTGCCCACGGGAAACAAATCAATCGAAGATCGGCAGTTTCTCTACGATGAACACAGCGCAACCACTTGGAAGTCATTTTCCAATATTAGTTTAAATGAAGTATCAATAGAGCTCTAATTTGGTCACGTGATAAAACAGTGTACCAACAGAACAGAAGCTATTCTCGAAATTGGGAGGGATTGTTGATTTACGAGTGAGAGTAAAATAAGGCATTTTCTATCGCATTTAATGGTTAAAGTGTATTGAAAGAAAGACTGACAGTTGCTGAACAGATCAGCAGGATTTTTGACGTGACCTACTTTACCCCTGCTGTGTCGTTTTAACAAGGAAGGGAATTGATTGCTCATTTGAATCTTTCCAAACAACAAAGACTACTTGGATTTTTCCTGCAGCAGCAGCAAAATGTCAAGTTTACACGGCTGATCTGAGAGAACTGAAGGCCTCAGATATGGGTGAACTTACCGATGAAGAGCAGCGGTGGGTTTGCCCCAACGATCGGCAGCTATGTTTACGAGCGAAGTGAGTACCAGTGGTGTAAGTTTATTAGAACTGACATGAGAAATCGACATGAACTCAGAATCTGCAAATATCGCGATCGGCTGGTAGGTGCTCGTGGTATTGATCCAGAGCACAGATTTCCCGTTTCCGGCCTTTCAATTATTCAAAACTACTTAAAAGCCGCAAACAACTGGATAATTTATAGTAAAATGTTATCATTTTCTGGTGATTTTTGCCATGCAGATCGAGTGACTTACTTTTGCTTCCGCAGGTGTGGAATTCATGGCCAGTCCTTATCTTGTTTACCACTCGCTGCGGCAATAAAACACGATGTGTTTTAGGCCCAAGAAAGTGTTGAAAAAAGTTTTTAAGAAAACTCGAACAAGATGGCCGAAGTCTTTGGAAAATTTTCTGTTAGTCCCGTCTTATTTTTTCCTCTCAAGTTTGATCGACGTTTTCAATTGTGCTTCCCACGAAGAAAGTGCTTTTCTGAAGTTTAAGCTGACAGATTTATGGCCTTTCATCTGCTTTACTTACTCAGTTTCCTTATTTTTTCCTCCCATTGCAGGCTCAATTCGGGATGGTCTTTTCACTCCAGTGGTCCTGCGAGAAAGCCTGCGAGCAAGGCTGATATAAGCCTTTCTGAACAAGAAATCATCAGAAATGTGTTGGAGCGGTCGGAGCGACTACGCCATGTCGAAGAAGAGAGAATCGGGTACGTGATTTTTTTGCTCGAATAAGATAGAGCATTTGCTTAAAGTCTAAAAGTGTTCTCGTACGTGGAAAAGAAAATTGTTATAGAAAAGTGAGACTTAGTTTATTCTACTATTAAAATTTAACGCATTTTCTATGGAGATTATATTTGCATTCTCAATAAATTTGATTTGCATGCTGTGTTTGTACAATAGTTTTGTTTGTTATTTATATCGTTTGAGTTTGTTTGTGGTTAAAAGGGTAATCGCCGCTTGAATTACTCTTTTTCATTAGCTTTGAAAAGCGTTCAAACTTTTCATGTCTGCGTTGCTTTAATGTTGAGGAGCTGTGAACTGGATTAGCTCCAACTATGAATAGTAAATGAAAGGAGGTGATTAAAATGACATTAGGAAAAATATCTGGCAGTGATCTTTGATTTGAATAATGTTTTGACCCACAAGATCTTTTAGGCTAATTAAATAACAACGACTGTAACAAGCCAAAGAAAATATCATAATATAACAATATTAAAAATAAGATGGACTATCGTACCGTAGAGTTCAGCATGTATAACAGCGGCATTTGAAATGTCAACTAGGGTATTCTTTTAAAATAGCTAATGCATCTTTAGAAAGGGAACATGGTGTCAAATAAATAGAGCTGCTGACTTAGAAAGAGCCTACTGTATGCAGATATATTTAAAATAAATTAGGTTTGTCCCTCTTGGTTAGGGCCTCTTCGTATGGTTGTTATAATCCAAGAAAATCCAGGGATGTAGCAAAGAAAAAAAACTAAACTTGCTAACTAAGAAACCCCGCCAGTCACTTTAGACAGTGAGCCTTAAAAAAAATTCCCTGAAACTTTTGCACGTTGGTGACATTTTAGGCAGGGAACAGCCGGTGAAATTTATCCAACAGGTGTCTCTTAGCAACATCCCTGAAAATACCCTGTTCTCCTAGCTGTGAAATTTTGACTTCTGACTGGCCATATGCATTAGTATTGTTTTTGTAGTGCAAGCCACATTACCTTTTGATCACTTTTAAATGACAGTCCTTCGATCACATTTATCAGCTAAGATGCCTATCTTTTGTAACAAGACAAAATAAATGAACTTCAATGTTGTTAATGGGTCTTTCATGCAAAAACAAACCTCCCTTTTAATTGAAAAGCACTGGATTTGAAGTGAAAAGGAAATAATTTATGATTTCAATGCTGGGAACATAATTGAGTCGATACTTTTTTCCAGATTGAGAAATATCAATTATGCCCCTCTCATGAAATATTCTTTCTGAAAGCAGTGTCAAGTCATTGTGGTCTTTTCAATTTTACCACTGAAATTCTTTCAGATTTGAAAGCACCTCTCTTCAACATTGTTTAATTTTCAAAGGATTAGCATACTGACTATTTCTGTGTGTGAAAAATAGTACAATACACCTTTAATTTGCTGTAATGCAAGGCTCAGATTGCCATTGGTTACTGTTGTCTAGGAGAGACAGTTAACCTCCTCCTTCTCTCTGTCTCTGTCTCTGTCTCTGTCTGTGTCTCGGTCTGTGTCTCTGTAGATGTGTCTCTGTCTGTGTCTCTCTGTCTGTCTCTCTGTCTCTGTCTCTCTCTATGTATATGTATGGGCAAATATTAAGGCCAATGGACTCGTCATGGAAATCGACCCTAGTCATAATAAAATATTGTTTAGGTTTTCTCAAAGTTAAAAGTTAATGAGCCATACATTTTTTAAGCAAATCCAATTTTGTGCTAAATATTTCGTAGGGAATTACTTTGGTCCAGAGCCTGAGGCTCTAGCGTAATTATGTACTTAATTATCTGTGACACTAATGATTACCAGTATCCAAAAACTACACAGAATAACTTAAACTGAAAATCTGTAAATGCAGTTACAAAGCTATTTACAGTCTAGAATATACAGCTAGTGCAAGCACTGTCGCATATTAATGAAACACCAAAAAGAACTAAATACAGATAATAACCATGTAAAACGAGAATCTTTTTTTCCAGTCATTGATATATCACCTACTAGTAGTACAAAGATGGAACTTTCTACAATAATGTTCTTCTATTGGCACAGCTGAAGTAATTTTCCTTTGTTAAGATTTGACCTCTGCATTCTGTTTTTTCCTTAATAACTTTCACCACAACAAGGGCCACCAAGCTAGGATGTGCAAGGAATGCTTCATGCACCTAACAGAAGTATATGTTGTGAAAAGTCTGAATTTTGAAGGGAATTTGGGAGAGGGTTACCATTTTTGCTTGTGTTTGTTAGTGTTTGCCATCAATAGTTTTTGTTGTCTTTATAGTCTACAGTTTCATTCTATTACCTATTGTTTCAGCAGTATATCACTTGAATTTTAACATTTCCTAATATGTTCTATTTGTTCACCCCCTCTCTGAAATCGTGGTAAGCAGTAATAAGGCTACATTATCCTTTGTACATTGTACTTTCTACTTTAAGTCGGCTTGTGGAGAAAGTGGAGAATATGCACAAAAATGCCATCGGAGATGGAAGAGAGACCTGCCTTCTGTGCAATTCCAAGTTTGGAGCTCTGAAGGTTGTTGCCAAGAGATGTGAGATTTGTGGCAAGGTAGGTAGCCCAGTTATTTGTTGTAGACAGAATGATTTCAGCTTTTAGCATACATTATACAATATAGGAGCCATTGAAAATCGGTTTCTGTGTAGGTTATAAGACCGTGGTACACACAAGGACCTCCATGGCTATATTAAAGGTGGTGGTTTTTTATCCAGTCGTAGAGTGAACCAAAGCCAAAGCAACTGTATCATTGCATTCAACACTCAACCAAAAAATACTCTTTAAGTGGTTAAGAGAGGTAATTGTTCAGGGTGTTTGTTAGGCATCAGAAATCTGAGAATTTTCTGGGTACCTCATGGAATTCTCTGGATAAATTTTGATGGCCCTCAGCACCCTCCAGTGTTAATGTTAATGTCTTCTAGATTCTCCTATTACTTTATACCATCCTCCTGCTATGTCAGTTCTTAATGAAAACCCTGTATGTTGATCCTTAACATTTCATTTCTTTCATCCATATCACATGTCACATTTCAATCCTAGTGGCATGAAGGATGATTATCCCATACGAACCTACAGTAGTTTAAGGGCCTAGTTGCACAAGTCTCCTGTTAGATCTCAGTGGTAGAGCATCCAAAGACTGAAGTAATTGGAAGGTCGTAGGTTCGACTCCTGTTAGGAGAAGTTGTTGTTGTTGTTTTTTTCTTCGAAAAAGCCTGTGTCATTTTCTAGAAGAATATCATTCTCTTTATCATTGTATTTTTAGAATGTGTGCCAAAAGTGTGGCCTGGATACCCATGACAGTGATGGTGATGCAATATGGCTGTGTATGCTGTGTAGTGAGCATAGAGAGGTACGTTCATTACTCTAGCCAGAGGTGGCTAGAGTAATGAATTTCATGTTTGAATCTTATTACTCTAGCTGTAGGTGGCTAGAGTTATGTTTTCGGGTTTGAATCAATATTTATGTTATTTTTTGGGTCATGATTTTCCAATCTGTTATTGATTACTATCAATGATAGAGGCATCAGCGGTAGTAGCGATGTCCACAAGGCTATCAAGCCAACGCCGCATCCAGCGAGGAAAAAATCTAATTTTTTGTATTAGTATCTTTTTTATGTGACTGCAGGAAATGATTACTTTTCCTCCTATGTGTATGTCATATCTGGTTGTACTAAGTGACCAGTCAGCCATCTTTAGCCAGCTACTTTCTTTTCATTATACAATTACTGCTGATGAAATGTCATCAGAATGCCATCGCAAAAACTTGTCAAGCATCCGTTTCCCAATTTTGAGTGAAATCAGTGTGTATTGTAACATTTTTAGGTGTGTACAACAAAGTCAATTCGATGATCAGAGTTTTCTCCATGTTATCACTATCGTTGTGGAATGTTTCTGATCACTGAACAGTTTCCAGGGCCGCCTATTATTTGCTATCTGCCTTCTACCATAAAATTAATGATGCTTAATGATCTTTTTTAAAATGGGAAATTGGCTAAAAGAGAGGCTAGAGTATAGGCCACCTGTGGCCTCTTGTTATCTAACAATGATTCACTTAATATGAAGAACCTGTAGGCACAATAGGATAACATTTTGGTGTGATCTACTTTTTGGTTTGACAACCCCATAAGATGAGGGAGTGGTCTATTTATTTCACTCAAACCTTCAATATTACTACAGTATATACAGTTTTAGTGTTCACTCACCACTGATATTGTTGGAATGTATTTTCTATTCACTGTGCACAGCTATGGAAACGAACTGGAGCCTGGTTTTTCAAAGCCATACCCAAGTACACGCATACTGGAGAAGAAAGGCAATCATTTGCTGAAAGAAAAGTGAGTCTTGTCAGGCCTTCAGTTCATGTAGAGTTGGAAATATGTGCACAAGAAATGGTTATGTTTGGTATAAACCAGGCATGCATTTCTGAGCCATCCCGAAACTTTTTTGAAGACTTGTTTTAGGTGTCATTGATATGTTCCTACACATATTACATGTAAAAGCCAAAAAATCTTGTAACTGTAGTGACCCATTCTCATGTAAAAAACATACTAAAAAGGCCAGGTTTTTAAAACAAGCTGATATCAATGTGCTTTTCTGCCAATAAAACTTTGTAGGACTGTTGAGAAATGGGTCCAATTTTTAAGTGCATTTCTCAATCAGATTTTTTGAATTTCGATTGTATTTGTAGATCACAACAGGGTCCAACAGCTCTGACCAACTTGTGTTAATGCAGACAAATAAATACAACCAAACATGGACAAGTTACTCAAAGGCTAAAGGTGATCACTGTTTCTTTGCTGTTAGTTTAGAGTAAAATCTAACCTACAGTATGTGCAGATCATGATGCAGTATGTGCATTTGGGAACGAGTGCAAGCTGTATTAAAGAATTCATCCATAGAGCCATAATTATTTCCAAAAGACAGGGAGTTCAGAAGAGTCATGAAGGGTTTGAAATATAATTTTTTATTCTTCTTAATAATGATAATACTAATACTAATACTAATACAGTCTACTACTA
>BLFK01000490.1:4433660-4443882 GCA_014634185.1 Astreopora myriophthalma
GTATCGCGTAGAAATTTATTTTCGAAATATATAGTCCCTTGAAAATGTGAACGAGAAAGTGTCACGTATAGTTAAAGTATTTATTTTATCAGTAACGGAGTCGGAAATCCGAAAAGGTGCATGGATATCACAAGTTGATATCCCTGCGATAAAAAGAATTTCTAAATACAGGCCTATTAGGACTGTTAGGAAGAGCTGCTTTCGTTAGTCAGTTTAGCGTATCAAACCTTTCCGACTGCCAAACCGATTTTGAAATTTCAAGGTTGCCCTGTAAGAGCTTGAGCTGATTCGCAAGGTGAAAACAAGCCGTCTCTCCGAAAAAGCCCTTTGAACGAGGCGTTTGTACACCCGAGACCATCGTTCGGAATTGGACGGTAGTTAGTCGGCAGCAAGTCCCCAGTTAACCCTTACTGGCCACAGAGAGACTCGTAGCATACGATTGTTTCTAGGTCACTTCTCATCCGGTCACCTCTCGATGTAACACTTAAAACGCAAAGCCCGTTATACAAGTCAAGTTTATCACTGTGGTACAGAGTGTAAATAGGGCCATCCTCGTACACAGGGGGCATTTCTTTCCGTTCCCAGGAGTTGGAGAGAGAGAGAGAGACGTGAGGAAAAATCCAGGGAGCGGGGTTTGTAACTTTGATCCCGTCATTATCAGGGTTAACACTGGACATCAGTCGTGCCGCTGAAGAAGCAACTTAAGACTTGCTAGGCAACTGAACAAGGTAAATACCGACAAAAACGAAAAAGTACGATAAGGACTCGTCAAATAGAATTTCCGTTCGTTTATTTTTAAATAGCGAACTACACATATGCCGCAAGTTGTATTAAACTAATATAATCAAAGAAAAAGGTGAGTAGAATAACTCAGGCATTTCACTATAATGTTCTTTTGTAATAATGAAAATAATAAATAAGTAACTTTATCTGAGTGTCAATTGATTCAGCGTCAGGGGACCAATTCCCTTATTGTGGAAGTTTTGCACTTGGACTCGCTTTGAAAAAGAGGCTGACATCTTGGTGTCCCTAAACGAAGAAATGGGGCCCGTGTTGGTGTCCCAAACGAATCCTTCGACGATCAGAACTCTTTCTTACGCAAACATTCTTCTTTGCTTCGGTTAGAGCGGTTTTCAATTGAGTCTCGTTACACCAAAACCAAAGTAAGTACAGAGCCAATCATACACCCCTCAGCCAATCACAGATCGAAGTAATTCGTGACTTGGTTTTACTAGCCAATCAGAACTCAAGGCAAGCAAACGCAGCCGGCGCCAAGCGCGGGAAAACCAGAGTGAGGAAGTCGCAATTTTCTTTTGGTTTTGCATCTGATTGGTGGGAAAGTTCGCGCCAGTTTTTTGGTCCAATCATAGAGCAAACAAAAACCAATACCCCCCTCAGCTAGAGATTGTCTAATCAGCCTGGGTGGGTGGATCGTGGGTCGTGCGTTATGTTTGTTTGAAGGGACCCGGTCCATGGACCACCCTAACCCTAATACTAACCTTAGGCCTAAACATTCTCTTAGTGTGGCATTTAGGCCTAAGATTAGCTAAAAACCATGGCAACTGATCGAGTGAGTGAAACACGCACAGAAGAATTAATCAAATGTTGTTTTTTGAGGGGGAAATAAAGCGGAGTATTCCGGAGAAAAACATCTCGGAGTAGAGAAGGGAACCAACAAAAATAGGCAACGGACATATGACGAGAAGTCTGGGAATCGAACCCAGAGCACGATACCCAGACTACAGTGTTTTGCGTTTTGAGTTGATTGTGTTGTCAGGCAAATTCTATAAATTGTCTCCAGTGCCAGGAGAGTAAACAAATCAGAATAAGAAAGCATGTTGACAAGAGAATTCTGGTCTTGGTTACAATACGACGGCATCATGGAATTGCCTATTGTCGAAATCGTATGCATCTCGCCATTGTGGCGTCCCTTCTCCTCACTTCAATACGTTCGTTTCGTTTAAATTGACCTCTACTCGCTAACACACGTCCCAAAGGAAAATGGTACTATTCAAGCCTTGTGTTATTCCAGCGAGCATTGGCTCATTTGTACAGGATGTCTCAGGCACTGTGATTCACCGTAATAAATGAACGTGGTGTTCAAATGAAGAGCTTTTAGAGGCTCAAAATTATGGTGTAAAAAGCTTACGATGCATTTTGCAAAGTAGCGAAATGTAACTTGAATCAATCTGTATATATTTCCTGTGTTCCTGTCTTTATGAACTTCTCCAAAAACTTCGGTTGATACGTCATTTAGTGATCACCTTAAAAAGCACTTTTCAGTCGATCCTTGTACGTGTTTAAATCTAAGAGTGGTGTAAGAACTAAAGTGCCATCAAACAACAGGTTCAAGAGAGAAAAGAAAACGGTGATTCCGCACGAGGAAGCCGACTGTTCGTTTCACACTAGGTCCATTTCTTACATACATACATACATACATACGTAACTATATTTGATAACGCAGGTTGAAATTTTCGCAACTTTACAGCTGATGTGGACCTGCCTAAACTAAATCTAAGACTAAACTAAATCAATAATTATATAAGATACAAGTATAATACAATATATAAATTAAGTAAAATAGGTAAACCAATAAAAATTTTAGCAATAATGAAAATCTGGTTTCATGTTATATATAACATTACCTCCCTTCCCAAAATTAATATTCATGATAGTTCGCTTGGATTGTTTTAAGTTATATTTAAAGATAGATGAATTTGGCGAGTCTTTAAGATTATCTGGTAGTGCATTCCATGCTATGGCAGATCTGTGAGCAAAAGACCTACGACCCAATTCGGTTTCGGGCCTATTAAGTACAACATTCAAAGATTTCCTTAAGTTATGGCTATTAGAATTCTTGGTCACCAAGTAATTAATTTCCCGTAGCCCTAAATTGTAAAAAGCATTATGTGTAACAGTTAAGATACGTAGCTTATAAAAATACTCCAAAGGCATCCAGCCAACCTTAGAAAGTACATCACTATCCTTAAAACTATTTGGTAGCTTGTGAATCAACCTAGCAGCTCTGATGTGAATCATTTCCAGATCTTTGAGCTTGGGGCCAGAGCCCCAGATCACAATTCCATATAAAACACTTGGGATTACTATCTTATAGTAAAAAGTCTCCAGGATAGCTGTAGATAGAAAATTTATACGTCTCAACATTTTGATTTTGGCATTAAATGCAGATCGAGCCGATGTAATATGCTGAGACCAGCAAAGTTTATCATCGATTGTAACCCCAAGGCATTTGGTAGAGGACACATACCGAATGGTGTCCTCACCCCACTTTAGATGTTTCAAAGGACCTATGAAGGGGGTGGTACTTAAGACCATTGCTTCGGATTTCTTTGCTGGACCCTGCGAAACAGTAACGTGAAATGACAATTTACCCCAAGAGTTGTTCAATTTGCATATTCTGGACATTTTCGTGTCAAAGGAGATGGCTGTTTTCATTCAGTGGAAAGACCAGCTGATATGCGTCCAGTTACCAACTGAACGTAAGGCGCAAT
Source organism: Astreopora myriophthalma (assembly GCA_014634185.1). Taxonomy (NCBI): domain Eukaryota; kingdom Metazoa; phylum Cnidaria; class Anthozoa; order Scleractinia; family Acroporidae; genus Astreopora; species Astreopora myriophthalma. The sequence goes on from BLFK01000490.1 coordinate 4,437,173, forward strand.
GTAATGTCACAAACGCGAACAGTTATCAACAATATCAACACCGGAATGCTGCGATATTCGTAACCTACCTTCAGAGATTCACATTTGGTCGTCCGACTGTCCCCAAGGGGAAATTAAACTTTGGTACATTGGTACATATAGGAAAAACTGACACACTAGCAAAACAGCAACATCACAGTTACGATTGCGACTGCAGTTGCATCACGTGCTGAAGTGAATCACGTGCTGAAGTGAATCACGGCCGGTCATTGAAAATGGCGGGAAAAATTCCCGCCTTTTTTGGCATGCGACCACGAGCTAGCGACGAAAAGGGAATTTTGGGCAAGTGAAACGGTACTTTACTGTTAAACCGCTTGGACCAGAAAAACTAAAGTACAGTATTTACTCGAGAGTGCAGCAAGGCGCTCATTAATTTTCCCTAAAGAATAATCTGAATAAAGGAAAAAACAGATGGTTGCCCTATAGACCGGCTAACAAATTATTCTTTTCTCTTTATGCTAATTTTCCTCTCTAGCCTCGTTTTAAAGCAAAAATTATTTTAAATTTTTACGTGCTAACGAGGCTAGTGAGGAAAATTAGCATAAAGAGAAAAGATTAATTTATTAGCCGCCATTTACGAAATCGGTCTATTGTTCTTATACAAAAGCTATTGGTGACAGAACAATAGGGCAATCAACTCACCTCACAATTAATCAAGATGGCGGCACCCGGGAACTTTGAAAGTGGAAACAAGTTGTTCTAAAATTCAGTTTTTCCGATACAAACGCTTTCTTTGACAAATTTGACTGTAAATATTTACTGCCTGTTAAAGTTATCTTTTTGCAGGAGTGGAGATTCCCTTCAAAACTGGAAGATTGAGTTGTCATGTTAATTAGCATAATGATGGCACGTGTACTTGAAATGCACATGCATTTTACTCCTGGGTACATTTCTTCGCTGTGCCATGCACCACATAAAATGAGCAAATTAATTAAGGCTTTGAGAAAAACACTATTATACGATTAGAAACACAATCAACCTACATACAAAGCAGTGTTAACTTGGTTCAACAAAAAAATGTCACTTACACCTCTTAAGCACCAAGCCCTTCAATTTCTCTCTAGAAATTGGAGATGTTTGACTGTTTGGTTGGAGTACTACTCCTGAGAAAACTGTTAAAAAATAAAAATAGCGCAAAAAGGCAACCGAAACTAAGTATTTGGCAACAGAAACTTTTACGAGAATTCAATTTATTGAACAGATATTATATTCCAGATTTCTCAATTTTACTGACAAAATCAAACAATCAAGAAACAATAACAATAATCATTAATACTATCAGTACTCTTTCCTTTAAAACGGGCCTTTGTCTTTATGACCCATGAGGCCTCCCTTAGCAATAAGGCACGTTAACACACATGTAATACAAAATAGAGCTGCATTCTCAGTCACAAAATATGTTTTAATGTGTCACAAATAATAATCATTTTTGTTACAGGAGACAAAAATCCTTAAACAACAACAAGAAGTAATATAAAAGTTGACTTAAAACATCCCTTGAAGAGAAGCAATAAATAAAACTTAATCAATGTTACCCGACTGTATCATTTATTTTGTGCTAGGTGACATTTTTGTCTTAATTTGTATCTACTTTCACTGGTAGGAAAGGGCCGGTGAGGACATTGGCATGGAAATATTCCCCTGGGAGTGGGAACACTTGCTAAGTTTCTCTGGTCCTTTTGTCCACATCCCTGCGATTTCCCAGGTTTGGTGGAAGAGAGGGGAGGGTGTTACATTTACTGGTGCATAAAGACTACACTGGGATTACACCACCCCTACCCCTATAGACAGTGTTACATTCGTATGCTGAATGTAGAGGCTTTTTCTGCAGAAGGGTGTGCCCAATGAACAATGTCAATAAGAGTTACACTTCAATACAAAATTTGGCTAAACTGCAGAATACTCTTCCACCTCCAATCACCCCAAAAATGCAGGATATGAGGTTAACAAGCCTATGTTTGGAGCGGATACATAAACACACAGATACAAAGTCAACACTTCAAAGCTGTTCGGAGTGGATATGTGGATACAGCTGTCTTCTCAGAAGTTACACGCTTGCACAATTAAGTAATTTTCTGAGTAACTCGCAATCATAACTGGAATAAGTTCCCCAAAATACAGCTAATGCTTTAATCGGTCTGAAACTGTGCATAAGAGTGCTGATACGGCTTGAATAATACTCCTAAAATCGAAAGTATTGGTGAGTCAGGGACTCATTACTGGAGGCCACTGTGTCTCCGCGCATCCCCGTATGATTAGAACATTTGTAAGGGAGGTGTGGTCTTTTTTACTGCGCATCTGCATATCAGCATATCCACTTTGATCTATGATTGGCAGATTTCCAAGGGAGGGGTGGCCTGTTTACTGTGTGTCTGCGTATCCCTTACATTGATACTTATTATTTCTGGGGGGGAGGGGGGGGGGGCGTTCCGCCGCTTATCGCGTATTTACTTTGATCTATACTTCGCATATTAGTAGGAGTTGTTCTTTTCCACTGTGTTTCCGCGTATCCACGTTTTGTTGCGCCTATGAAATGGCAGGGTATTCTGCAATTGAATCTCTTGCAATTACTCTCAAAATTCTGTTGTCAACAAATAAAAGTCGAACGAGAAGGACTTCTTGGTCATGTTATGCGTTTGTTACACGGTAAATTTGGATTTTTAGACATTTACACTCTAAAACTCAGGAAATACATGACAAGGAATCCATACTCACGCTGGGAGTTCCCTCGCTAAACGATTGGGTCAATGTTATTGAGTATCAGTGTGAGTATCAAGGCAAGTCTTTCCGCTGTTCACTTTTCCCAGAAGAATCAACGGAGCAACTACAGAATACAGGGCCACACAGGGCCAGCACATGCAAATTAGTTGGAAGCTTTTGTAGAACGAGACACACAACAATGGGAGCTTTTGTTATTCAATGATATGGAAATAAGTGGCCCTGTATTCTGTAGTTAAGCCGAATCAACTTTTCACCAACACACTGAAGCACTAGCATTAAAAGAAGACAAAGTTAACAACGGCTTTATAGTCGCCGCTTGTACTCTCCAAGTATCCGCCATGTTTGTTTGATGTATAGGGTCATGTACGACACATAATGTATAATCCAAGCCCGGACGATCGGGTTCAAGCAAATGCGCATGCTTTCGCTAGGTGAGGCTGTACTACCGTGAGTACCCCCAAAATGCAAGCTACAAAATGCACTTACCATATGGAAGACACGATGAATACAGTTGCAAATATATATTGCTCGAAATCATAGTATAAAGCAGAAAGGAGCTGAGCTGCGAGTACGAAAGGGATCTGTCACATATGGTCTAGGGGCCGACATTTCTCTCCCTCACTGCCTATCGGGGATAGGTATCTGAAAGTGGCAAGTAAAAGCGATCCGCGGGCCGAAATCTCGGGGACACTCGTCATGGTACACCGCTCAGGCTTAAATGTCCAGAGGTACCGCTACCGCTTCTGTACATTTTTAATTGGGGTATTTAGTATGAGCATGCGTAAATGCCTTGGTGACCCAACATCAAGCTTGGCAATTTGCACAAGGGTATCATGGGGAAAATATACCCTTCTCCCTTGCGCGTGCTCAGTCCTCGCGCGTTGCACCTTGCGCCTGCCATACGCGCACGCAGATCGTTGACGAGGATGAGGAAAACTTGAGAATTTTTAAAATGCAATGTGACGATAGAGAGCGCTGAAATGGTGCGCAGTGGCGTACAGGTTACGCGCCCTATTTCCCTGAACCCTTCATTTCAAAGCAACATACAACTGTATTTTATTGAAATTGCCTAACTTTGGTGGTTACTTAACCCCTGAATCAAGCGGTGAGAGTCAACTCTAACGCAACAAGGTTGAAGTCTAGTTTGATGGAGCCCTTACATGGCGTCTACACTTAAATTAATGCTGCCTGTGCGGTTTTTCAGTATCATGATGGCCTCCGATTTGTTTTTTCTTTCGAATAGTGTGGCCTTGAACTCTAGTCTTTTTCATTTACGAGTTTCAATTCAAGGCAGAGGAATAACTCAAGTGAAGCTATGATCCTCGCAGTTATGGACGCAATTTTAGCAATTGCGTTCATACCTGCGAGGATCATAGCTTCATTTGATTTCATTTCCGCAGTTCAATATATGATTCATTTCATATATAATTTCATCAGAGGAATAACTGTTAGGCAATGGGACATTCAGCATCCAACAGACACGAAGTTTCAACAGGTATCGCTGGGTTTCCCTGTGCCCCAAAATTCACCAAATAAAGTCCATGTAGTCACCTAAACGGAGTCCTTTTTGAATGACAAAATCAATGCTAAGATTCGCCGCGATTGTATGGCAACCAAAACTGAAGTGCTCTGGATTGAAGTACTTTCAAGTCAAAAGCGCTCTTTGCTTGTATTGCTTGTGTTTACAGGCCTCCGTCTTTCATGTCTCGCGATGACTGCTAGTATCGCAAAAAGCATCGAAAAAGCTAATTTGTTGAACAAGGAAATAACTGTTTTAGTGGATTTCGTTGTTGACTTCTTAAATGCTAATCAGGCAAACAAACACAAGCTTATTAAAACATCGACTCATTTGCAAGTAACCCAACTTGTGTCCAAATCACATTTGTATCGGTCAACCAGAATTGAAAAATTACAGGTATAGAAACAAAGACATTGGCATGTCAGATCACCCTTCAACAATGGCGGTTCAACACTAAAAGGGTCAGGCTTCGCTTTGCAAAAGTTCAGCAACACTTCCTATGGGAGCATGAAACGCCTTCATGTGCAGGAATTCGGGAAAAGACATGAGAGATCCCCTTTAGGATACAGCCTTTATTTTTGAAGATGGTAACGATATTGTTGACAGCTGGTATAAAATATTTGCTGATGCCCCCGACTCTTAGACCCCCTAAGATATCTTTGAAACAGGAAAGAGATAAAAACAGAGCCCGGCCAAATTAGTTTATCAAAAAAATCAGTGATTATGTAAGACAGATGAGCGAGGAATTTCTCATGTCCTGATGACTGGGCGAATTTTTAAAGGAAACCTCGACTCCTACCAATAGATAACTTTAAACACCAGGAAATAATGTCTACAATGAAATTTGTTTGAAAGATTTCCAAAGAAAGCCTTTTCATCGGAAAGATATGAATTGCAGAATCGCTTCTTTTCACTTTCACATTTCTTGGGCGCCGCCATCTTGAATAATAGTGTCGTGTTACATCACTCTCAATAAAATACCAAGTGTAACCTTAATGGGGGAGAGGAAGAGGTATTCCTTGATGTCACAGATCTATTATTGGCAGCGATTTCAAGTAACAAAGACCGTTTTTCATTCAGACGGTCTCAATAATATTGCAACCAGCTGCAGCACGAAAACTGGTCTGAATGTGTAGAAGACTCAATTGAAGGTCCAGTTACACTACAGGGAAAACCGGCTCCGGACCCGTTAAAAAATGGTCTGGATCAACGCTTTTTCGCCGTTCACACAGGTAACAATTAGGTTTGGCTCACGAGGAAAATGGCCCAAAGGCCCCGTTATTAGCACACCGTTTACACTACCGACTTTTGGGAATCAGGACGAGCCCTTTGCCGCAAAAGGTGTCCGGATTCGTTTTTTTTTTTCCGGTTTTGGGGCCATGACCGCCTATGCTATAGCACAGGAGTAGACCAGGTTATTTTTAGTTTCTGAAATTCCCGCAAAAGTGATTGCCATGGTTGCAAGCACTCTCGTTTGTGCGAAAAATACATGGCATAAATAATGAACTGTCAATCACTGCCACGCTAAGCCATTTGATTGGATGAACGTGTCTGCCTATGCTTTTTAGCATGTGAAATGTCGTTCCAAAAATAGCTCATCTGCTCCTGCATTGTTGCACGAACCCAACGGGGTAGATGGAGGCTCCTAATTATGCACTCCTGGTCACCGTCATCATCATCGTTGTCGTCGTCAAAATTAGCAAGACTCACACCAAATTATTTGAAATCAGTTTTATGCGTGAAAGTAGAAGTCTGAACATGCAGCACATACATGAAAAGCATAGAAAGCTGACAACTCACCAACTAATTCAACTCTGTGGCAGCTCCCCACCCCTCCCCCCCAAACCCCCCCCAATGTTTCGTCACTGAAAATTACCTCAAAAGGACTCCTTTAGTTGTTAGTATCCACAATAAATTATTACCAGTTCCATGGACTTTTACCATTCTCTGCCATTTCCACTATTCGTTACATTGTACAGTGCAAGTTTCATCCAAATATGTTAATACTTACAGTAAAAGGCAGAAATATTTTCATGAAAAAATTATACAGTCAAAATAGGTTAAGTTCCCACCATCACATTCAGTGATAATGAAAAATTAATGATGTGATCATTGTCAAGTTGTGATAGAGCTATCCATGGCTGTTTGAAGAATTATCGTAGGGATTGCGCTCGTGGAAACTGCCCAGTTGCATGCAAGGAAATAATGGCAACCTTTAGAATTCAACATAAGATTGAGTGTGACGAGGGCTTTCAAATTTTGTACTGGTGAGATCCAAATAACAGTCACTTCTTGGTTGTTGCTTAACAGCTCATACGAGGGTTCTATTGGGAAAAACCCATTTTTAGCTGGTTTCGCTGATCAGCTTTTTCAACCGGCTCCAAAATGGGTTGAAATGGTTGAAAATGGGTAGCCTTCGCTGACCCGTTAC
>BLFK01000490.1:4454695-4467307 GCA_014634185.1 Astreopora myriophthalma
GACTCAGATAAAGGGGCCTCTTTGGAGACCCACAGTCAGATCAGGTAGAATGACAAGCAGTTTATCTTTGTCTTCAACACATTTTATTGGAAAGTTTAATCTGTCACTAAACAATTTTAAAAAAGTAATCTTGCATCATTTTGAGAAACTATCAGTGACCTAAATGGAGATGTTAATTGTCAACCAAATCTAATCAAGGCAAAAAGTCGAGCTATGTTGTCACGTGTGTGTGACCAGTCTTGGCAAGACCTAAAACATTATTTTGAATTCCTCTCTGGTACACTATATTTAAAAACTTTTTTTTTTTTCAATTGTCAGCTTACACTCCAAACAGTTCATAGTTTTCAAATGCCACAATGGTATTTTTAGCATGAAATTAATTTCCATAACTTTCTGTTTCTGATAAAAGAATGAAGAAACTGGAAACACACAGAGATTTTGAATATTCAAAAGCACTGGTGTTTGTGGTCACATGACATACCCTAACTAAAACTCATCTAATTTAGTAAAAGCTTTAACCTTTGCCTAATTAGGCCAAATTAAGACTGCATGTTATCATAAAAAATCATAATTAAAAACATTCAACAATCTTCAAGATCTTTAGCAGGAGTGTCTTAATAAAAAACATACACATTTGTACAACAAAAATGATCATAAACCAACTCAAACAAACTAATAATAAAGGCAATGAAAACTTAAGCACAAACTGCCACTTAAACAAAGCACAGCCATGGTTACTTCACAAAGTGAATATCAGTTTTTGTTAATACAACAGGAAACACTCAACAAAATAATTCAAAATGAATTCGAAACTCAACAAAATAATTCAAATTTAAGATCTTAAATCAACTTTCAAAACCAACATTTCTCATACTTGCAGCTTCTGTGCACTTTGGTTCTTGGTTCTGGTACAACAGTGCATTATAACACTTAATTATGGTTGCATTACTTTACCTCTTCTGGTATTATCTTAAAATTACAAGGAAACAACCATTCTGATCCACAGATCATGATCATACCAAGGCCACACAAGGAAACTCTAAATCTCATCGTGAAAAATTCAAACAGCTTTTGAAGAAGTAAAAACTAGCTACACTTTCTTTTCACTAAACCATCTTTGGACCTTCTGTCAGTGATATACTACTGCTGTAATACCTCTTACTAGCCGAGTTTGATGGCCGTACTGCAAATTACGGCCCGCGTTTTTTCCAGTTCAGTTTGCATCCCGAGTGCAAAGCACGAGGGCTATGAATTAAACTGAAAAAAAAAAAAACTGGAGGCGTAACTAACACTACAGCCTGAGAAAACAAGGTTAATAATGAAACCCGATCAATGTTAGACAACTGCAAGCTATGATTAACTTGACCACCAGTCAAGGGTTTTGTAATCTGTTGCTTATAAGCGAGACTATCCTATACCGAGTGTCAAAGGTCCCTTTTTCTGGCATCTCCTTGATTAAGAGTGTGTCACATGAAAGTCAAGAAATTGGGCTGTTTCCCCAGCAACGTGGCAAACAATATGTTGCAGACAGACAACCATGAAAAAAATCATGTGAAAATGCATTTATTAAAAATAACATTTTAAACTGAACTCAGCAATCGCCTTGTATTAATTTTAAACCATGAAGAATATAGCATTCCATGTCTCTGTTGGTTATTTTTCTCTTTGACACTTGGTATGATAATAAAGCACTTATTTACTGGGACCTCGGGAAAGTGACACATTTTGTTGTCCCTCAGCTGTCAACAGTCTTGGGACCACAAAACATACTGTTTCCCTCTATCCCATTAAAAAAGGGCCAATACATTGATACTTTTCGTATGGCCAAGTTATATACCATCATCTTCCACAGAAGTACATTAATCATTAAGACCACAAAAGTGGACTATCTTCTGAAGCATTGGTAATCAATGGCTTCAGCTTCATTGCCTTCTGCTTCCTGTTGTATCTAACGCGTCTAATCAAAAGAACAATGGCTAAAAGAACTAGCAGCCCTCCGAGGATGACCAGTCCAAGCTCCAGCCAATGAACAATGGTAAACTTGGACAGCACTTCTCCCTTAAGCTGATCTGAAGTTGCACTGTCAATTGTAGAAGATTCATTGATGAACATTATGGGAAAAAACATGGTGGGAATTCCATTGGTTTCTTCAATGCCCTCAACTGGCTCTACTTTGAGATTGATCTGCAATCGTTTGGAACTCTTGATTGATATACCAGTGTGTGGTTCTACATTTAGAAACGTGCCATGTTCTTCCTTGTTTGGTGAAAGACCATGTATTGGTTCAAGAAGTGATGCATCTCCCAAGTAAAAATGAGGAGCTGAGATGAAAAGCGGTATGGTTACTGGTGAAGGTGGCTGGCACACACCTATGTCTAATATTCCAGAAGGATAGCACTCTTTAGTGCAAAACCCTCGATTATCGGGATTAAGTGAAGAGTTCAGAAATGCCTTTGCAGGGACAGCAAACTGAAGAGCTTTTATTCCCTGAATTTTGGTTATTGTGGTGTGAGTTAGGTACAGTGAACGGCACAGCTGAGTGACAAACACGTACAAAGTGTCATCTGCACTTAACCCAGGAGAAAACTGTGAACCATCAGTACCATTAATCATGTTAGCATAAATGGTCTTCCAAACAGTTAAGTTCTGCTGTCCTTTCCATTCCATCCATTGCACAAGCTGCTTGATATCTCTTTCGCCAGTGTGAACCCTCGTGACACCATCAAAAGTGTTATTCTTCTGAAGGGCAATAACAGGGTTTATCTCTGGCAAATATTTTCGCACAAAGGAATACTTCTCTCTTAATTTGCCATACTCCAAGAAGATCGGGTCTTCGTATCCCCAGAGCAAATCATGGACTCTCCTTTTCATGAAGAGATTTTCCTTGAACAATGTAAAGATTGTAGCGAGAATCGGCTTAACAACCCACCTCTCGAACTCACTTAAATTTCTCAGTACTTCAGCCAAGACGACCAAAGGAACATTCACTGTTGTAACCTCGGCTAGATGGTCGCACCCGGCGCATGAAGTCGTTGGATCGAACACAAAGCTCATTTCTTGATTGTACGAAACGGATGCATCGCTTTTGTGCCACGTTATATTCTTTTTGGGTCGGTGCTCTCTGTAAGAAAAGGGTCCAAATTGTCTAACAATTGGTTTGTCACCCTTTTTAATTTTTTCAGCATTCGTTACATCGAAGATAAAGAACTGCATGTAGATCGGAACTGAGGGATCTTGCCATTGCGCATAGCCTTCGCTGTCAGGACTTAAAACCAACTTCTCATCGATCTTGCTTTGTATGTAGCTGTCCATTGTTTCGTATAGTGCCACTGCGGCTGCAATCAGCAAGATTCCAAGCGCGAAAATAAGAGCAATTTTCGTCTTTCCGATGACGCAGCAGCTTTTGCCACCGTTTTTCTCCATCACGTTGGAAAATCAATGGTTTCTTCGTCACCTTTGCAAGAAAACGAAGCGCACGTCGAACCCGAACTTTACCCTAGTTTCCTAGTAATGCGCTAGGTACCTCGTTGAAACAGGATACGGAGCACGTGACTTTTCACCGCTCCCAGTGGAGGGTCCTGCTAAGTAACATTCTCGTCCCCAGAGCCTCCTGCCCTCTTAGCCGCTGGAGGCTGGGCTCGTGCGAAGGCCCCGCCGGCTAAGAGGAGCAGGAAGCTCTGGGGACGAGAATGGCTAAGTAACAGAAGTCTTCGCGTAGTCCTTTTTTTTTTTTTTTTCAAAATGACCTGGATTGAACTTCTGTCAGTTCCAACGCTTTATTAACTAAGGTATGGAGATATTTCGATGCTCTCCTCAGGGCTCTCTGTTATACAAGTGTTATTTGTTTTCGCTCAAATTACGCTACGTGCAGAAAAACGCGTCACGCGATTTCGAGCGGCCCGAGGCCTGCGCCACTCGGTCAGCGGTAATAAAGCGTTAGACAACTTGAAACCTCACGTTTAGCGGTAAAACATGTTAAAACAATGTTGGGTGACCAAACTAGAGTTGCCAAACAGCATAAAACAGACTAAAAGTTTGAAAACAGTGAATGCGTGACTCTGTATCCAAACGAAGCACGCATGTGTGCACCAAGGAGGTTTCTGCAGCTGTCTAAACGCAGAAACAAAGAGAACAAAGTGTAGTAGGTAGTGTGTTAGGCCTCACTCGAACTTGAAATTATTTCTATCTATATGCTACTGAAGGACAACAACTAACGATTAACGAGAACAAAGGTATGCAGAAAAAAAAATGTTTTACGATGTTTGACCGAACATTTGACAGCATTCAAATCTTATTCAACGTGATAAGACATAATTAATAAAACAACACAAAACAAGGTGCCGAACGCGAAAAGAAATTAGTTTGGTCACCCAACAACGTTTTAACATGTTTTTATCGCCAAACATTCCCCGTTTGGCCAGGCCTTTGGCTTCGTTCGATGTATGAATATCCTGACGTGACCTTAACACTTTCAGGAAAAACATCGATATTCTCTCGCTGGAGAATTCCTTTCCCCGTTGATCTCTTTTGTCAGAATTGGCCGACCAGACTGGTCAGTTTGCAAAGAAAGTGCAACAATTTGAACAAACAGTTGCATGATATCCCTCACATTCTTTTAGAAGAGTATAGATACCATGCTCGAGACTGAAGTGTGTTATTCTAAAGGCGTTGAACAGTTAGCCTTTCCAAGTGTCCAGTCTGGCCAGTCAGTCTGTCAAATGGAAAGCGCCCTCAGTATGTGATAAATATTCGCAGAAAGCTGCAGGTATGGCAAATATAACTTAACTTAAAGTCGTTCTACGTCAACTCCACTATTTCTTGTCACTTACTGGCGACTCTATGTGCAATGTAATCGATTTTGTTGGGATAAGCCTCGGCTAAAAAGAAATGACATATTGCACGTGTCCCTAACAAAAACTGACAAGAGGAAGTGAATGAAGGACCTTCAGCCGTGAAACGCCCCTTACGGAAGATGTCTCATAAACTGTGAAAAGGTCTAATTCTCTCGCTACGATCCCAAGGGTCGTCAGTCCAACCTCGTTCCAGGGGTCTTTCATCTCCCCACCCCTCTCCCATCTTCCCTCACTCCCTCTGGGGTGGGGAGATGAAAGGCCCTGGGAACGAAGTTGTCCTCAGTCAAGAAGGCTTCTTTAATTGAATAAAAATAACTGTACGATAATAAATGTAAAACTGTAGTCTAACGACAATTTACTCAAATACTTAGGGACATGGTTTTTTTTTCAACATTAACACTGATTGTGGTTTTGTTATTGCATGATACACTGAAGAACAAATCAGTTTGTTGTCGCGAACTCGAAGTACACTGTTCTTAGTAAAACTATTCATTGAGCAGTTTTCATTCTGTTTATTCACCTTTCCAAAATAACTTCCGCACCACCGAAGTCATCATAAAAACGTTTTCAGGCTCAAATCCCCTAAAAAGTGAAGAACCTTCAACCTCGACTCCAAACATAGACGTTGTTATATAAAAAAAGAGAGTATAACTAACTGGCCCGGTTGCCTAGCTCCTCCTATGTGGGTTTATAAACGCTGTTGTGTTTATTCAGTAAATGTTCCTTTCTATACACAGCTCAACAAGCTTGAAGCTTTACATGCCGCCTTTTATACAATATAGGTTCTTTCCATTGCTTTCCTTCCTCTCATTAAGATATTTTGTTACACCAGTGCATGAATATTTGAAATGGAATATGCTCGAAAGCGATTTCTTTCTCTATGAAATATTCTCTCATTACCTCATTAAACAACTGTCGAAAAGAGTCTTGAGTTCTTTCACTTGCACCTGATATAAAAGGAGAGGAAGCAACGAGCGCGTAAGCCTCATCAAAATTGCATCTCGAATTTACACTGAAGTCCAGGTTGCCTTTAAGGTCGCTGAATAACCTTTGTGGTGTTGTGCTGAAGACGTCTTTCCACTTTTCATCAAAGGGTAAAACAATAGACTTTTCTTTGTACAAGGGAGCCATAAATTCCCATAACTTTGCCATCCAAGGTACAGAAAAGTCAGGAGTTATCGAAATTATACCAAACAAGCCGTTAGGAAGAAGTACTCGGTGGATCTCCTGAAGAGCGACTGAGTTGGCAAAGTATTGGAAACTCTGGGATGCTATCACAACATCGACGCTTGCATCAGGGAGGCCTAAGCACAACAGTTCAACGGATACAGTTGTAATGTAACGTACCAATTGAGCAGACAACTGTCGTGTCTGCTCTACAATGCTTCTTTTGTGGGTTGATATGCTACTATCAGCCCATATTTGATCCAAGGCCTCATCCACACTAATACGTTTTCATTTGAAAACGCATACTTTTTGATGCGTTTCGGCCTTTCAACCACACTACAAGACTCGAAAACGCCGATGGAAACGGAGGCTTTTGTAAACGGTTACCAAAGTGGAGCGATTTAAAAACGCATCGTTTTGAAAACGCTCCTTTTCTAGTGTGGTCAGGTGAAAGGCAGACTAAAGCGAGGGAAACATTTTAGGCGCATTGGTGTGGTCTGGTGAAAACGGAGACTTTTGAAAACGGTGACGTAAAAAGCCTCGGAGACTGCTGAACGCAACTTTTTAACACATGCGCAATCCAGTTCGCAGTTATTTACATCATTTTCGAGCGTTTTAGTGTCGATAGGTGAAAACGATGCTAAAGCGCTGGTGTGGATGAAAATATTTTGCTTCGTTTTCGCCGGGATGAAAACGGCTACTTCTGAAAACACATTAGTGTGATTTGGGCCTAAAGGCTGGTTTCCATATGATCGCAGACGATCGCGTGATCGCAGATGATCGCTGACGATCGCAGAACTTTCTGCGATCTGCGATCGTCTGCGATCATATGGAAACCAGCCTTAACCCAGCCACCCGTCTCACGCATAAAAGATAGACAAGCTCCGAGCATCCCACTCCCTCCTTCTATACGGACTACGTTTCTTATCCTATCAATGTTCGGTGCGGTATGTAGGTTGTCAAATCCAACACAATTCATTCGTTGTCAGACGGTAGTAGTAGTAGTAGTGGACTTTATTAATGTGCCGAGATCTCTAGCGCATAGCACCCATTTCCAGATGTCAATATATAAGTAGGACACTTAGTAGCCTGCAAGCAGGCTCTTCCGTTGAAAATGGTGCGCGGTCGAAATATAAGGGCTTGGTAACTAGTCAAGAAAGGGGAGCTTCCTTTCTTGACTAGTTACCAAGCCCTTATATTTCGACCGCGCGCCATTTTCAACGGAAGAGCGTGCTTGCAGGCTAGACACTTAAGCCTGGTTCACACTTGCGACATAACGACATAACGACACAAACATAACGACATAAGAAGGACGTTATGTCGTTATGTTGGCAGTGTGAACATGTAAACATAATGACATATTGGCAACATAAGGACATCGACATAACGACATAAGGAAAAAACTGATCTTTTTTCTTTATGTCGTTATGTCCATGTCCTTATGTCGTTATGTTGCTGTCAAACAAGTGTGAACAACTTCGACATAACGACACAACAAACCACCAATCAGAGCGCGGCAAAAATTGTCGAACCCTGTCCCACCGAGCACGATTCATCATGTCGGCTTCCTCTCCTTCCATGTTGGAGCTAGAACCCCTTGGGCAAGAACAAACCGTAAGACTAGGAGAAGTCTCCGATATTGACGAGTTGTTGGCAGAAGCCGTTCGAGGGTTTCCTGTGTTATACGATAAAAGCCTGAACGAGTTCAAAAACAATAGTATGAATAGGCGATCAGTGTTTATAAGCTTCTAGCTATAATTTCTTAGTCTTGTTGATAAACGAAGAGCTAAGTTATGTGCTTATTTTCTCTTTAAAGTGACTTTGCCCTATGTCGTTATGTCGGTGTTCACATTTGCGACATAAACGCGACAAAACGTCTTATGTCATTATGTTGTTATGTCGTTATGTCGCAAGTGTGAAGCAGGCCTTAGAGTGTGAGTTCGATAGGAAATTTGATCTTTGGATTTCCAATCGAACACAAACGGTCCGATTTCACCTTGGATTTTGTTCATCGAAATTTTATAATTGAACTTTAAACAACAACAACAGCGACACAGGTTCCTTCGTGATTTTTCATCACACTCACGCAAAGGATCCGATCATCCGAGCTGATTTGGAAACGCCCCTTGGACATGTTACGGACCTTTGTGACACTTCTGTGTGACCTGCAGAAGACTGTGATTTTGATTTTGCATGTCACGCAAAGAAAAGGAGTGCTGTCCTCCCAAAGAAAAGGAGTGCTGCGTGACATCCCCCCCCCCCCAAAAAAAGGCTAAAAATGGCTGCAAAGACTGCAAAGGAGACTAGAACTACGCCAGAGATAAGAAAGTGAAAATGTTCAACAAGCAGAGGCTTCCGGAACTTACTTATACTTTCCGCGGCGCACTGCATAACTTCAATATCCGGCTGAAGTAGTCTAAAATACTGGCACATGCTTTCCATGGGGTCACTAGCAATGACTTGCACATGCTGCTCCTTTAGAACTTCAAACAGCACTCGTGTGAACTTGCCTGTCCCTGACCCAAGTTCTAAGACCTTCCTATTGACATCCCGACCTATCGCCGAGTTGCCATTTAGCAATCCAAGATTCCGTGAGAAAAATTCCACTGCTTCGATAGGATAATTAAGCTGAGCCTTCTCATAGCTGGCGGCTGATGCATACTGCTTTCGAACAAACTCCGCGACCTTGAAAGTAGCGCCGCTTTTAACGTTGCTGGACATCTGTAGCGAGCTTCTAGAGTGAAGAATTGAGACCTGAGACTTTGTATATAACATACGTAACCTAGGTATTGCCCTTGTTTCCGAGTTAGACTCGTAGACAGCCAATGGGTTCTCGACACGATATGCTGGCTGCGCCCCATAGCTGCTCTTCTTACAAGATAATTTGGTTTTATCAACTACGTTGATAATGTGAATTAGCCACCGTAAAGAGATTCGTAAGCTGACGTTTCGAGCGCTAGCCCTTCGTCGGAGCAAATCGAGGAATTGTGGGTTGTGTGTGGTTTATATACAGAAATATGGAGCTACGCTATTGGTTGGTGCCTGGCAACGTGAAAAACAACAGAATAAATTAGTTGAATGAAAAGCGTTCGTTGATACCGTGAGGATTAAGAGTGCCGATTTGAAAAATAAATTTTTGTTCTAAAGTTTTGCGACTTTCTGTGCTTCCTTGATGTAGCGAGAGGCCACAGACTGTCATATGTTGCGTAGAATGATTAGGCAGATTAAAGTGTCTAGCGACCGGTTTAGATGCGTTTTTGTCGTGTTTCTCTACGTCGCGAAGATGTTCTCGGAATCGGTCGCCTAGTCGTCTACCTGTTTCGCCGATATGCTCTTCTTACAGCTGACAACGGAGCATTACTTTCGTGTGCGCGTACTGTTGCCTACCTGGATAGCGCTCACGCTCCAAATTAATTGAGAAATACTTACCGTCATATATCAGGAAATCGTCCGCCCAACAAATCGTGCAGTCAGAGTAAACTCTTTTCTGTACACTCTCGCAATACACTTGATTGCGCAATTGCGCAACAACTCGAATCAAGCAATCAAAGGGACCGCACATGTTGCTCACATGTTGCTCTGTCACATACTATACAACCTTTCAAAGTTGTGCAGCGACAACAACAACAAAAACAAAGCAAAACAAACAAAAAGTTTTAGCTTAGCTTTCAATCTTTAATGACTTCGCAAGGATCTTCTCAATTCCCGCAGCAATCGCCGTCACTGCTGATCTACGGATCGTTCTCGTATCATGACAGGCGATACTGAGTAGATCAATCATTAGCGACCGTGATTAGCGGCCATATCGAGAATCACTGGTCAAGACAGTTGTATGTTCTATCAAATTTCCCATTACCCTGCAAGCAGTGGATTCTCTCCTCTTATCCGCTTTGGTAGCGAAACGAGAGAGAAACCACTGTGAGCAAGCGATCCGTTCCGTCCTGATTCAGGGACGAATAAATTAAAAACTAGAATAAATTAGAAACCTGAAAAACTAGTTTGCAAACCAGTTATGTTCTTCGCAAGGGAGCATGTGAGCAACGTGTGTGATAATGTGACGTGATCTAATGACGTGTAGGCGTAGGTAGAATTTGACCATAAGCACTGCTAATAAACAATTAGACCCGTAGCCCTTGACGGGTCAATAGCCCATGAGGCGAAGCCGAATGGGCTATTGACCCGTGGCCCTTTCGGGCTACTGGTCTAATTGTTTTAGTATCACCCAACTAGTCGGTGAATCCCTCGAGATTGTAAAATATTGCCTTGGAAATCAGTGTTCCTTAAAGTTGCAGTAGAATGAAATAAAACGTACATTACGTGAGTTTTCGCTCTTTTTACATTTTTTTGCTTGACTGGATCGCTTCTTTTTGTATGAGTTTGACTTCCATGTCGATTCTCATTCCGCCATTAAAAAAAATGACCACAACGAGACTACGAGTACGAAATTAAGCAGGAGGACGAGTTTCCACTTTTAAAACAGTCCACGGAATTCTTACAGCTCGTTTCTTGCTTGCCATAGCATAAGAAGG
The DNA here is from genome assembly GCA_014634185.1 of Astreopora myriophthalma. NCBI lineage: Eukaryota > Metazoa > Cnidaria > Anthozoa > Scleractinia > Acroporidae > Astreopora > Astreopora myriophthalma. The sequence goes on from BLFK01000490.1 coordinate 4,465,245, forward strand.
CTTTAATCACAAGAAGTAGTTAACGAATGATTGTCCAAATTCAAGCACAGGAGGTAAATTTCAAACCCCGTTCTCCTGGGGAAGAGGTTACCTCACGCTTCAGAGGCGGAACATTTCCACGTCCGCCGTAAGACTGGGCGTTTTGCAAATTAATTTTCACAAATTCTGCGCCGGTCATGCAACTTGGCGTCTGGCAGATTTGTATTTTTCGAATAAATGCGCAAAACGGCACTAAGTCCGTCACATTCTGGTATATTCCAGTGTTATTCCGTTTCATTCCGGTCCATTCTTGCGCCATTCCGGCTCATTACGGCACCACTCCGGTATATTCCGGTCATTCCGTTCCTGTGTTATTATCGCCCCATAAAACACGACCTGCGAGTTCATTGAACGGCTTCAAAAACATTCCACAAAGAGCGTGTCCCTCTGGAGTCCGAACAATAGTTCAAGTCCTTCTTTGCCATCTCAACTTGGATCATGAAGTCCTATTAAGTCCCATCGAGGGCTGTTTTATAGCTTCGCACCGGCGGTGGACTTAACTTTTTCGATACAGTAATGACAAGTCAATGCCTATTAATGCAGACGTAACACCACAGTTCTTTCAAAACAAACCCCTATCCTTACTCACCGAAAAACGGTCACTTCTGTTTTGTTCTCTACTTCTTCGCGCAGGTCTCCCTGATGCAAGCCTAGATGTTGTGATTGCGTCTCAATGTTTTCACTGGTTTGCCAACTCAACCGCTCTTGAAGAGATCTACCGCGTACTTCTACCTAACGGCTTGTTTGGCATCGTATGGGCGGTTCCTGACTTTTCTGTGCCTTGGTTGGCAAAGATATGGAAATTTTTGGCTCCCTTATTCAGGGAAAACTCGATTGTTCATCCCACAAACAAGGAGTGGAAGAATGTCTTCGGCTTAACACCTCGAAAGTTATTCAGCGAGCTGGAGGAAAATTTAAGTTTCTTTTAAACTGGCCGACGTCCTTTGATGAAGCTTACGAGTACTTTGCCTCTTTTTCCGTTATAGCCAGTGGAAGTAACAGCATAAAAGAGTCTTTCCGAGAGTTCTTCAATGAAGTAATGAGAGAAGATTTCAAAGATAAAGAAATTCCTCTTGAACAAATCCCGTTTAAAATATACATCTTCTGGTGTAACAAGATTACTTGACCACGCGAATATCCATTTAATTTCTCTTACAAAGCTAGCAGTCGTGGCTTGAAAGGCATTCTGCGCCTCTAATCATTGTTAATTGAACAGTTTACTGGCCTGTGCAGTCGACCCTGAAAGAAATTCATTAAGATAATTACAATTGGTGGGAAGAGGTCACGTGACAGTAAGGTCATACCCTCTGAGTTTTCAGTACAGAGACTGGAAATACTTTATAGAGAACTGAAGCTTTGTTCAACGAGAAATTGTGAAGAAATACATTACTTTTCTACGAAAGGACATTTTACAGAGCCCCCAATGCGGAAGTCTTATTAAAACCTACTGCTTGTTTGCAACCACGGGATGAGACGGCCATGTTGGTGTACAATACATTAGAAAACCGTCTCTCAAGTTTTGCATAATAATAAAGTAGAATTCCCACAACACCTTTTACTGTATTGTTCTGTACACCGACATGGCATTTTGGAACGGTTAGGTCTAAGTTTAATGATTAGGTCTTAACACTGATTTTGGAGTTAGGGTTCATTTAGGGATTAGGGAATCTCGAATTCAGGATTTTGGAAGTCGTTAACTCTAACTATATGCCATAAGTTAACTCTACTTAAATAACTCTATTGCTAGTCAGAGCGGTTTTCAATTGAGTGTCAAAAGTAATTACGTCATTGCTTTGGTTCTGGTTTGCTCTATGATTGGATAAAAAAAACTTTTTCAACCAATCAGATGCAAAAAAACTTCGTCACTCTCGTTTTCCCGCGCTTGGCGCCCGGCTGCGTTTACTTGCTTTGCGTTCTGATTGGCTAGTGAAACCAATTCGTGAATTACTTCAATTTATGATTGGCTCTGTGATTGCTTTGGTTTTGGTTTTACGACATTAAATCTACCCTCCCCCCCCCCCCCC
>BLFK01000490.1:4469721-4480769 GCA_014634185.1 Astreopora myriophthalma
ATCAATTCATTTCATTCATCAATTCATTTCAATCAATTCATTACTTCATTCATTTCAATCAATTCATTTCATTCACTTCACTCGTTTCATTTATTCATTCGTTCAAAATATCTGAACTATGGTAATCGGAAGGTCCGACTAGTAATTGGATGGGTTCGACTCCCGTTAGTAGCACTTGGATTTTTTCCTGAGTATGCCCGTGTACTTACTTTCATTATTTTTTTTTTAAGTAGAAGGGTACCAGATGTTGAGTAGCCAGCTACCCTATGTGAATTGTGGAACCCCGATATTGAATCCGCCAGCGAACTTACAACACAACGTACACACAGTTACATTGCACACACTTGAATAAATTGCTCCTGGCGTTTAAATTTTCAAAACAATACATTACTTCCGTAAGGCGACATGCACTACACCTACTAAGCATTGACAACAACAACTACATTCCAAGAATAACTCATGCTACTACACTTCAAATTGATGCTGACGTTTTTCAATTTTGTACCTAAAAGAAGCCTCGTACTCCTTTCAAAGTAGGCGGGTGCTGGTACCCAGATCCCATCTTCTAAATACAAACCCTAATTCAGTCATCATCTCACGCCTAGACCTGTTTGCAAAACCGTCATTTCTCAATGTTATCAAGAACTAAGTGACGAGAAAACTGTGATCCACCGCTTGTTAATCACAACACATACATTGGGTTTCATTGCTGTCTTTTCACCACCGATTTAATCGGGAGAACTTCGTGACCTGCGATAGGTTAGCTACAGTGAACTCGTGATTGGATGATTTTGCGATACCAAATTGGCGATACTATCAATGCAAGCGTCCGCATAGAAAGTATCGATATTTGCCTGTGTTCTTGGAATTAAGTCATTGTTTTGTTTCCACAAGTAACTAAACTTTCTCGCCGTATCATGCGACTCCGCGCAAAAAGCGGTGACTCAGAACTCTTTACCCTCTCTCATTTGCAAGATTCCCTGATGTTTGAAAATGTAGGAGTGGGTTTGGCTTGCTCTTGCAAGTTAAATTCCATTTGTTTAAGAGTCTATCACGACATGAAACTCACCTAGTGCAGGAATGAGGTGAGACTGTCCTTGATGCGAAGTTTTCAGGCGAGTAGTCATCTGGTTCATAAAAACGACCTGAAGGAAACAACACCGATTTTTAACCAGTGGAAGAAAGCAAATCATGTTGTTATGATTAGCAAGATCGTGACTTGGACGGTATCGTCAACTATCTCCCTCTTCTTGCCCATTTGCTTTTTACTGGCAACACAAAGAGGTTCGTAACTTTCGTACGTTTAGCTGCCAGCTCGTTACCGGGCCGAATGGCATTCGTTTGTCGAAAGCCACGAAACGTTTCGGACATATTTCAGATATACCTTCAAAACAGAGGCGTTTCAATCATTTTGCTTTTTCTTCTCTTAAAAAAAAACATGTTGAAAGACCAGCTTTTCAGTTAAAGTGGGTCGTAATTTGCTAAATCAGTATTTTTTCGAGCCCGAAACGTTTCGGGACTTCTGAGAAAAAGAGCACTGGGGATTTTGCTTTAAGGCCCTGGGAGCTTGGTTGGTCTGGCTTCCCAAGATAACTGATGCTAGTTGCTAAGAGCCTGGCATGACCTACTTTACTACCACTACTCATTTGAAAATCCAGTTCAGTGTTTTATGCCGGTGTTTGCGCATGTTAACAACTGAATTCCGTCCTACTTGTAACCGGACTTGACTCTGCATTAGGACAGGTCGCTTTACACTGATTTCCAGATTAAATGTAAACCTTGGATTTGCCTCCTTTTGATAAGAGAGTCTCGTTCCGAAAATGTCTCCCATGAAAAGGTACAGGCAAAGCACTTTCACTAATTAAGACTACACAAAGTTTGCTCGAACATCACGTATCATCCGTATAAACAACAGCCTCTAGCTGTGCGAGTAATTTTTGGCGTCTTATGCGATGTGCTGCTTCTTTCTTCTGGTAGCCCTGTCACCATTGAATTCTAGGTTTTACCCAAATGACGGCACTTACAGCCAACTGGTTTTCACAAGCCATCTTGATGAAACTCTGCGCCAAACCATTTAAAAGCCTCGTCCTCAAAGCGAGGTCATCAAAATCATGTCGGAACTGAAAAGCGATGCTGTCCACAACAATGAGTTTTACCTGCAGTTAAAAAAAGGGCGTTCTAACTAACAATTTTTGCATCTAACAATAGCATCGTTGGTTAATTGCAAGTTAAGATCATGTCCTGTCCACACTAAGGAAAGCAACATGCTTTCAGTTTTCACTGTCGCTTTGAAATCATTTTCACCATCCCCAATAAAATGCTGTCTCCCCCAGAAATGCTAAATCAATGAACATATCACTTGATCCCAAGATCACACATGGTGGTTGTGATGTGAGCATTTTCAAACCATTCCGTTTTAACATCTACACCAGCTCAACAAGAACCGTATGGAAATATCTGGACCACTTGGTCAAAACAAATGCTGCAAAGGCAATCTTGAGACTGAGACTTGAGGAGTGGAGAGCTAAGGGTGAGAGGTCAAACAGGGGATCTGAACTTCCCTCTTCCACTACCCTTTAATCTCAACTTTTGCAGTTTCCATCACTCCTTTAGCAGTGTACTGCACAATGTTGTAAATTTTTTCCCTCTCTCTTTTTACGTCTGGCCTCTTTTGAGACCTTGCCTCATGCTCTCTTCCATTCTGTCTCCCATACACTTCCCACCTCTCAGACCCCTGCTGCTGCAAACCTACACCTCCCCTCATACTTGCCTGGGAGTGTTCTGTCAAGAAGTCTGGGAGAACATGTGACAATGCAATCAGCTGCATGTAGTCATGGCATCTAAACACATAGATTTTGGACAGGATGTTTTCCACTTGAAACTTTTTCATGGCTTCCGTTTGAAGAGATCTTTCTGTTCAGTTAAAACAATTAAGGGAAAACACCATTTAAGGTCATTTTGAGTTCATCATGAAAATAGATGGAACACTTGACTCTGAACTGGATAACTTCTGCTCAGGTTGTCAAAGCGTCAATGTCATCAACAACAGTCCTTCTAAAGCCTTCACTCACCTGGACAGTGTTACTTTGTCAAGTTACAATACAGCGGTATGACTTCTGGGTTCAAACCATTTACAAGATGGGGGTTAGTTATATGGGATGTAATTCTTGCTTCAGTTTCACAACAACTGAAAACTGCTCTTTTAGACAAGTGTTGTGTGAAGCACTAGTATCCAGATTTCTCAACTTGACAACTCACTGGTGTAGATTTTGTCCCCAAGTAACTCCAGACCAGGGTAACTCAATCTTTAAAAAATTCGGCCAAGAGCTCAAGGCAATAGGCCATCTCCAAGTTCACTTCTGTTCAGCCTCTTATTCAAAGCAATTGTAAGTACAAATTCTTCCCCATTCAAATTAAATTTTCATTCATGTGTACAATAAAGTAAGGACATTACAAAAGGTTTGCTCCTAGACTTGCTCTGAAAAGGAGGCTGGGATGAAATCATCACTTTCAGAGAAACCGAACCAAAATGGACAAGCCAGAACATTTTTTGAAAACTTCAGCAAAAATTACAAATCATGGCAATTCTAATGTTTTTCCACTTCCAACTTTTTTGTTCTACAGGGGTGAGTTGTTTGAAACAGCGGTTAGCGCTAATCCTGGGTTAAGTCCAATTAAGACCTATTGGTTGTCATGGTATTTAATCCCGGTTTAGCACTAATCCTGCTCGAACAACTTGGCGCAGCACTTTAGAGTACCTGTTGCATCCATTTCAGAAGACTGAACGACATGCTCCATATGTTTCACAGCTGCTCCTGCTATGTCCACCACTCTCTCAACAATAAAGCTCCCCTCTGTGTCTGCCAAGGCCAAAGATAAGATTTAACCAACAAACAACAGCCAGTTAGTGGACAAAAGTCCAGTAAATTTGAGGTTTTGATTGGTGACACAAACATGACGTTAGTCAGACACCATGACTGGGCATTTCTTATGTACTGGTAGTTAAAAATTATTTAGCTATCACAAGATTTCTTCATTGTTTGTATGGCAAAATATGTAAAGAAAAACACAATGCACCTATACAGGAAGAGGAGAGTGTAAGCACCTTACTTTTGAATGCCTCAAAACATTATTTCTCAGTGCATAAATTGGAAGAATTCCAAATCCTGGTAATCTGCTTACAGAAGAAAGCAGAAATTTTGCAATCTTGCCCATGAACCTTGATGAAATTGATGCACGAGAGTCATCATGTGTGTAAAAAACTTTTTTAATCCCTGGATTTCAGAACATTATTAACCAGGCCTTGTACAATCAGTGTCAAAGTTAGGAACAGTTTTAAAGACCACAAAAAAAAAAATATATATATTGGTGGATAGTATTCACAATTTGTGATTGGTGGGCCCAAGCAAAAAACACAGAAACCTGGATTTAGGAAAAAACCTTCCTTCACATATTTATTATCTAGCACAAGGTCGAATATCACCCACAATAATATATTTAACAATTATTCCATGAGCGCGCGTTGGATGTGAGATGATAGATAGCCAACGAGGTGTGTAGTGCCGAGTTGGCTATAATCATCTCATATCCAACAAGCGCGAGTGGAATAATAATTATTGTTTTATCAAAAACGCCCCCAAGATTAGACAAATCTTTCCGAATTTCAACTTTCAACAACAAATTTCAACAACAAATTCCCGAATTTCAACTTGCATTGTTTTGCTTCGCATTATTAAACTATAAACACAGATGCTTAAATTGTCAAAATAAAGTTTAGAAGTTCCTACCTTGAAATATTTTCATGCCATACTTTGTGGCTCTCTTTGTGCTCCCTGGTGTTGCGTTTTGAAACAGTTGAAGGACTTCTTTTTCATTTAACTCCGGCGCGAAGCGATTTTCGTCGGCCACCATTGTTTCCTCAGGGAAAAAAATTTAAGCTGACGCGTACACTTACCATATTTGGAGGTTATGGTATATTAGCTCATATACCATGATAGCTAAGCCAATGAAAAGTCTTGAATTGCATTATCCAATGATTCAGTTTTTAATAATAATATATATAATATTATTAATTAATTATTAATATAATATAATATATAACAATATTAATAATTGTTACCAATATAAATGGCCTCTCCATTAAGTCCTCCAAACTCATCAGGTATTTGAACGTCGACTGCAAGCTGCATACTGAGGGGAAAACAAATTCTAAACTTAACTCAAAAAACTGCTTGAAAGTTTGAAGCTGCTAGATGGTGCAGTAGCGAGGGCAGAGAAACTATCCTTCTCCCAATGAAGGCCAGGTTCAGTTTCTCAACCTCATGTCATATGTGGGTTATGTGGGTTGAGCAATTCTGTTAGCTCTTGCCCTTGCTCAGAAAATCTTTGGTATAGATACTTCACTTTCTCCATCTCCAACATTTCCTAATAATATATAACAACTCTACTTTAATCATAAATTTTGTTAGCCTTTCTGTTTCACAAAGTTGCTTTAAGGAGAGTTACTCAATTTCTATTTATTTATTCATTTATCTACTTATTTATCTGTTTATTTAATTCATGCATACCCAATCTGTGTTTTCCCAATTCCTGGTGCCCCACAGAACTCGGTGATCTTTCCAACAGGTACCCCACCTCCTAACATGTCGTCAAGCTGCTCACAGAATGTGACAATGCTTCCACAAGACTGCTCCTGAAGCAAGAGATCGTAGGCATTCTTACTTCCTGGCATGACATTAGATGCAATTCTTTGGCTTGTCGTTGACTTAGTGCCTAATGAATCTGTAGAGCTCCGAACTGTCTGAATGATCCTCAGACCGTCTTCTCTTTCCACGCCAAGGTCTGTTGGCATAACCAAAAGATGTCTTATGACATGAAAATTCCCTCCTAAATAGGTGAAAGCTGTGAAAACTATCCCTGGAATTTATTATTCCTGTCTAGCATTTTGTTCTTAAATATGTGAATATCCTTAGCTATTGGTTGTCAAGTTGTGAAAATGCTTTACATTTAAATTACATTTACATTTAATGCCCTCATTTACAAATGCCTCCTTAGGTGCCCATTGTCCATTCTCATTGTTTCTTTGGAATGTCAGAAAACTAATACAGTAATAATTGAGTTCAGAAATGCAATGATAAAATTAGCCATGCAAAAGAACTATTTTGCCCTGGAGGTGTGCTGATCTTATTGTTTGCAGAAACAAAAGGCTTCTTCTGTTTACCATTCAGCAAAAAGATTTCAAAAATACACTACTGTAATGGGTGCTTTTGCAGGTCTGAGCTGTTGCCATGGTAACATGTTTAATACCTCCTTTCAAATCAAGACAATGATCGAAAAATGAGTATCTCACATAAATTAATACCATAACATTCTCATGTGATACCGTATGGTTCTATGAACGCAGTAAAAACTATACCAAAATTATCAAGAGCACCTTTAATTAACATATTACTTGCAAGACCTTACCTTCACTCAGTTCAGTTGGACTAACATCCTTCAGATCATCTGCCGTAATATAACCAGCAACTGACAACTTATGCAAGTCATTTGGAGACAGAGGGAACGTAGATAGCTCTCGCTGCATTTAAATGACGCTATCCAACTCCTCTCTTCATGAAATTCAGGAATTTCCCTACAAGAAAAAGTGCGACTGAGAGGATGAGAGACTGGGTCGAACTGTAAGGCCGCTGACTAAAGACGCGCATCTGTGGGCTCGATGGTAAACAGAGAAAGAAATCAGGACGGTTTGGAGACTGCAGAATATGGCGCAGGGACAAAGCAAAAAGAAGAAGGCAGTGGCCGCCAAAAAGACTCAGAAGAAGGCTCTTGGGCCTAGAAAGGGAGGTAAGTGTTCAAAGATTTTCTAAATGCCAGAAAGCTTGAATTTAATAGGGTCGTTAAGTTTTGTGACGGAAGTCACGCATCAAGATGTTACCAGGAAATTTTGCCGCCCTTTCGGAGTGGAGCAAGCATTCTATTGCGTTAATTCGAATTTTTTCTCAAATCTGCGGCAGGAAAGTTTTTGGCAATTGTGAAAAATGATTTCACTATAGTTCACTGATTTACATCGCAAATCGGCCCTAACAGTTATCACTTATGTTGCCACATTTTCACAACAGAATGTGATTGTTTAGACATCAGCCGGTTGATACAATTTTGGAAAAAAAAATTGCCTCTTATTTTTGGTACTTTGTAGCAAGAGCTATTGCTCCGAAGAAAACTAAAAGCGTCAAGGCAGCAAAAGTGAAAAAGGTGAGGTGATAAATCACTGGGTCGCATTTTAAAAGGATCAGTTCAAGAGCACTGATTTATTTAATAAACTACGCTGTACGTTAGTTCTCCACAGCTCCACTGTATAAGCTTTTACAACGCTCATTAATTTGAAATAATCGGTAGGCATCTTTGAGCAATCGTGGATGAAAAAAATAGATGTAATTTTTTTAAAAAGCTTTTATCATGAAGGTTAAATGCATTGTTGTCTGCCTGAAAATTACCGAAAAGGCTGAGAAACTTGAAGTGTGTAAGACATAAACAGGTTGTGTTAAGTTTGTATCCTGCTTGAGATTGGTTATGGAAATAGCATCTCTTCACTTTGATTGGCCAGCTGATAACAAGCGTTTCAGCCATAACCACAGGAAACCACCAACCTTGGAGGCTACATGCATTTAATGTTTCATTTGAAAATGAATTTAGGTACAAATTGTTTCAACCTAGGTTGATTTGAAATTTCCTCTTTCTGGTACCTCTTCCTTATCATAAATGGGACAAACAAATTACACTTCAAACAGCAATCCTCGTTATAAGTCATTGGGATACGTTGCTAAAACAGAACACTTGACACACTGTTCTCATCACATCAATGATTTATGCTGCATTTGCCTCTCAAACAGTCCCCCCACTCCAATCAATTCAATGTTGAGTTGAGAGGGGAGTCTGTTGCATCCCCAAAACAACATTGCAGTGGGAGAGGAGAGGGATGATGACTGATTGTGCTTGCACAAGAGAAAAATAGTGGAAGTGTCACCACACTTTTTTAATGTAGATTGAAGGTTGAATTGTTTTGAACCACCTGCATGCAAATCCAATGCCTAACCACTTGACTACATTGCCGCAGCATGCACCTATGGTCAACGAGGCTTTCCAAGAGGTTTTGCCAACAGGCAACATGACCTCCAAAATGTGGTGACAATGCTTTTATTAACAAACACCAACATCCAACAGGAATGACAGAAACACGTTGTGACGGGGACAGCAATGAAATGTGACATTATGATAGTCATAGTGATATTTTCCACACGCAAAAACAACAACAGCAAACAAAACAACAGATTTTCTTACTCAAAAACAACTGACAATTAGCGACAGCAGAACACCTGTTTGAAGGCCTCCTTGACTGACCAATCAGAACTTGTTTATTTCTGTACAAGGGACTGGAAATAAACATCAAAGCAAAGATAGAACAAGAGCTAACTCAGTTGGCAGTCAGCAAGCAGTCAAGGTCATTAAAGATGGTAAAACCAGCAGCAGAAGCTAAGGCAAAGCCAGCTAAGAAGAGGGGAGGTGCAAAAAAGAAGAAATAGGTCTGCAACAACAACCGTACCATCCCCTGACTGCTGTGTATATAATATGCGTCAGATATAGATATATTATATTTGCTCATGTTTGTTTCAGATATGTCCAGAATTGCAAGTAATGAGATGCACACTCATTTTGATAAACATCACGAAGTGCTTCAAACTTCATGCTATCGTCATGTCAAACTTAATAAATTATTAAGTTCAACAGCTGACTCAAACATCACACCAAATTCAAATGTAATGCCGTCTGTTATCTAATTCACTCTCATTGCGTATGAAGTTGATATCATTATTTACAAGCACATTAGGGCCATTTATACAGAGAAAATATGACGCATCTTTGCTAAGACGCGTCTTAAATACGACACGAACTGTACCATTTATACGTTCGCGTCCTTCATAAGACACGAAATTCTCGTCTAAATGGTTCGCGTCTTATTTTGGGTGACTCGTCAACGAAATGACGATGTTGTTGTTGTCGTCACGCATGTGACAGGCATGCGCACTTATAGTTCACGCCTCATTTAGGATGCGAAACCATTTATACGGGGAAGTTCACGTCTTATTTAAGACGCGGACAAAATAAGAACAGCCGAAAATTCTGTTCCAAGATAAGACACGTCTTATGTAAGTCGCGTCGAAAATAAGACGCGAACACTTTTGTACCATTTATACGAGCAGTTCGCGTCCTATTTAAGACACGTCTTATTTTCTCCAGTATAAATGGCCCTATTGTCTCAAATGTATGCATTTTAATAGTTTGACACAATTCTAATGTTTGAATCAATGTTGCACAGAATTCACTAGTGTGACATTGGCTCGACAAACTTGTCAAACTTGGTTACTTGGAGCGGCAGGTGATTCAAACTTTGGGCTTAGGAGGCATGAAGATGGCACGAGGTTTGAACGGAGCCTAACCCTTCACCTCAACTTAACATCACCTGTGTTCAGAGATGGTGGTGATAAACATTGCAAGGTGTCTCCCTACATCTACTGCTCAAGTAAACATAAACAGTTACCCTGACTCCAAACTAATGATAACTCTAACCTTAATCCTATTGTGACGGTTGTAAATAGGTAGTTGACGTTTGGACTTAATGGGAGCCTTTTTGAGCATGACTTTGTGAGTGTGAATCTCATTATGAATGCCGGGACATAAGTGGTTTAGTGTGTTTTACTTATGTAGTGTAATTATTATTCAATATTATTGTTCTTTCTTATAACTTCTTTACCAGTATTTCTGTCACCCTCTTCTTTTCTTTGTGAATTGTAGTTGCCATATGCAAATTTTGGACTTATCTTTGAAATGGTTTTACCATGTTATCTAACTGACAGAAGAGATATACTACAAATAACTCCTACATAATTCAACTAATTTGTCATTGTGTAACAGTGATCTTGAATCTTGTTTTGTTACAAGGGAGAGACAATAACTTCAGCCTGCTACTGGATCAAACTACGGTAGTCACCACTGACACAAATTGAACTGTCCTGTGCTGTGTGCCAACAATTAAGCAATGACCATATATACATATATATCCGTATAGCCATTAATAAAAGTTGATAGTGAATGATGATGATGATGTAGCGTTTCTATAGCACATTTTCTATACTACCTAAGTGCGCTTTACTTAAGCAAGCTGCACTTCCAGTCATATTTAAGGTAATAGAGCAGTTTTCACTTGAGTGTCGAAAGTAATTACGCGATTGCTTTAGTTTTGTTTTTGGTTTGCGTTATGATTTGGCAACAAGGCTTATGTGAGATTTTCAACCAATCACATGCAAAACTAAAACCAATCGGCCATGCCGAGTTCGCCTAAGCGTCTTTTTCGGGTCAGTACGCAGCTATTACAGCAGTCCACGCGATTGGCTCAGAAAACAGTAAAACCATTCAAACAAACAACAGAAACAATAGAGCTGCGTCCTAACCAGAACAAATGAAACTAGAGGTTGTAAACAGCTGCGTGGTATCTGTCTTTTTCAAAACAAGTCCACGTGCGAGAGTTTTGTGATCGTAATAAGTTTTACTTTGCAAATGAACAAAAACTCATTTTCATAAGAAAGACTTCGCCCTTAGACTCGCTGTTGAAAAAGAGGCTCAAGTGAATTCGGAAATGGCCTGTTGCGACTCAGTCACTCTCGTTTTCCCGCGCTTGGGACAGCCGCGTCTACTTGCTTTGCGTTCTGATTGGCTGGTAAAACCAAGTCGTGAATGAATTAGATTTGTGATTGGCTGAAGCGTTTACACTGTATTTGCTTCAGGACGTCATTAGCTCTGTGGCTACTTTGGTTACGACACTCATTTGAAAGCCTCTCTGATAGTAATTCTAAACTTTATTTGACTATGAATCCATTTAACGTTAAATAGAGGAGTAATTTGGGGCACTGCCGAAATCAGATCAAATCAAACGTTAGTTTGTGAGGGAACGAGAAAACAGGAGTACCTGGTTGGGGGGGGGGGGGGGGGGGGCC
>BLFK01000490.1:4481254-4491254 GCA_014634185.1 Astreopora myriophthalma
ACGACACTCGGCAAAAAAAAAAAAACGCACTGAACAACTATCATTTAGAGCGGTTTCCGGTTGATTATCGAAGGCAATTTCGCGGTTGCTTTGATTTCGTACACTGCGCTTAGTGATTGGTTTAAAAATCTTGTGCTACATTCTCATCCACTCAGAGGCAAAAGCAAATGGATTTCGTTTGGATTATGATTGGCGCATTTCAATGTCGGCGTCTGTCCTGATTGGCCAAACTTATTACTTTGGTTTTGGTGTTACAGCACTCAGTTGAAAACCGCTCAGACTATCCTAAAATAGAAAAGTGCAACTCGTAGTGTAACTGTTGAATAGCTGTTAGCCTTATCAACCATTCCTAATCGAACAGCTCGTAAGCTAAGGTCTTGAAGAGTAAATATCGGGAAACAACTACGTCCAATAAGTTTAAAATTGCAAAACTTTCCCTGAAGTTTGTGCGAATCAGGTCAAAGTAAACTACACTGAACGTTCCTTATTGTGTTACTCACAAAATGTCGGTCAAAATTGTGAAGACTCTACAGTGGAAATGAGACTAACATAAGAACCACAACTACTAGAAGCACACAAGCCGTCTCGACTCTCCCTTCCCCCGTGGGGATGGGCTCATCACAATTGACTTCCTCCTCGTATTCATTCCATCCCGGAGTAGCAATGTTGATCAGTACACCGTTAGGGTCGTCCACTGCACAACGCTTACTGTCTCCTACTCTACCCAACGGACGTGTTAAGGAAAGGTCACGGCTTTCCAGGTAGTGGCACCATCTGTAACGTAAGAAATTGGAACACTGAAGGGATGGATTGTCACTCGAAGTAATCCGGAAGCTAAAAGCAATGCCCGCGTCGTCCCCTGAGGGGGAAGTATTTGCTCTAATCCCCAGTTAAACGTTACAGAGTTTTTTCAACAATGTTAGAAAGACCCAACCAGATTTAAGCTTCCAGGCTTTTTCCATCCAGCAAGTTCAGAAGGAAATTCCATATGCAACACGATTGCACATTGCTTTGAAATCAATGGCTCAATTGAATTCGGCATGTCAAAGCTGAAAAGAAGAAAAACTATTTGCGACAAAGCAAGTCAAAAACACCGAGAAATGTGAAAAAAATACGAAAGAAATAGAAAGAAACAGCGACAACAATAATAGTTAAACATGTCAGTCAAACGTCTTTTTCGAAACAGTAGACGATGTTTAATCTTAAGCCACCCCGCACGAATGTAGAAGTTCCCTCACTCAGAGAATCATGCATTACCTCTTTATAAGTAAGTTTTATTCACGCTGCGGCCATGTTGGGTAGGAACAATAGAACTCGTACCCCGAGCCTCGAGTTGATAAGTTTGAGAACTAGTATAGAACTAGTCCCGGAGGGACAAAGCAAAGGTTTTCAGTCCCTCGGGACCGGCTCAAAATGGCCGCCGCGTGAATAAAGCCCATGGTCTGGCTGAAGCAAAATAAACACAAGAGCGCTGGTAACTGGCGAATCAACAACGACATTTGTGTTTACCTGTCGACCTCTGCCGAGGTATTAAAGTTGAAAGTGTACGACAGGCCACGCCCATCGAACTCTTCCAGCAAGTGCGGTATGAACGAGGCGGGGTTGTTCGTTCTGTTCGTGGGGTGAAAAGGACGAAACTCCACTGAACCCTGCGCAGCAGTCAGCGTTATCACCCAGTCGGTCGAGTCCACTCCCTTCTCCACCGTCATATTGAGGTTATTGCCATACCAAGTTTGTATCTCCCGCAGATCGAGTGAGGTGTAGTAGAATGTCATACTGCTAACACCTGCGTGTTATGGTGCATCAAGAAGGAAAGAATTTGATGTAAGACTTAGAGCGACCGTCTTCGAGAAAATACCAACTCAAATCTCTTTTGTGCAAATTGAGATATCGAATGCATGAAACATTGTGGACCATGTAGTAGTTTTTCGAAGGCTGTATAATTTAATCCAACGCCATCCAACACTTTCAAAATATGGAAAGATTTCCGTATGACAACATGTTACACATTCTGCATGGCCAAGTTGGTAAAGGAATGCACAAAGACTTAGGCACACGCAGGTTTTACGTGGAGCATAGAGCGGTTTTCCATTGAGTGTCGAAGGTAATTACTCGATTGCTTTAATTTTGTTTTTTGTTGTCTATGATTGGATAAAAATACTTCCGCGAACTTTTCATCCAATCATTTGCAAAACTACAACCAGTTGCGACGTAGTCACTGTTATTTTCGCGCGCTTGGCGCCCGCTGCCTTGACTCGCTTTGCGCTGTCTGATTGGCTAGTAAAACCAAGTGGTTAATTATTTGATTTTATGGTTGGGTGAAAGGCGTATTTCCTTTTGAACGAGTGTGATTTGCTCTGTAATCGCTTTTTTGTTTGGTTTTACGGCAGTCAATTGAAAATGGCTCTATTTTAAAACCTGGGCAGTGATCCAGCGAATAAAATTATCCAGGAGACATTAAGATAAACAGTACCGTAGGGACCTGCGAATCCTGCAAATCCTGTAGCTCCGCAATAAGCCACCTTTCGACTTTTTTGTCCTAGCAACATTCAAGACGTTTCTTCAACTGTTTAAGCCTAACTCGCGCGGTTCTCCCTAAGCTCAGGGGTAGAGCATCTGATTAGTAATCGGTAGTAGTTCGACGCCTGTTATGAGCACCCGAACTTTTTTCGAGTATGCCCGGCTTCGCTACCGATACATTCATGTCGTCATTTCAAGATCGTAGATACTTGTTGAATCGCGAATCAGCTAAATCAGTTTCAGGCATAATTTTGGAAATCACCCGCCCGACTTTATTCCAATAATCTCTCCGAAGATTCCATGTTAGTTCGACGTAATCTAGCACGTGAAATAGCTGTGGTAGAGCTATCTTGGTTTCTTTAGTGTGGCATGATGGAAGAAAGAGGGCGCCGGTAAATCATATAGCGTTCAGCGTCAAAAGAAAAAAACGGTTTTTCTAGTGCGCAATATTTTCCTGGAGGATGTTCGTTTGAAAGAAAAGGGAAGAATTGTTTGCGCAGAATTTCTCAGTTGCTGGATTGACCTAGAATGACATGAACTGAAACATTGAAAGTATCATGACATATTAATTCTCCGCGGATTAGGTTAGGACGGAGAAATCCCGGAAATAAACGTGCGCATTAACTGAGTCGGCAATAATCTTATATTAGCGAGACAATGGGCTTAAATTACAGCAGGTTTCGATTGAGTTTCGTAAAGCTAAAACCAAAGTGATTAAAGAACTAATCACATTCTGAAGGAAACGCATCCTTCGGCCAATCATTAATCGAAGTAATTCACTACTTGGTTTACTAGCCAATCAAGGGCCGGTTGCTCGAAGCCCGGTTAGCGCTAAAACCATTGGTTAAGAGGTATCAAAACCGATAAGTTTCCATGGTATTTAACCCTGGTTAGCGCTAACCATGCTTCGAGCAACCCGGGCCAGAACGCTAAGCAAGTAAGCACAGTCGGCGCTGGTTTTAGTTTTGCATCTGATTGGAATCGCGTAATGTCTTTCGATACTCAAGTGAAAACTGCTCTAAGCTGTTTGCCAAGTATTTAATCACCTGCAGGCTCAGCCGGTGTGTGGCTCCAGTGCGCCAAATTTAGCGGTATGCCATTTGGATCTATGACGTAACAATGACGTTCAGACCAGGGCTCAGTTTTAATTTCCATTGCCAGCGGATGACCTGCTTTGGTGAACCCCGCACAGGCCGCGTCCACGTCTCCGAAATTGTAAGTGAGAAACATGCCTTTGCTTGCGAAATTCTGGGCCAACTGAGGTCGGGCGCATGCGTGTTCTGCTCCCTCCACGACAAAATCAAGGAAAGCCACACCTGATAGGTTAAAAAATGTCTCGTTGAGAAACTTGGCCTTGTTTGTTCAAAAGATGGATGGCACTACTCACCAGATGATTCAGTATCCAGCCGATAAACGATAGCAACTCAAGACCAATTGAGTTATCAAGTGAACAGTGATTTAACCAGTAGATAGCGCTATCCACCCTTCGAATAACTGTGGGCTGGACATCCTTGTTTGTAGTGTTAAGTGAAAATTCGACAAAGCCCGAAAATTATTGGGAAATTTCGTGCGTACCTCAAGACGGCAGGTGTTTAGGGATTATGTTTAAGGCTAGCTGATGTTTCTTCTGGCGAAATGTCCCATGAGGCTCAGGTTTTTTGGGAATAAAAGTTTAGTAAATGCGCGTTCTTTGTGAAGTCCTTAAGGCCTTATCCCCACCTTGACGTAAATAATTTTGACAAAAGTGAAGTCAAATGTATGAAATTTATGTGAACTCTGTAAACAGTAAGAACTTTAAACTGAGCCTCAAGGACACTTTGTGTTGTCTACTACAAATAACATGGAACATGCACCTTATAAGATTGCAGCTGGCATTCTACCGTCATAAATTTTTCGTGTTTGTTTTTTTTTTTTTTGTTAGTTTACCACAGTTTAGAGGGGAACAATTGAGTTTCCACGGGCAGGCAAGGACGAGCTTGCTTGGCATAACGCTCGCTTAAAAAAAATTCAACGCTCGACCTCCGCGTCTCTCTTGGTAACCACTACTACGAACTCAGGCCCAGTCCTTCACTTTTATACCTGGTCCGGGTAGAAATGAAATGAATCCTGGGGTCTCCTTGACAACTGTAAAGTTCAGCAACTTGGTGTAAAAATCTTTGGTTTCCTTCAGCTTACTTGTGCTCACAGTAATGTCAACGTTGACCAGTCCTGAAAGAGTAAAAACAGGAACTCGGTGGTTTATCTTAGTTTGGCGTTAATAGCCGGTTCATTTCCGACTGAGTTCACTTTCCTTCAGAGCGAGGCTAAGTGCAAAATTTAAGATAGCTCTGCACTTGGACTCGTTACGAAAGAGAGGCGAACTGTGTACTCGGCTCTAGATTATTGGAAAATCTTAACCCGCATTCAAAGGCTTTCGTTGATTGCAAGGCAGGTGATGTGGTTCACAGCACTTGAGCTGCTTCATTAACTGCAATGATCACATGTACAAATCTGGTTTTTGTCACAAACAAGAGATAAAACCCTTGAAATACCCAACCTTGGCCACAGTGAGAGCAAAGCCTGTCCGCATCCCGCAGCTGTTGCCCGCACGATTATTGCAAAACATCGCGCCTTTATCGCTAGTCCACAACATTTTGACCTCTGAGATGACGAATATCGTTTTAGTTAAGGGTACAGACAACGCTAAACCACATTTGATGTGTTAGTTGCCGAGACAGTTGTCTCGATCCCCACCTACTTGAGTATCTGTACGTGCTAGACGGCAGCTGCGTTAGCTTCAGCGGGCTATTTTCTTCTCTCGGAATGAATAATAATGAATAATAATCTCCACTTATATTGCGCAGGTTGCATGAAGATATGATCACCTGCGCATCAACTGACGAATTGGAAAATGACCATCGTTACATCTGAGTTTTTCTCTAATTATAAGGACTGAAAAGAACCCCTAAGTTGTGTTAAGTGTTACAGTTTAGAGAACTTAGTGGTAAATCGCTGGTATGTACTTCGATATCCCTTGCTATTCGCCAAGTACATCATACGTTCCTTTGCTAAGCTGATTAGACGACTAAAATAACCCAATTTGGCTCAAGGCTATGTTACTGGTGACGAACAGCAGTTTCCACAACTTGTCTTTTTTCAAATTTCTCCCGGTTTGTACCGGTGCAAAATACGCTTTACATCTTTTTACCGCGCGTAACACAAAAAGCCCTTGCGCGAACGAGCTACATCACGTGACGTCGGTAATTATCCGTCACAGCTACAATATAAGATGTCTGGCGGTCGTCGCCAACTGAACTTAACACCTACCGAAGGAGTATGTTTAGAAGCATGCTTGAGAAGCTAAATAAGCTTATCACTACACCACTGTGTGAGCTAATAAAGCAGATTGTCTCATTTGTTTCCAATTCGTGCTAGCCGATATAAACATTTGTGCATAGGTAAGCTCATCGAATGATCTCACTAAATACATAATTTAATCGAGGTCACCAACAGGCTCCTCTGAGTCGAATCGAATTCTTCGTTCGATGCAAAGCCCACGCAAATCAAGTTTCCCTTTATTTCGACGTAAACACCTCAGAAATCGGAATCATGCACCGGCTTG
This sequence comes from Astreopora myriophthalma, assembly GCA_014634185.1. NCBI lineage: Eukaryota > Metazoa > Cnidaria > Anthozoa > Scleractinia > Acroporidae > Astreopora > Astreopora myriophthalma. Next base: position 4,487,376 of record BLFK01000490.1, read on the forward strand.
GCTGAGAATCTGATGACAAGTGAACGCAATATTCCAACTCTAACTAAATTTAATATGTCCGACTACACAAAGGCTTAAGAGCGACATATTCGACATTATATCCAAAGTTTGAAACATTTTGTCCTTAATGTTACGATGTCACGTGATAGTTGTTGACCAATCAGACACTAGTTTTTCCATGTGCTCGCTTCCGGGAGCGACCTTTCATTGTATTTGGCCAGCCATGAATTTGGTGGATTAAAAAACATATATTTCGTTCACATGGCGTTCTAAATTTATTACAAGACCAGCTACGATGTACAGCAACGTTACACTTGCAAGACGCTTGCAAGAAATTGCGTTAGAACTCTATAATGTTTAGATCACGCACAAAAGCGCCATGTTGACTCAACGGATTTGACATTACACGACCAAATCAGAGAAAGGAAGTGCGCAGATAATTTATGCAAAGTTAATTATGCGAGCTTATCATGACAAACTCAATGTACTTTCCAATAACTTTTCTCTTCTCGAATAATGACTCAAAACTCTTTCTCAGAAACGTTTTTCTAGCCCCAGTGAGTTTGAATTCTAGTAGGAGTCAAACTATCAATTAAACGGCATCGATGCACAAATGATTATGTTCAATCATTTTGATAAACTGTTCAAAACATTGTAGACTAAAACGTTTCTCTATAAGGTCTGATGTTTAGGAAGCAAGCAAAAGAGCAGGAAGTAAATAAATCTTTCTAAAAAGTTCTAAAAGCAATATAAAGCGGTACCCATTATACGGCCAACTGGTTTTGTTATTTGCAAAATAAAGTGTTTTGAAAAGCTGCAACGGAGATGAGATCTGTTCGAATTCAATAGCGTACTAATATCTACTGAGAAAAATAAAATTGTAGGGACTGGAAAGTAATACGTCAAATTAAATTTAATAGCTGATTTTGTCTCTCTGAAAATGCTTGCTGATCTTTTTTCACCCACTGATATGAACATATTTAGCTTTTCGAAAAGGAAAGATGAAACATTTCTTCATAATACAAATCGCGGAAAGTTCAAGGTAACAGTTAATTCAAGAGAACTCTAGCTCCGCTTTCCTGAGGTCTCCCGAACAAATATTTCAGACTACAACGACCCGTTGGCTGCCCATGAATTTACGCAAGCTAGAAGACTAACATTTAATTCTCTTTTTGGTTATTTATGCCTGAGCTACCGATCCCAGTCTTGTTCCCTTTGCACGCGCTGGCGCCATGTGTCCGGATAAGTTTATCACTGACTGAAAACGATTTCTTAATAATACATACCCTCTGTCCTACCCTGTACGCTTGGAGAGCTTGAAAATAGGCTGATAAGAACTGCCAGAAGAGTAACAAACATCCTTCCTTCTGGTAAAAAGTTCCTTTGTGCCGAGTTGCAAGGTATGTTGTCTTAGAGAAATGCTACTTTTGCATTCGCTTTTCAATAACACGTGAGAACTCTAGCTCGGCTTTCCTGAGGTCTCCCGAGCAAATATTTCAGACTGCAACGACCCGTTGGCTGCCCATGAATTTACGCAAGCTAGAAGACTAACATTTAATTTTCTTTTTGGTTATTTATGCTTGAGCTACCGATCCCGTCTTGTTACCTTTGCACGCGCTGGCGCCATGTGTCCGGATAAGTTTATCACTGACTGAAAACGATTTCTTAATAATACATACCCTCTGTCCTACCCTGTACGCTTAGAGGGCTTGAAAATAAGGCGATAAGAGCTGCCAGAAGAGTAACAGACATCCTTCTCTCTGGAAAAAAGTTCTTTTGCCCGAGTTGCAAGGTATGAAATGCTACTTTGAATTCGCTCACGCAGATCTTGCGTCTTTCAATAACTGCGTCTTTCAATAACACGTGATCGGCAGACTTCAATTCGTTTTTTCTGCTGCCAATCATATTCAAGATGACAGTTGCTCAACAAAGCAGATGGAAATCCACCAATCACAAAACGCCATGTCGCCCTTTGTTCCGGTCCGCTTCAGTGATTGATGGGAGTGCAAAACGAAATCAGACGTTTCTCGTTATTGAAAGGCGCAATATAGTAGCGCGACAATCTATTGATACTTCTCAGAAACTCACCCATTATGTTAATTATTTCTCGGAAGAGCTATAGATCGTTTTCACATGACGTCACGGCGGCCATATTTGTGTACAAGGCTAACCCTCTGGGAATTGAACTCTATTTTTTACGCAAATACTTTCTTTTGTTTCATTAAACCAATATGGCCGCTGGTCACGCGAGCAAAAACGATCAATTGATCCCACTTGCCACCTAGTCAGTGATCATTGAAGACCTGCTCGAAGAGCTGATACAAGCTAGAACACTTGAACCAGTAATTAAGAAAATCAATGCTTGAGTTCAGTTCCGAACATGAATGCTACGTTCGGTGGGTGTGGGAGTAGTCTCCTTCGCGGTCGTTCTTTCATTCCAAGGAATGCTCATTCTGGAGTAGATATTGCGTGACCAGTTAAACGACGGTCTGATCTTTCGTTTTCATGTAACTGGTCAAGCAACATCTACTCAAGCATGAGCGTTAATTGAAATTGGCTGAAACGCAATACTTTGATATCAACTGTTATGACCCAGTGGAAGCTAGATGACTATGGTTAGACTTGTCAATAAAAGTAAAGTGTTCCTTGAAAGTCCGCGAGAAGCATAAGGAGAAAAAAAAGGGGGGAGGGGAGGGGGAAGGTTCTTGTTGGCACGCAATCATTAGCGCAACCAGTTTGGCTGAAAAAATCAACGCCCTTGATTGGTTCAAACAGACGTACAGAGTTTGGCCCAACAGCTCACGCTCTAAATCTCCGTTCTTTCAGTGCTTGTATTTGGCATTCAGTTCACGAAACACAGGCCCTCTGTCACAGGACGGGAGACTGCTACACAACTGCGTTGTTGAGCGGTTGGGTGAGGAAACGGGGAGGCCACGTGGGGAAGAGAGAGACTCCTTTCTCGCAAGGATCTCATTTTCACTTAAATAAAACATCAGCCTTTTTCTCAGGTTATTTAGACGACTTTTAAAGTGCAACTGTATTTACTATGATGTGAAGTATATGAAATAATTCATATGTGAACTGCGGTTGTAGATGAAAGTGAAGAATGATCATCGCAGTTAATTACTATCTGGCAGTTAATTTTGAAGCACGAGCGGACCTTGAGCTTGGACAGCGCCCGCTCACCAAAAAATTACTCCTACGATGTAAAACCACACCATGTGACCATTCCCCGTCAAGATGGCGGACAGACAGGTTACCCAGGAAGACACTGCCAATCCAGCAGCCTCCTTGAACTGTGATCAGGCCGTTTGTCCTGCTTTCGCAACTCCAAAAACAATGCAAGAAGTCTCTTCACCAATTCCTGGTTTTCCGCCGTTTTTCCAGTTTGCAAAACTACAAACGGAGGCGAGTTCGTGGGTTACAAATGCTGGCGAGGGCTCGTCGAGTTATGGTGGCCGATTCGCAGAGGAAACACTGATGGTCAGACAAGAGAAGTCGTGCGATCAACGAGGCATTTCAGAGGGAATTAGCGCCACTAATGCAAGCTCTACGAATGGATTGGATCAGTCCACTCGGGGGGAAAATTCTGGGCTTGAGACTGTTACGAGAATGGAAGAGGAAGAAAAGGAGGAGGAAGCAGACTGTGAGGTAGACAAAGGCGAAGAGAAAGTTGGAGAAGATGCGGCTGCAAATGACGAACCGGACGAGGAAGAAGCCGAATCCGATCCTTATTTCTACACCAAACGTGATGAGTTTACTTCAGAGATCTACAAAATCGAACTGCAAAATCTACCAAAGAAATGCGGTTACAAGGTAGGTTGAACGTGTCGACCCTCTAAAAAGGTCGTTGTTGTTGTTACAGCACGCCAAAATTAA
>BLFK01000490.1:4496254-4498694 GCA_014634185.1 Astreopora myriophthalma
GGAAAGTAACAAAAGTTGCACTCAAGGTATTTTGAGAGTATCTCAAGGAAAGAAAGGTAGATGAAGAGTCACTATTTGCCTCACGCTTCAGCTTCGGCAAAAAATTGATCTGCTCCCCACTGACAAATCACGATATTTTGCTCAACCTTGCTCAATAACTGTTAATAATTTCTTAGGTAAGATAATATACTGCATAAAACGGTGCAAATGAATGAGTAACTAAGTAATCCAGCAAACAAAATCATCAAAGATATAAACAATCAAACAAACAGAAAATTAATCAATTAATTAATTACTAATTAATTAATTAGTTTACATTAATATTGGATTTCAATGGTTTTGCTTTGTAATTCTTTGTGAAGCAAGAGTGAATGACTCAAAAACATTTGTGGGGAAAATGAATATCATGATACCATGAATGAATTTTATTAATATTGTTGTGGGCATACATGTACTTGGAAGAAGGATCCGAATGCTCCTAACAGGAGTCAAACCAATGACCTTCTGATTACTATGTTTAGTTAGGATGGACTTCCACTGAACAACAGGAGACTTGTGGGAGCTGGGTCATTAAACTACTGTAGGCTCTTAATATTAATTCAAAATTGTTCCTTATCTCTCTGAATTTTAGGAATGAAGAGGAAAGACGAGTAAGTCAGATTCAATAGCTTAAGTTATTTTGCTCCTTTCAATTTCTTAATGGCCACACCACTGTAGGTTAATTTTAATGAATAGTTAGTTATTAATTTTTCTCCCTTAGTTGGCCATCAGATCATTGTCAGGTCACAAGTGGAAAGGAAAAGTTCTTTCTGCGAAGGTATGGTACATTCTCCCTTCCCCTTGTTTTGCTGCGAAAAACAAATCCCTCTTAATACAAATTTTGCAAATTGCTGCAAGATTAGAAGTGGGGTGAGAAGATTTCTAATTCCAATTTTTCGATGTCATACATCCTTTTATACTGGCCTAATTTTCTGTTGGATGAATGATATCAATAAAATTATCAAAAATAGCGGCAAATCCTGGAAATCTGCCTCTTTCTAGTGGCATTCTATTACTTCGAAGTCGGCCCAGATCCCATACATTCACTTTAATTTTTTATGTTGTCATTAACCATGAAAATGTTGTTTAACATACAGTCCTACATGTACATGTCATGTTCTGGCTTAAATTTTTAAACCAGGTTAAGTTTTATGTTGCGTAATCTGGAACAGTGGAACGTAAAAAATAAACTGGTTAAAAAATAAAAATTAAACCAAAGATACATTTAACCACTACGTACAGTATTGTACAATGGCATGTACTACATGCATACTACATACTGTGTCAATGTAAACTCACAGTTCTTAGTTCATAACATGGACTTGGTCATCAATAATTTTGGAATGTAAAAAGCAAAACAGACAATTATTTATAATGTAACACAGCACTCTTCCAGTATTGTTTTGCTCACTATCTATATCACCTCCACAACTATCTTAATTTCTAACATTCATATCACCTTCAAGTTTGCATTTCTTGTTTGCTGTCTTTGTAGTAAGTTTTCTCTTTTCTCTTTAGTTAAAAAATATAATTAGCATATAATTAGTTTACCTGTATATTATGCCTTTCTCCATTCTTTCCTTCATTGTTTAACAGTCTTGTTACGGTTGAAATTGGTATCAAGTGGGGAAAATACATATACTTGAGCAATAAACAAAATGAAAATGAAATACATGTAGTCACTCTATCACTTATTCAGGCGCACCAAACAATGTGATTTTTCTTTTCACAGCCTGCTCAGCCTCTTCCTGACCCACTGGCTCTTCAACGAGCTGAAGGAATGGCAAGAAAGAGAATGATTCAGGGTAAGTTTAAATGACGTCACTGAGGCTGCGTGCAAACTGCTCGTGATACCCCTATTTCTGATGTTCTTATTTTGGCAGGTATGGATTCTTTAAGCCTGGTTTCCATCACAGAGATTTTATTTCAATCATCAAATTTGTTTGAGCTTGTTGGTCCTTTAATTTGCAATGTTTTTATAGATGCTGCTCGTGCCAATGTTGATGCCAAGCGAATAAAGCTTGATGGCGATGTTGTGGATGAGCTTGCTATTTCTGTCAGGTAAGAATTGTTCAATAAAAATTAATTTCTTTCTTCCACAATTTCAAATATTTGTGACAGTATGGTTTGTATGTTAAACTTAATTCCAGGTAAAATGATTCCAGACCAGTTTGAGTTTGTACTTTAACTATGGCATTGTGGAGTGGAGGTTGGGTGCCTGGGATGTCAAAGGGCTTCCACTGCTGGATGGCCAGCCAGCCCCCAGACCGAGCAACAGCAACACTCCCATGGCTGGCAATCCCTGCAACCCAGCCATGAGCCCCCACGCCAGGTGTCCAGGCACCTGTAACACTGACAAGCAGTAGAAAAAAAAGGGATGGAGGGGTGGGGGGGGGGGGGG
>BLFK01000490.1:4527869-4539712 GCA_014634185.1 Astreopora myriophthalma
TCATCGTTATGTTAATTTCAAAATTACTTTCAGATTTCTTAATTTTAATTTCGTTGGTAAAAGTAAGCTAGTTGATTCGATCTTAAAAGTTGAAAACAATAAATAAATAAATAACAGCGCTGCCCTGACTGCACACACCGAGGAAGATATACAATTACTCACCAGCTACGAGAAGGCAACAAACACCCAACAGGCGAGGAAATTAAACTATAGCCGCAGACTGCAGCAGGTGCAGGCTCGTCGTTAAGGCAACAGGCATTGAGAAGAGCGAACAGAGGAGAGAGGCGAGGAGAGAGCGCAGACGGCAGAGGGCAACTCAGTTAAAAATAAATAAATAAATAAATAAATACTTAATTGACCAGTCCCCTTGAGGGGCTTTTCAGGGCAAATGAAACAAATAATACAACGAACTTAAAACAGTCGAGTTTCCCAACTAATGGCAGACCAGGGAGCCAGACCAGTTGGCTACTTTAGAAGCGCAGTTAAGGAGTTGAACAAGGGACTACCTAGAACAATTGCATCAAGTGGACCAAGGCTCAGACGGAGCAAGGCTAAGAGTGGACCTGCAGTAGTTGCAATAGAGTGGTTCATACCGCTCCAGGGTCGGGCAGCACAGCCACAGCCACAGACATGTACAAAGCAGGCGTTGCAACCCAATCACAGAATACTAAATAAATAAATAAATAAATAAATAAATAAACGCTGTCTTGACTACAAACACCGAGCAAGATCAGCTGAAACCAGACAACAACAACAAACCGGCTGGCGCGGAAACTGTAGCCGCAGCAGATGGAAACTTAACGGCGTCTAGGCAGCAGGCATTCAGACGAGCCAGCAGAGGAGAGAGGAGAGAGGATCGGTGGGAAGTGAGGAGAGAACGCAGAAAACAACGGAGCAAGGCTCAGACTACACCTGCAGTATCTGCAACGGAGCATCTAGCTCCAAGTTGGGACTGTACAGCCAGAGTAGGCGCTGCAACTCAACCACAGACTTATCCTTGGACAGTACTCCGTGTCTTCAAAGATCAGGAGGATACCAAAAAACGAAGTAATAAAACGAAATAAATAAAGAAAAAAAGAAATAAAAACTCTTTGACCGCTCTTTGAACATTACTACCCTTTATTATCATATATTTTAGATTTAACCTATCGCTCAGTCTGATAGGTGATTACCGGATAGCTGTTTGGTACCTCCTTAAAATGCTAACTTGTTTTCTACACTTACTAGATTAGTTTATCATAAAACTCTAATGTCTGGTTTACAATAGAGCTAGCAGGGGGAATGCGTATTTCTGCGTAAAGCGAAATGGGATTTGAACTTATACAGACCACAAAAACAAGTCAAGCCGTTCTAAATACCTACTATAAGCCGGAACAAACTTGCGTTTTAATTTTAGAGTAAGTAAAGAGGGCTGTGCTTTTGGCCTCAGCTGAATTCGAGCCGCCATCTCATTTCGAAATTCGTGAGAATGATGTCTGAAATAACACAACTTAAAGCGATTTTCAGTGGTTAGTTTTCAGTATCTTTAGGCAATCAGTTGAATTAGAAATGATTCTTCCTAATCGAGTGCAGCAGAAAGATCGCCGTGAAAATCTAAAGAGGAGGATTAATTTTCCATTTACTAATTACGACCCCCTAGAGGTCAAGCAATGATTTGCAGAAACGAGACAAGACAGCTACAATTATTTTGCCATTGTAAAGGAAATGCATACTCGGATAACATCAGTTTCAGAAAACGATGGGTCTGCTTTATTTTCGGTCCCGTTGCCTGTTTTCAAATTTGAACCAAAAACAAACAAACAAGGAAGGAAAAGAAAGGAAAGATCGAAAGAAACAAAGGAAAGATCGAAAGAAACAAAGGAAAGATCGAAAGAAACAACGGAAAGATCGAAAGAAACAACGGAAAGATCGAAAGAAACAAAGGAAAGATCGAAAGAAACAAAGGAAAGGAAAGGAAGGGCAAGGAAAGAAAAAAAAGGAAAGGAAAAGAAGCAAATTCGAATTACCGACAAATGAACGAATCGCCCACTAGTAAAATGTCGCTTTCAATTAGCCTACAACGCGGACTTCTTAAAGGGGCTAGGTCACACAATTTTAGGTAATTTCAGCACTGACCAAATGGTCATAGAATTAACTAAAATATCACAATAACGGCTAAAGACTATGGAAGAAGTCAAACAAAACACAGGAAAGCCAAGAAGGGTCATGGATGGACAAAACTGGAGAGGATTAAAATGGATTGCATTTGGAAAAATTTGAAAAACGTCGGCCCCCCTTTTTTCAAATTTATATCAGTTTGTATCAAAGTGTCATTTACACAGCTGGAAAATGATTCTCAGACGTGGCCGTGATTTTGCAAATGAAAGACTCTCGTTCTGACAATTTGACGTTTAGAGCTCATAATCAACAAAATTAAACAAAATTACCTAAAATAGCGTGACCTAGCCCTTTTAAGTACGTTCCTTAACACAGCCGAAAAAAAGAAATAACTAATAAAAGTAACCAAACATATATTTAGAGTTCTCCCGTAGAGATTTCACTTTTAATGAGCCGCACAAGTTACTTAAAGTTGATAAAACTGGCATTCATTCGGTCCATGGCCGAGCGCGGTGAGAAGTGAAATGACGTCATTTTAGGAATAGACCCATGCCTCTCGCTACCTTGGTCGAGCGGCAATCTGGGTACGATTTGCGAGCTCAAAGCTTCGTGGGATCGTGGAGGGACAGAGAAGAAACGCAAGCATGGTGCATTACAATACAACTGCTGTCTTCCAAACTGCAATAACAGCTTCAGAAATGCACCTAACTTTCACTTTTACAGAATTGCCTAAGACCCTGCCGTACGGAAAAAGTACGTCGTGCTTATAAGGAACGAAACGGTTAACGTAGATTCACAGAGTACGCGAATTTGCTCCGCTCATTTCGAAGGACAAGAAAATCTTAGCAGAACCCACTTTTGTTGTCAGTTTTGTTCACTTTAAGTAACCCGTGCGGCCATTAAAAGTGAGATTCCGGTGAGAAAAGTCAAAATATATTTTATCGTCTCAAAATTTCGCTTCTACGAGAGAATATCTTGGGTTATAGATGCAGCTTAAGTCACGGACGGGAGTTATTTCACTGAGACATCACTCTTGTAAAGGTCGTAGTGAGATCGCAGCCAATATCATTCTGTTGTCGGGGCAAATTATAAACTGTTAATTTTAACACAATTACTATTCATTTAGGGGTCGTGTATTAACTAGCTAAAAAGAATTAGCTTAAGAAAAGGGTAATACAGGCTTAAAACTAAGATAATGTCTCGATCAATTCAAACAGCTCCCCGCCTCCCCCCTACCCACCCACCCCCTACCCACCCACCGGGCATTTGGCTTTTTAGAAAAAATTGGGTCAAATTCCCCACAATGTTGGCAGTTATTACGGTTAAATACCCCATCGGGAAGGCCTTCACAAAGCGTCAAGTTCGCTGTCAACGCTATTCGAGTCTCTATGTCACTGCTACAAACTCTTAGAAAAGGCATTCTTTTCAGCAACAAAACCCACGCGGAATCGCGGAATAAGCCTCTACAGATTGTGCTAGTAAATTTCAAAAAAGTTGCTCCAAAAACTGCTAAAAAGTTGCTATTAAATTTGAAAAAGTTGCTATTAATTGCTAGCATATTTCACGGATATTCATACAAAAAAACATACTAAAAACGGAGCATAGCGTGAGTCATTTACATAAACACTGTTGAACAAAGAAACCAAACAACATGGCGGTTTAAGAAAAATAATACTTGCTTAGTCACGCGAGTTGCGAGATCATTTATGAATAACCGCTGAAAACCTCACGCATCGCTTACGGGCGCATAAACAGCCTGCATGTTCTTTTCGATTATTTTGTTGATCCAGACCTCTAAAAAAGTCATTACTGCAATCAAATATTTTTATGGTCGAGATTTTATTTGATAATTTGTGAGGAATTAGCAGTGTGGAATGTGTAAAAGTCTAAAAGTTGCTTACTGTTGCTCAAAAAAGCAAAAGTTGCTCAAATCTTCAAAAGTTGTTCAAAAGTTGCCGAGCACAATCTGTAGAGGCTTATCGTGAAATGGCTCTCGAGCAAATTGCCCGCGGAATGAATTTCGTAATCCTCCAGCTTATCGCCCTTCTCGATAGTCAAATGCTCGACCTCGCGGGGCTTCGTCTTGCATCAAATTCCCCACCATACGGAGCCAAACTCGCATCAAATGTCCGGGGAGGGGGGTGGTGGGCGCTCTTGGAACTGATCGAGACATAAAAGTCGAACATCTTTTTATGCACTCACTAAACAACAAAAATTTGCGTGCAAAGCAATCTGTTTTTAATTCAGTGTTTGTCAAATAGGGTAAATTAAAACTAATAAATAATTCTAAATAGGTTGTAGTACATCGTTAACAACTCTTTATTTTAACGCAATCACTATTCATTTAGGGTCATGTATCGACTAGCTAATAAAAAAAATAGCTTAAAGGTAGTACAGGCTTAAAACTAAAGATAAGAAAAGGATAAGTCGAAGTAAGGGAAAAAATCCGCTAAAAAGAACAAAAGTTTTAGAATCATATGTAAAGTGAATTAAAAACTTTCGATTCAAATTTGAATATCTTTTAGGTGCTCACTAAGCAACAATTCGCATGTAAGGCAATCTCGGTTTTTCGTTCAATGTTTTAAAAATATGTGTAATTATAATTAAAACTGACAAATATTTTAAAGTTCTTATCAGTTGTAGTACGTAGTTAAATATCGGATCGTTTTTGAAGTAAATGTGAAATAACTTTTCAGACTGTTTCGCTGATGAGCCAACTGGGTTCTAGAAGCTGCTCCCAAATTGTTGAGTTTTAAAAACAATTTCCTAATTTAATGATTTTCTATTTATCGTTTAGCGCAAGCTGATTTTTAAACAGTTTTTTGTTCGTAACCATGATAGAAAGTTGTCAATACGCTGTACTAGGTGTAAGTTTTATGAGGAAAAAATAAGCACATGAAAAGTAACACTGAAATTGCAGTGACTTGAATTGAAATATATAATAACCTTTAATATCTAGTAATATTTAATTTGGCTTGGTTTGTTTTTCTTGGTCTGTCATGCAACGGATTGAATTGGTAAGCTTGGGATATAGGGAAAGGAATGAACAGCGGGGCTTGAAATGATTGCAGCGTTTTGTAATACATATACAGACATTAGAGTTAAATGATAATCTCCTAATTGTAGTTAATTTGGAGGAAGAGACCTTTTTTTACTGGACAACAGAAAGCATAGCGCTTAAGCGGCGGAATTTTAAGACAGTTTCCCTGCGCAATAGGCTTTTTACGGTTCTCCCGCGCGCGCCATCTTGGTTGGGGTGTGAACATGGGTAACTTGGCAGTCGATGTATGGCATTTTGACTGACTTTAAACCTTTAACTCGGGCTTGACAGCAACAGAATTTCAAAAATTTGACAAGCATCTAACAAACTTGCTTTCAATTTCGTGCAAAATTGTTCATTTACTCGCTAGAAAGCGACTACTTTCAAAACTTTACACCACTTTTCGTATTCTTTTCAAGGAACATTACATAGTTCCTTTCGTTTACAAACGTTGACATCAAATTTCAATTTTATTTTCAACTTTTCCAAACCACTGAACCAAAAAGGTTATCGTTTAAACAGACAATAGAATCTCGCCACACATTTGCATACGTTAGCTGAACTTCAGAACGAAATTAACACAAAGACAAACAACAGTAAGTTACATTTTGCTTTCAAAATACACCAAATTGTAGCTACGAAGGTTTAAAATCAGTCAATATCTCATACATTTACTGCCATGTTAGCCGTGTTTGCACTAAAATCGAGATTTTCCTGCGTTAGTTACACTTCAAGAGCATAGTGCTTCGGCGACGCATTTCAAAACAGTTTACTTGCATGCTTTTGCAGCATAATAAAGGTATTGTCCGGTAGAAAAACGTCTTGGTGTTTAAAAACAATATGGCAAGCTTTAAAACGTTTCAAACATCGACGCTTAATAAATGGGAAGAGAAGTGTACACAAGTTTTTCATTTCTGAAGTTACTTTAAGGGGCAGTTTCTAGAGGGTAGTGGGACGTGTACACTGCAGTTAAATTTTTTTCCTAAAAAACTTTCAATCGACTCAGTTTTCAAAGGGGCTAGTGGACATTTTTTGAATAATTTTCTCAAGATTTTCATAGCTTGCCAATGTTTTTGACATTCTCCACGTAAAACTATCTCGTGCAAAACTTACTCAACTTGGTATATTTTAAGTTTTCCTTCATTTTATTGCACGAGATAGTATATTAATTTTTGGTGGGATTAAAATTGTTTAGAAGAAACTCCTTATAAATTTTGGGCGAAAAAAGTTGTCAGGGGAAACGCTGTGCAAATTGGGTTAAATTTTCCCGCCAAAAGACTTAGAAAAAATACGGGCGCTCAAAGTACGCATGCGCCAACTTTTTAAAAAAAAATTAAGCATATTAATAATTTGTACTTAATAAAACACTTAACTTTAATTGCTACTGAATACTTAAGAAAAACATTACAACAAAATAAAGACACAACTTGATTTGAACTTTTACTTGTTGTCTTTCTTGTTTACAATATTTATCTTAAGACTTAGATTTTTTTGGTGGAGGGAAAAGTTAAGTGGTAAAAAGTGTTTGGAAATTTTTAAAAAAAATACGGCGCATGCGTATTGGGGACGCCGTATTTTTTCTAAGTCTTTTTTTTAGACAAGGGGTCAAAGGTCAACCTGGTTGAAAGCGCTTCGCGTGCATGTTTTATTAAAGAGTATCAAGATCATTTGAAATTATTAGATTGTCTGCAGCATTGCAGGGTCGTAACGAGGTATATGGGATCGGGGATCAAAGGCCAAAAAAAGGGTGGGATTCGGGATCAGCGGTGTTTTCATGGGATCAGGGATCAAAATTCTCATCACTTTTGGAACCAAGGATAAAAAATTTGGGTAAAATTACGGGATCAGCGATGAAAAAATATACCTCGTTACGACCCTGGCATTGACCAGTGTAAACGGTTTGAAACGAATTTTCACGAGTTAACCTAATGTTAAACGATACAATTATTGCTCAGGTTCGCCGTATACTATACTCGTTAGCTACCAAGATCGAAGATAAAATTCAGCACAAACAAATATCACTAACTAATAGTTAGTCTCACGATATATTCACCTGAGTTGTAGACCGAGGCGAACCGACCGCTTTCATCATGTGATAAGGTCGACAAATTACACTCGAACATGTTATCAATGGTGAGCGCAATCAGTCGATCTCATCCCCCGACGAGGACAAACAGTAAGCAGTCGAAACGTCGCGATCTATAGCTCCAGTGAATACATCGCCAAACAAACGATTAGCTAGTTACATTTATTTGTGTTGAAATTTATCTCCGACTTTGCCAGTTTGGTAGCTAACGAGCAGTGCATGCGACAAACGCGAGCAATAATTGTATCATCGACATTGGTTTTAACTCAAAGATACCTGACAGTGCAACCCAGATACAACATACTATATCAAGACGAAATACAATTTCTCAATTTTTATTGGCTGAGAGCATAGTATAGTGAATGCGACCTCTAGATGGTGCATACACAAACAAGTTGCCATTGCAAGCGAAAATAAATTAATGGCGGCCACCTTGAGTAGGTTTTCTGCGAACAAAATACCGGTCTAAAAACGAAACCACTGTAAAAAGCATTGCTTTTTGCTGGTTAGTTTAGAAAACATGGTGTTTGAAAAAGGAAAATGCAGATAAATCGAAAACTTCAAGCTTGGAGAAATGATCACTAATTGCAGGATACGAGCGAGAAGGTGGTTTAAAAGACAAGGTAAATAACCACATTTGAAAACAAAGAAACTGGGAGAAGTCCAAGACTTACGGCTATAAATAATCAAGCAGCTTACGAGCAGAAGAACAAAAAAACAACCAAACAGCTCATCTTGAAATGGAAATGAAAATTGAAACAGAAGGGAAACAGTCCATGAGAAATAAAATGACACAAAAGCATGGCAAAGATCTCGATAGGACCTCTGTTTATGGTCACTTCCATGCTTATTCATGTCGCTATTCGTGAATACCATGTATGAGGTTCAGTATATTCAAGTTGGTGTTGAAAACGGACAACAATTAAAGCTTGTCCGGAATTTTGTTTCAAAAAGATGCTCCACAGGCAAAGTCATTTGTATAAATTGGACTGCTAATAAGGCAAGCTGAGGCATAATTGTGTTGGTAAAAAGTAATTTGTTCCTCTTCCTCAATTGTTTAGCAAGTTTACTTGACAAAAGCCACAGACATTATTTTCAAAGTACAACGGTAAAAGACGGTCCGAGGTTCATCTTCAGTGACATTTAGGAAAATAGGCTGGGTAAGCTATGTTACTCCGCAGTAACTGGAAAAATATGAAAATCACAGTGTGACAAAAGACATATGGATCAAAAATTGTCCCTGACGTCTTGAGTACTGCCAGATGTTGACAAATGAGTTTAGTCACCAGAAATTAAAAAAAAAAACTTATTTCAAACGGAAAATACTTTTCGCTTCATTGGATCTCAGGGTAAAAACTCCTTGAAACTTGAAAAATAGTCACTTTGCATAAATGGCGCTAGCATTTGAATGACAATACTGATACATCTTAAGCCTCACTTATACAAGGAAAGTCCTTGGTTTACAAAGTATCAACGTGAGGCTTACGGTGTAGAAGTATTATTATTCAAACACTAGTGCCATTTATGCAAAGGGTCTATACTGGAAAAAAGAAAAATTGAAACTAGTTTTGCTAACTACAACTTCAAAGTGAAAGTTATAAGGAATGTCGGTCGTTTCGCCTGCAAGTCGTTTCGCCTACAAGTCAATTCGCCTACACTAAGTCAATTCACCTACATAAGTAAAGTTGATTCGCTTACACACGAACAAATAAATAAAGTAAATAGAGAGACGCGTTTTTGTGTTCGAAAATCAAAACCTTCGCAATTTTACTAGCCATCAATGACTAGAGAATTTGTGAAAGTTTTTATTCAGCGATGTAAGCGTATACGGATAATTTGTTTAATGCGTGACCGGTGATTTTCAAAAACTATGCTCCAATTTAACGGGGAATTTCACATTCTCTCTCAAACGGGATTTTCACATTCTCTCTCAAACATTTGATACAAAGTTGTTTTGCACTCTCAAAAATTTTAAGGTTTATTTCATCCACAAAAGCAAATTGAAGGGTCTCGCAAGTTTTGGCTTGTAACGAATTTATGTTCAGTGTCATATCCTCCTGATAGCAATGCTAATTCTCTGTGGTAAATATTTATTACCGAAAAACACTGGATTCGGCAACTTTGAGGGAAGTGTGTAGGCGAATTGACTTCAGTGTGGGCGAATCAACTTTAAGTGTGTAGGCGAATCAACTTCAGTGTAGGCGAATCGACTTGTAGGCGAAATGACTTGCAGGCGAAACAACCGGTTTCCGTTATAAGACTTTGCCTGTGGTTGATCCTTTTAAAACAAAATACCAGGCAAGCCTTAATTATTTTCTGTCTACAACACCAACTTGTCAATAAGAAATCATACATGGTATTCACAAAAAGCCATATGAATAAATAAATAAAGTTTAACGTGAAAACAAGAAAAACATTTCCAAAAGTAAGTGAAATCAAATGAAGTTATATATTATTCGGTGACTTGACAGTCCTCGATTGAGTTTTCTGATTTGTCAGTAAAAGTGATATGAACCGAAAATAATGATTCGTTAAGTTTTGTTACTAGTTTATTGTGGTACGGTTCCTTTGTGTTTTGTCCTAGCAAAGCGTCATGTACCTTCAGTCAGTCTACTTGTCAGTCTAACTCCATGTTGCCTTGTATGGGATGCACTGTTGTCACATTGAGTCCATCATTCAGTAATTGGAAAATCAAATGAAGTTTAAAGGGGCTCTGTCATCTAGGGTTAGGTTAGATGTGTTCAAGTCAAAACGGCCCTAAAATCCTGTTATTTTGTGCATTAATGAATTCATAATATGCTGTTGAAAAGCTCAAGAAGATGTGAACTTATTTTTAGCGAGGGAAACAAACTATGACAAATTTTGGAAGTTTGCTGGAGATACAGTCCCCGAACACTTTAAAGCAATGTCAGGGTGATGTCTTCCTTGTTTGCTTTTATTGTCATTCTGTCCAATGGTAGAAAAACTCAGCAAATTAAGCCATTAACAGTCTCTGTGAATCACTTCTCCAAAGAAGGACTAAGGATGGGAACTACCCTTTTGAACTGTCTGACGATGGTCAATTCATCTTATCATCTCACTTGTTTTGAAATTCTAGTGCTTCACTCCTCAAGGCATTACTGTGGACTACAGCTTTTCAAGAATGAACTCCCTCCATCTCCTTTTTTTTTATTGCAGTGAGCGTGAGCTAGTCTATGGTAGTAAAATTAAGACTCATCCAAAAGTTTGCTCCTACAGTGATGCAATGTCAGCTTTTAAGCGATGCATGCAGTTTGGCCTTTGAGTATTTGTTCTTCTGTATGTTGTGGTCTGTCATAATTGTTCAGTTTTTGTCCTGGATGCTTAGGCTGTATTCGATTGACACTACTAGTACTCTGGAACAAGAATTAACAGAATAGCATCTAGCTTTTTCTTTGGAGAAAAATTGAGGAAGATATCTCTAACATTTTGTCAGGAAACAATGCTGAAATTCTCCTTTGTATTCTGATAACATCAAAATTCTCCAAGGCATGATTTTTAGAAGTAAGCCTTCATATTCGTATTAGGGAATAAGGCCAATGAAACACACCCTTAGTGTTAGGTGTAGTTAAGTTTCAAACTAGTTGCCTGCACTGTCTCATAGTATAAGCATCTGTCAGAATTGTTTAGTTTTTGTCTCGGATGCTTAGGGCACATTCAGTTGACCCTATTCTAGAATAAGAATTTACAGAATAACCTCTAGATTTTTCTTTAGTGGGAAATTTAGGAAGACATCTCTGTAACATTTTGTTGGGAAACAATGCTGAAATTCTCCGTTGTATTCTGATAACATCAAAATTCTCCAAGGGATGATTTTTAGAGTTAAAACTTTCGTATTATTCTGGAATAAGGCCAATTGAATGCACCCTTAGTGTCAGGTAGAGTTAAGTTTCAAACTAGTTGCCTGCGTTGTCTCATAGTTTATTGAATTCATCGTCTTGTCGCAGTTAACAGATGCAGCTGTTTTTCTCAAAATTATGCAATTTGTTCTTCTGTACGTTATGTTCTGTCATAAAATGATAACTGTTCTATTTTTGTCTTGGATGCTTAGGGCACATTCGATTGACCCTATTCTGGAATAAGAATTAACAGATTAACCTCCAGATTTTTCTTTCGAGGGAAAGTTAGGAAGATAATTATCTCTGTAACATTTTTGTTGGGAAACAATGCTGAATTTCTCCTTTGTATTCTGATAACATTGAAATTCTCCAAGGGATGAGTTTTAGTAGTAAAACGTTTGTATTCTTATTCCAGAATATGGGCAATGGAAAGCACCCTGAGTGTCAGGTAGAGTTAGGTTTCAAACTAGTTGCCTGCATTGTTTCATAGTCTATTGAATTCATTGTCTTGTTGCAGTTAACAGGTGCAACTGTTTTTCTCAAAATTGTGTAATTTGTTCTTCTGTACGCTATGTTCCGTCATAATTGTTCAGTTCTTGTTCTGGATGCTTAGGGCACATTCGATTGACCCTATCCCGGAATAGGAATTAGCACATTAACCTCTAGATTTTTCTTTAGAGGGAAATTTAAGAAGATATCTTTGTAACATTTAGTTTGGAAACAATGCTGAAATTCTCCTTTGTATTCTGATAACATCAAAATT
>BLFK01000490.1:4561153-4616412 GCA_014634185.1 Astreopora myriophthalma
CATAGCTGGGGTCTACATCTAGGACCTGGCTGCCAATGGTGAATAAGCACTTAATGACTGGCCCCAAGGGAAACAAAACTCACTGTTTCCCTTGGGGCCAGTCATTAAGTGTTTTCAATTGTTATACCTCCCAACTCAAAATAGAACAATACCGCGTAAAAATTATTTGCTTGACGTCGGCCGGCACACAAATTTGCCGCTGTTTCAAAGGTACACGAACTGTTCGAAAGTTCAAGTCGTTGTTTCCCTAGGGAGTTGGTGAGTTTTGTTTGCCCTAGGGAGTTAGTGAGTTTTGACCCATGGCAGATGACACGTTCTCCTCCAATCGGAAAGCGTATTTGAGTTGGGAGGTATAACAAAGCTCCTTGATGTCACAGCCACCCAACCTTGTTAAACATTATAAAATTATTAACATTAGACTAGTGGAAAAAAATTGTAATTGTCAATTGACTTTCAGTTGAAAGATGTGACAATAAACAACCCAAACCAGACCCTGTTGTATTACCTATTCTTGTTTTTCTTGAAGAACTGGAAAAGAGCCTCATAGACCTATAAAAAGAGATAACTAAGGCTGTAGCATGAAATAAAGTACAGGACATGTAGCATTCTTGTATTCCTTTGCTTGCAGAAATTATGTGTGAAGAAGGCTAAGCTAAAAATTACTGGTTTTTATAGTGATTCTTCTTAGGGTGGCTATGTTTGGTCCAGCTTATCAATGCTAAATCCACGAAACACATTCCTTAAGTGTGAGAACTTCACTTTTCTTCTCACTTTACTGGAAGAAAATAAGGGAAAGGTTGGGCAAAATAAATTCTCAGTGGTCATTTTAGAAAAATAAAATTATGGCCAAATTCCAAGCAATGTATCATACTAAAGTTATGGAATTAACTTTCCCAAGTGGTATGCAGAAAAATCATGACAAAAATCAGTGCCGATATTGAAGTACTGGAGAAAAAGTGGCTTCTTTTCATCGTTTTCCCCTCCTTTTTTCATATTACATGGCACAGTTTACTGCATTATTCGGCATAAATTGGCCATGATCTTGCAGAGAATGATTACCAGAGAACCAGACAAAAGACAATGGATGCTTCTTCAATTATTAACTTGATTTCGACCTGGCGTCAAAGCTGTCAACTTATCTGAACGGTACAAACATGTTAAGCACCTTGTTGACATCCTGTAATTTTGCACGGCCCCGCACAAGGTCTGATACTGATAAATACTCTTTCTCATCAATTGGAATGAACTCTCTTCTTCCCCTAGAAATGGGTTTGCCAGTTTCTGCAACACAAAAACCTTGGGTCAGAAAAGACAGAGGCTTTGTTTTGGCCATCTTTTGAAGAATTCAGTAGCTTGAAATCTTGCAATACCACTTTGCTGCTTGTCAGCCTTGACTTCACATTCAGCAATTTTGTTTTCTTTGTCTTCGTCATCGACATTCTGTTCTGAAGTTGCTGTATCTATGGTCATAATGGATTGCATGATAATTTCCACTGAACATAATGCGAGAAGGGGAAAGTTAATTGTAAAGCTGCAGTCTCAATTTTTGCAATAAATACCTATCCTCAAATGGGTTTCTAGGGCCTGCAAAAATTGTTCATCTGCATTTGTGTTTAAAACCTGTGGAGAAAATTATTTCAGTCATGTAAACGTTTCTGTACAGTTAAGTCTTTCTTCTGCATTAATTTTAATAGGGAAAAACAGCATGTCTAGAATTTGATTTCTGCCCTTCCATTAAAGGGATTCAAGCTCCATGTACATGACTAGCACCTTGCAAAACGCTAAGTAAAAAAACATCTTCGGAGCTCAAGTCCCAATTCAGTCACCCTGGATTAGACTGTGTTAATTTTAGCTCATCATCCTCAATATCAACCAGTACGGTTGCGTCAGTCTGCAAATACGTCTGTACGAGTGTAGCTGGATAATCATAAGAGAAGTGTGGGGGTGGAGGTGATTAATCAAGGTAGGAGGAGATTCATCTAGGCACGACTATTATTCAAGGATATACAGTAGTCTAAGTTCAGTCCAGATGAATTATAGTGCAACTCCCAAGTACATACAAACTGCACTCATTGCTCCTGGATCTCTGCTCATTTAAGACACCTTTGGCTTAGCAATAATTTTTGCAGCCAGACTGAGCTTAGCATGACTTTAACTCAGACCACTTGATCCACATAGATGTAGTGAGAATCTACCCCTCTTATAATGTCATTCCATGAACTGTTTGTCATGATTGTTGAATTAGCTCCCTTTTCAAGTAAAGGAATCCATTAGAGGTCTGGAGACAAATTCATTTAATTTGTCTACACTGCACATACTGAGAGTCCAGCACATGTTTGCAGGTGATGTAAAAGATCCTGGCAAACCAACATTTGGCTCGTTAGTCCAGCCTGAATCTCCTGTAAAAATCACAAGAAATTATAAACTTCAGTTGTAGTTCTGTTGATATAATTGTCCTATTTATTTAACTAGAGATACTAGAAAACATTTTTTCAGACCAAGCATTCAAGAACTTTGCACATCTCTTAAGGACCACAATTTGAAGTTTCAAGGACTAATTCCTTATTTACCTGTAGGTCAAATGACACCCATGAAAATATCCATAGTTCAAAGAACTAGCAACTTATTTGAATCATTCATAAACAAGAAGTAGAGAAGTTTCATAGTTACAATTCCCAAAAAGGTAATTTGGCTCAATAAAACTTCATGGACTTTCAAGGGCGAAAATGAAGTTCTGTAACACAGAATTCTAAGCGCTTTTTAACCCTTGAAAGTGGTTCTCAAAATTCATGGTTAAATTTCAAGGTGCGTACAAACCCTTTTATTACCTCAACTGAAATAGTTAAAACTCTTAATTAACGCACTTTGGTTGCAATCATTTTTAACATTGACTTACTTCCTGTTTGGAATAAATACAGGATAATTCCTCTGAGAGACCCTTAGATCTTAGCTTGGCCTTATTTACTCTCTCCAATAGCTTGATGGGATTTAGCTAAACAAAAAAATTAAAGCATCTTAAAGTTTAGGAATTGCAAAAGAAATAATAAAGAGTCTTTGATTTACACTTAAGCCTTTGTTGTATGCAAAAATTAATGACTGAAAGAAAACTTGTTTGGTATATGTTAATCAAGACATTTTTTCCCTAAAATATGAGATGCAAATTGTGCTGCAGAAGCGTAATCTGAATACAGTCGAAGCTCTCTTAACGGACACTCTCGTAAGCGGACAGCTCTACTTACGGCCGCCTTGTTTGAAACCCCGTTTTAACTCCCATACAAACTCTGTATTTTTACATTCTCGTAAGCGGACATTCCCGTAAGCGGCCGCGGACACTTTCAGGGATTACGACTTAGACTTTTTCTTTGTGTTTAAGCTCCCGTAAGCGGACACCCGAAAGAAAATCAACAACCTCTGTACAGTATCTTGTTTTTATCAATCAACCATTTTACATTGCCGTTCGTCACAATGATTTTACAGTAAGTACAGTACCATATTTCAATGTTTGTTTTTTCGTCATGCACGTCCGGTTACATTTAGAAGCATATGCGCTTGTGCCTGGAATTACAACGTTGTCAGCACATTTTAGCCAAGGCAGAGGCATTTTAGTGTCACCATAAAAAATATACTGGCGAGGAATTTCTAAGCCGTATCCGGCTCCTCTGTTTACTCGCTTTCCCCTTAAAACAAATACCGCGGTATTTTTTTGTATACCAATATTTATTGTTAGCTGGGCATGCCCCCGTAAGCGGCCATCTATCCCCTACACCTCTAGTGGCCGCTCACGAGAACCATTCTCGTAAGCGGCCAGCTCCAGTTACGGACATTTTTATCCCGTCCCGAGGGTGTCCGCTTACGAGAGCTTCGACTGTAATACAATAGAGTCAATCAGATGAGCACCAAAATTATGCCAGAATGTGATGGAAATTTAGTTTGGGGAGAAACGACCGCTTAACCGCTGCTATGGCTGCTACTGCTACCTCTGCTGCTGCTATTAATAATAATAGTAAAAACAATAATTAATAATAATAATAACAACAAAGTGGAGTTGGTTTTTGAGGAAAGGGGAAAACAAGAGTACAACCTGGAGAAAAACCTCTCCAAACCGAGAAGAGAACTAACAACAAACTCAACCCACATGACAATGACTCTGATGAAATGAACTTGGACCATGTTGGTGGCAGGCGAGTGTTCTCATCACTGCGCCATCCCTGCTCCCATTCAACACACACATGCCGGTATAAAAAGGTCATTCAGTGAGATAAATATGCACAACATGACTGACACAAAACAAGTTTATAAAAAGATGACATGTACAGAATTTATAAACAAGTGCTGTGAGACAAGACCTACCCTATAGGATTTATCTTCTTATTCGAAAAGAAAAGATAGTCTAATCATTGCCAATGAATAATAATCATTACAATTATTAATGGTTAGCAGACAAAGCAAATTGATCGATAATCAAACCAGATCAAAATCATTTTAATAACTTGAAAATTAATTTAAACTACAACATCCATATATGACAACATACTTCATCTTGGCCACTTTCTGTAAACTGCTGAGAAAACTCTGTTTCCAGCCTCAGAGAGATGTAGTTTAAGTCCGACTCAGCCTTCTGAAACTGTTTCAAGGAAGAACAGAAGGAAGGGTGATGGACAAGTTAAATTTTGGAGTTTAGCATGAGAGAACAAAAATGCATATTACCCAATTGAAGGGCTATAGATAGCAACAAGCTACAGTAATAACGGTGAAGTGAGCACTTTGGGTGGAGTGTTTGTCCTTTTGATTCCTTGCAGCCAAGTTTCAAGCAATAAACAGTATTACCGGTACAGAGGCCTTGCAAGGGAGGTTCTGATATCACTTTGTCGCTTGTTTTAGACCCTGGTGAAAACCTTTTAGATCTTCAACTTTCTTAAAGATCTAACTTAAAGATCTTGAAGGATCTTTACGGATCTTAAGAGAATTTTTAAAAGATCTTGGCAAGATTCTTAAAGACCCTTAAAGATTTTGGCCAAGATTTCTGAGGATCCGCATTAGGATTTTTAT
Organism: Astreopora myriophthalma; assembly: GCA_014634185.1. Lineage (NCBI taxonomy): Eukaryota > Metazoa > Cnidaria > Anthozoa > Scleractinia > Acroporidae > Astreopora > Astreopora myriophthalma. The sequence goes on from BLFK01000490.1 coordinate 4,566,203, forward strand.
CAGAATCCTCAAAGATCTTTGAAGATCCTTAAAAGATTTTCACCAGGGATATTGCTTGCATTTGCTTGTGTTGTGCGAAAACGGAACATAACATCAGCGCAACACAAGCTCCAGTGTTCTTCAAATGAAAAGACCTGTTCCAGATTCCACCTGCAGTGCCCAGTTGTAAGAGTGAGCATGGAACTAGCAAATCCTCTGTCCTGGGGACTATGCTTGCGCTTGCATTACAATTTGTTTTCACTTGATGTGATTCTCTCGTGCTTGCGTTGCCAGTGAAAACCAGGCTCAAGGAAATATAGCATACGGTCACCTTATTGGATAACCATCTTATGACTGTTTGACCAATGACAGATCAGGAAGTGTAGGTTGTGACATAATTGCATGCTGTAACTAAACGTAGACTTACATTTCAGTTTAACCAGGGATTTTTTTTCCAAAATAAGCAGAGCATTGCATAAGGTAGCTCATTTCTAATGAGTTGGCATGGATCAAGCACCAAGGTATCCAACTATCGAGTGCATGGTGTGATTAATTTTGCAATGTTTACACTTTCGTATTTGGCGCCAAAATCGTGCAGTGGCAAAATAGTTTGTGCGTCCGTGAGAAAAAAGGCAAATGGTCGAAAGATAATATGAATGCATTATACCTTTGAATATTATTGATCGGATGAGCAAAAGTATCCAAAGAAATTAAAAAAACAACGTCTAAACTTACCAAGGCTTCAAGTTTGTCCACTGCGGGCTCCATGCTGGTTATTAGCGTAAACAAACGATCATGTAAGACCCTTCGGAAATTACTTATTAGGTACCAGGACTCTCATGATCAAGGGAGCGCGGCGGTAGCGCCACAGTTTCTCTCTTGTCCCCTCACATTCCTTTTGCAGACCAAACTTCAAGAACGTTTCAAGAATTTTTCAAGGCTCGGAGTCTCAAGTTCAAAGACCTATTTTATCTTTAGTTTAAAGGACATCCATACTTTTTATCTCGTGCGAGAATACAATATTGCTATGATTACTTATCAATGAACTATCTACGTAATTGAAGTACAGGTGCAAAAGAAGTTTGGTTCAAAACCTCCAAAACATAATTTAGTATGGATCAATAAGTATTTAAGTACTTTCAAGAGGTAAACTGGATTAACAGAGAATGTCAAGGAACTTCTTCTCAATAACTGAAGGGTTTACGACCCGTGTACGAGCCCAACCTTCGAGGGAAAAAAAGAATGAGTTAGGATTCTTGAAGTGGAGAGCGGGAGGCGACCGAAGTGGGGTGTGGTACGGTGGGGGGTGGGGGAGAGCGTGTTTTTTTACTTCATTCTGGGCAGACTGTGCATGGGAAAGCATGCCAGTGAGAACAAATAAGAGTGAGAGCAAGGATTGGATCCAAAATGATTCAAACACATACCTCACATCGTAGACCACAAACAGTTGAAAAGCTTTATTATTGTGTTTATTATTACACGTTGCATTATGCACATCAACAACTGCGTATTTATTATTACAAAATCTACAAAACTGTGACTTTACAGTCAGGTATTTTCACATACAAGAACCAATGACGACGGCGACTTTATATTAAAATATAGAATTTATGCTAAAAGAACATGTTTCTTCGACAGCAATTGTATGTAGTAAGCAAACTCTTCGCGTTCTTGCAGCCAAGTTAACCGCGAGGAAATTCTCGTGGACATCCCATGAAATGACCCAGCATTAATTATCTTCTCTGTTCGCAGATTTTCTTTCCAGGCCTTGAATTTTTTTCGTTATTACTTCACATAAAATAATGAACCAAAAACGGCCTTTAAAAACGGCACCGGTCTGCAGACAGCTGGTCACGTGTGTGCTACCGGTGACGAGGTTGCCCTGCACCATGGCCTCGCGTCCAAGGAAACGCTCTTCTCTCCTAAAGCCGACAAAAGCGTTATCGAGCCATCTTAGGAAGGAGGCCTTACTCCAGTTTGCCGTTGATCTCTTTGTTACAATGTTGGTCTTTTCCGGAGCCCTTTTTTCTTTACACATTCATGGTCTTCACATATTAATGGGTGTTCACTGCATGGACAATCCCCGTTTACCTCGCAGTAGCTCTTGAACACTCCTGGGCACTGCAAACAAAACGGATTTGTTAGGAAATCAAATTATGGTCCAAAGTGACCACAAAGGCATTAAAAAAGAGGCTTTTAAGCTAGCTTTCTCGAAAGCGACTTTTATGCAATTTATCACTAAGCGAGACGACGAGCATCCCCGTCCTTTTCATTTGCGAGTCGCCCATCCAGACCACCACGCTTTGTAAATAACCAACTGGTTTCCTTCTTCCAGTTGGGTTGTTAACTTCCTCAATGTTGTTCTTTTCATTTGAACTTTCTACCACGGCCCCACAAGCTTGAAGCTTTAAATATTAGCGTGTACGTGATAAATAAAGCTTCTTTTCTTTACTTTACTTTCACACCGCAAAATCGATTACAAATTGACACACTCCATTATGTCAAACTTAAGCCCCTGGAGAAATCTATTATAAACAGACTGAACAATACTGGAAGAGCTAATAAGTCGGACAGAAAATATTGTTATAGACGACTTAAATACAGCATGCCGTATTTATTCGATCAAGCGCCCCTGGCGCTTATTAAAATTTTGGACCTCGAGAAAGGGCGCTTATTTGGGGTGGGCGCTTATTCGAGGTTGGGCGCTCATTGAATTGTCACCATTTTCAGCAAGTAATAAGTTTATTTTGCAACAAAACAAAAATAACAAAACATGAAAATGTATCAAACTAGAATTTTAACTGTTCATTGAAAGTTTCGTTAAATATTACTAAGGGCGCTTTCCATTTGGCAGAACTGACCGGCCAGACCGGGCAGTTGGAAGGGCTAACTCAACAACGCGTTCAAAATAACACACTTCGAGCACGATATGTACTCCTCTGAGAGAATGGGAGGGATTATCGTGCAACTGTTCCTTGAAACTATTGCATTTTCTTTGCAAACTGACTGGTCTGGCCGGCCAGTTCTGACAAAAGGAAAGCACCCTAAAACTCTGTGTTCGGGAAAGTCTCTTAGTCTTAGTAGTACTTCGGCAATTTCAGTCTCATTGTCACTAAGGTCAAATAGCGAAACTTTCCAGTGCTGCCTCTCCACTTGTGCACTTCTTTTGTTTTAGGGGGGGGGGGGGGGGGGGAAGGGAGTGTGAGCACTTATTCGAGGCTAGGGGCTTATTAACTTTTCCTACCTACAAGGTCGGCGCCTATTCGAGGTTGGGCGCTTAATCGAATATTAAATACGGTAACAAAGAAATGCGGCGACGTCAAACATCCGGTAGACTAGCCTGACGTCAAAGGTTGGCTTATTAACGCAATTTTTAAGCTTCCCGACTGGAAATTTCCGTTTTCTATCAATCTATCAGCACATTCACTTCCTCAAGAATAGGCGCGCGAATATCACTCGAGTCTTTTCAGGGCCGTCAATAAGAGCCATAGATAACAAGATTTTCGGCGCATCAGGCGAGAAGCTCGATTTGGCTGGGCCTGTACTCTCTTCGCTCAGCGGTTTTGCGCAAGCGCAATAAGTCACGAACACGGTGTTTCCATCAACTGATGAATAAGAACTTATCAGTAATGACGCGGGCAGAGTCGGAAAAAAAGCCCGAGTACTCCTTTCAGGAGTCGAACCTCTCCGATTACTAGTCGGACCTTCAGATTACTAGTTCGGATGCTCGACCACTGAGCCATGAGACTTGTCTGAGCTGGTCCATTTTCTGGTGACAAATGTCCTACATACTGCATGCTTGAACTGAAATGTCAAACTGGTGGGTTCTTAAACGTCCCATGCGGCCTACGTTTTATTATCTTCTGACATCCGAGAAGAACAAAAAAGTCTAACCATTTGCAGGTGACATTACAAAGGCAGCATTTCCTCCTCGGTTATTAGGGAGCTTACGAAACGAAGGCGCCGACGGTCACGATGACACCACAAATCAATAGGTTTAGTGAGAAAAAACAATGGTTGTGCACCTTTTGCGCGTGCGTTTTACATTTTGGTACACTTTTTTGTCGTCATCTGCTAACGAACGACGTGAAAAGACCAAATTTGAGGTTCTGTGGGGGAAGTTAGCGCATGACGATGAATTTTCAATTCTCTCTGTACGCTTCTAATCCGCTCAAACCAGTTTAATTCCTCGACAGTAAATAAACATTTTCAATGCGGAACGACATGAAATAGTTGCGTAGTGATACCAATAACGCGAACTTGTATTTTTAAATGGCGTCCTTGTAGCCTTCGTCGTCGTCGTTGTTTCGTAAGCTCCCTATTTATAAACCCTGAGTGGTTTGAGCCACCAGTCTCCCGTGGTAGTCTGGTTCCCTACCAACCGAGCAAAGGTGCAAAGCATAAAACAGTTATTCAACTTACTGGTCCCTTAATGTTCCTCCGAATCCACTCATTGAGACTTAGTACGCCACAATTCTTCTCACTGTTGCAGATTAGCGTTGAGTTATCAGGGTACACGCATGCGCACTCACTATCCCTGACACAAGACTTGCCTTGAACTTTGGTACACTAAAAAGTGGCACAAAAAGAAAATTGCTAAAATGAAGCATCAAATACTGGAACAGTTGAAAACGTATCCCTCACTTTGCTGTTAAATCACGAAAACGGTTTTGAATTTCCCATTCCGGAATTCAAATGAAAATTCTACTGTACGGCCCGCTAAATTTCAGGGTGTGGTTTCCCGTTTGATTCGTTTACTAAGAAGTATAATAAATATCTTACTAACCTCGTTTTCTCGGGCCATACTGTAAGTTGCAGCTCCTTGTTTTTTCCAGTTCAATTGACGGTCCGAGTGCGAAGCACGAGGGCCGTGAATTGAACTGGAAAAAATAACGAACCGTAACTTGCAGTACGGTCCTCGAACTCGGTTAGTAAGAGGTATTGGTTGCTTTCGAGTAACAGGCTTAATTTTTCGATTCAATCTTTTTTTAATAATCGTTTCCATTCCGCTGCTCGTATAGAACGTGGCTAACAGAAAAGGAGTTCAAGCGGATGGGGCGCGACACGATGCACAGGACGGATTTGATTGGTGGAGGAACTTGAAACATGATTGCAGACGGCAGCACCACGTGCATCCGTGCCTGAATCGGTTGGATTAACAGTGAAACAACTGTCCGGTAATCAAACTGTACTTCCCGGCTTACGCTCAAGAGAGTTCATAACAATAGCAACATTGACACACAGTAATTCAATCAACATTGATCATCAATGTTGGACTCGGACTGATCCCTTTGTTGTTTTCCGTCTCGGAAAACAGAAAAAGGGATGAGTCCGAAAAAATGCTGTATAAACAAACTAAAAAATACAAAAAGAACTAATATGCCGAGCAGAAAGTGTTGTCCTAGTTGATTCAATAACATCATCTCAAAGAAATGCGTCGACAATAAACATCCGGTCGATAGGACTGACGTCAAACTAGGCCATAATATGGCTTAAACTGATAGAGTGTTTGTAATGATAAGTCTCAGCGTAGAGTATGGGTGGTTTAAAGCAGTTAAGCCTTCCGATTGGAAATTTCCGTTTTATATTAACGAATGAGTCATTCGCGCCCTTAGCAATAAGCACACGAACAAATAGTCTTCAATAAGAGCCATAGATAATAAGCTCGGCAAAGTAATTGCAAGTGCAAGAGAAGAGAAGAGGGTCGATCAGTTAAGTATGTTATGCTTGTAGCGGTTACTTGGGTTAGAGGGTTCCCTCCGTCGTAAAACGCCCAAGGCGTCTTCGCGGAGAAACGACTTATATCAAGTCGCCTTGTGTTGTAAATCGATACTCCACAAAACTCCCTTATCGAATATGTGTGCACGGGAAGATGTTCAGCCATTATTCAATCATAGTAGTGACTTTTACAGATTAAATAATTAATGCCTAGTTCACGCGAAAGTAACGGAAGACTTAAAACAAAACGAAGCTAAAGATACTGGAAAAGAGACTCGGCGTTCACCGCCCTACAATGCTGAACTGAATAAAGCAGCTTGGTAACCAATATAATTACACACTTTTTTTTTTGTTAGAAGGCTGTGCAGATTAATTCCATTTTATTACTTGAAATTTGACTGCATTCCAACAACTTTGAAAAGGCCATACGCAACTTAGAAACATGTACACCAACCAACAGGGCGGAAAGAGTACATTTCTCCACAAATTATGGTGCCGTGGCGTGGAGAGCTAGAGTGAAGCTGACTAAAATTTGGTGTCAATTGGGTCGATGAGGCAAATTGGCCGTTGTGAAGAGATCATTCAACTCAAAAGCTGACCTTACGAGTGTTAGACTTTTATCTGAGCGACTCATCAGGGAATCGTTGGCTTTTTACGGCTAGGTTTATATTACACGTGGCATGTGTATAACTAAACAAGTTATCAGTTCAGCTTACTGATTGCCTCCTCGGGGTTTTGTCAATGCGGCTTGGCCCATCGCACCTTCCCGTTGAGTTGCAGACTAGCGTCGTGTTGTGGCGGTTAATGCATGCGCACTCTGCATCCTCCTCACATAACTTCCCACGAATCCTGGAGCACTGACGAGAGAACAGATAAATAAATATATATATATATGTATATGCCGACATTATAAGTATTAAACAGTGTGCACTTGGAAAGGGTGTTCTCTTTCACCAAATGCTGTGGAATTGTTTTGTCTGTTTGTCTGTTTTGTCGTTTTCGTCCATGGAGTGACGTTTAAAGCTTATGGCAACAATGTTTGTGTGAACATCTACAACAACCTTATCGCCATCCCTGAGTATTAAGCCTAATTACACGAACTTATCAGCGATCGACTAAAGTAGCGGAGTAGAATAGGGAAGGCACTTTCCGTGGAATCCAGTCGTATTTAAAGTCAAGGTCATACTAAACGCAGAACAAAGTCTTTGTGTTTACACGTTTAGTAAACCACAAGGGAAGACCATTGTCCAACATGGAGGCCGCAGACAGTTTAAAAATCAATCTGAACGAAAACTGAAAGACGCCAATGAAAGGGGTACATTGTCTTTAATAACCTCGAAGTCTCATTTATTCAACTCTCGTTTTAGATGAGAAAACGGAAACTGAAAAGTGCATAAATTCACAGAAGTTTGTAGGAATCGAGGCGCACCCTATACCCCGTGCCAGTTATAACTGACAATGTCTCCAAATTTCGGGCCGTCGTTTCGTCCAGAATTCGAGTCGTTATAGCCTTGATATTTTAAAATTTACTCGAAATCGCAATCCACGCACAAGCCACGACCTTTCTTGCTTTCTGTGCTTATCCGCACCAAAACTGCCTGGTCGTCACTTTGGCGAAGAATCTATCTAGGACCTTAGTACATTCAGGATTCCTGACAAGACCTTGTAGGAAAGTTATTCTCTGAGTAGCTTTCGACTTAATGACTCTCTTGAAGATTAAGTTCACATAATCAGAAGTTGGAACCACCTTGTACAGCGTAATAAACAGCACCAAATGAAAGACCTACTCAGAAGCTTTCATTTGCCGGAATGGTCACACTGTAGTTTCATCCAAAGAATCAAAAGTTTAAACCACCTTATACGGAATATTAAACAGCACCACAAGAACGTTGTGCGGCTCAGTAGCTTTCATTTGAATGGTCACACTTTAGGATTTCGCCCCTCAAAATGAAAGTTACAGCCTCATTCAGACAAGTAACATGATTAACAGCACCGGTAAAGTGTAAAACTTTTAGCGAAATCACCAATTCTTCTTGTCAGCGAACCCTCCAAGGCATTGCGATTGTGCCATGCACAAGGTTTGCCTTTGTGCACTGGACGTAAAGTCTGGTAAGGCGAAATCGTCTTGCGCAAAAGGTAAAATCTGTTGGGCGAAACCTACACCTTTCCCCTAGAATCTTCCTTCGTTATAGTGAATTTCTTAAATGGCTCAACACTAAATCGTGACGATTGCCGGGCCAAGGGACGGCGTAAGCCGAAGCACAAAAAAATGAAGTGTTGAGTTGTCGTTTGAAGTGCTCCATTCAGTGATTTCTCTGGTGTCAAACCTTCGACAACTTGAGCAGTTTCTTTGTTTGCACACTCGTAATCTATAATTGCTTCTGCACAATTGCATGGGCGTTAAAATCAACGTTATTTACCATATGTGGTTCTGCATTTAATTGGCGAAAGTTCCTTTTGATAGTTGACAGTGAAATATTCAACTTACCTTCTTGCGACGATCATGATGTCCACGGTGATGAGAAGGCTTAGCTTCAGTCCAGATCAAGCCAAAAACTAGCACAAGTACCAATGCATATCTCTCTGCCATCATTGTGCAAACGTCTTGCCAGTAACACTAAAAAGGATGTTAGATTATGGATTACTATAACTGAGTATTGTTGCAGACGCGGCAACACCCATTTGTAAGCATGACGACAGCCTGGAGGCATCCTTCAAATGATAAATGATATTTGAGAGTAAATAGGTCAGATGCAGTTTACTAAGAATACAGCTTTATGCCTTGGGGCAAAGATAATCCAAGCTGCAGGTCAAATGACTTTTCTTCAAGGAGTGACAAATGAAATTTGACGTCAGTTTTCTTAACTTGGCATGCGGGCGAAAGTTTAACTGCCAGATGAGAATCAACGCAGGAAAATGCAAATTAACAACTTAAGTGGCAATGGGAGCACTTGAGATTTCCATCAACTTTCTCTCGCTTTAGAAAACCATATTGCATGACTTAGCATTGACCGCAGAACGTGTAAAATGGATTTGCAAGGTTAGTGAATTAGCACCGGGCAATGCGGCTATAACAAGATCAACGCGATAACTGTCATCTACTTGTCCACAAAGGAAATTGCGAGCACGCGTTCAAATTGGGACAGGGGGACGTAATTGGCATGCTTTTCGACAAGAATTTTGCAGACGGCAAGGTGAAGACGTGCTGGCATTCAGAGCCCGCAAATAACAAGGACTGTTTACCGAGAAAAAACTCGCAAAACAAAGGGTAAAACGAATCATGGCGCCATGTTACGAAAGCTCTCCACAGCAATGGCGTTTAGCTACTGCAGAAATGTAGAGTTGACAACAGTCCTTCCTTAAAAATAATGCTAGATGAATTCACCCAAATTTAACTTATCTGTAAGTCAATAAATCTATCAAGAATGGTGGCATGGTAAATGTCAAAAGAAAGAGCTTCACGAGGTTAGTCGCTTCATTTTTTTTTATAGAGCCTCCACTTGAAACGCGTGCCAGTAACTTATAATCTAAATTTTCGTTTTACAATTCCTGGTGCTTGCAGACAATTAGTTCTTTTGTCAAACAAATACTGTCATTGCTGTCATTTTTTCAAAGAGGACTAAACAAGATAAATATTTGGATAAATACTCCTTCATTATTTAGAGGCTTGCAAGATCACGCTACCCTGCGGGAAATCGTTTTGTCTTGAGCCCACCAGAGAATCGTTTTTAAAAAAAACTTCTGAGCAATGTTATCTTAAGAGAATTGTAATTTTGTTGTTCGCTTTTTCTCAGGCGAAGATTTTACCTACAAATGTCGCAACGTTTTTGCTAATAACCTCTTATCTTGAAAACTTAAAAGGAAACAATAACTTCAAAAATCATGCATCACGCCAAGAACGTTTGGATCGACAGGAATTGTATTGGGAGCTGGGCAAACAAGACACCCGTGGTTTTACTGCAGATATGGTTTGTTTCTTACCAATATGTAACACACAGTTTAGTTCGCAAGACTGTATAAGACGGTCTATGAAGATGCAAGCCTGACCCTGAAGTCAGATGGAACCTTCTACCCAGGTTTTAGTCATAAATCCAAAATTTACCGTCGATTGACGATTTTCGTTCATTTATCTTTAACCACCGCGCACTTGAAATTCTGCCACTTATCGCAATTACCAGCAATCAGTCGGAGATAAGGTGCATTTGTTTGAGCAAAATTGACCCATCAAGAGAACAGGACGTATCTAAAACTGCTGTTGGAGATTTGAAGCAAAGCTTGAAACTGTACAGTTGGAGTTGCGTGCTCTGAAATTTTCCAAGAGGCCAAGCAAGGTGAAAAACTCTACAAGAGACTTGTTGACAGATTTGATCGAGAACACGTTTCCGCCTCGACGATATCAGGACTGGCACCAGTTCGGTCGAATGCCTGGATAACTTAATCCGGTGTCTTGGATATGTCGTTATCCAGTGGGTTCTAAATGACTTTTGTATGGCAACATGTCACTATGAATATGCCCACAGTACTGGTCTGCAGGCTCAGATGAAGTACAGGAATAAACAAAGACATGGGCAAGCATTTTGACTTATCACCAGACAAAAGTTATCAGGGCTTTAAACGACTGGGGCCTGACAAAAGGAAATGACTTTTCTTCGGAATACCGATGTTCATTTCCGGCTAGTCGGTTCGACTACAGCAGACACTTCCGACGGTCAGACACTTCGTCAGCGCTGTCGGTTCTTGTACAGAAACAAAGATCAGTTCTTTACTAGAGAAGAGATTAAATAAATAAATAAATATATAAATAAATAGAAAGGAAAACATGCCAGACAGAAACCCAAACTGCACAGCTGTTGGAAACGGATCGTACTAAATAAGGGAAATTGAAAAAAATTACGTTAGATTGTTGGCCTTCGCTCTCGTAATTGGAAAATTGCGTCAGAAAAGATGGTTTTTTAACATCTTGGTACATTTCTTTACTTTAAGAATGTGAAGTGACCAAATTCAAGAATATGACTGATTTCAACCATGTTCCTTCTTGCATTTGACTAACGCAGTCAACACCAATTTCGTTCTTGAATTAGTTTTCCCTTACTTGAAACCCTGATCGTGTTGAAATAATGGTGAATTTGTAAGTTAGCACTGTGTTTTTACTTTGAAACTATGCGTCCTAACAGCTGTTTACACTGGCGGAAGGAGGAAGATTCTAAAAGGCGGATCATCCTAGCGCCATAGGTTTTCTTGGCATCTTCCTAGCTCCAGCCGCAGAGATTCTAGCACCATGCAAAATGCCTTCCGTCGGAACATTCTGGCACAAAAGGCACAAAAAACAAACAAACAAACAAACATGGCGGTGGTCGGGCTTTCAGCTCCTAGTTCATCCTGCCAACAGCTTGATCGGTAGAAAACTCTATTCCTAACCGAAATCTCTGCATGTAAACTAAACCAAGAATCGTTTTGCCTTGTAGGATATCCCTAGAGTTGGGATCTTGCACCCTACATTAGTAGCCCTTTAGTTGGCGTTGCCGCGGACTTCGTTTACGACATTTTAGAGTTCATGGAGAAACTGAAAATCATTCAATGAAGTGACGCCGGTCAACTTGCCTATCGCGATTTAAAGTGACCACAGTGTGCCCACGCGCCTCGGCGTTGCTGTTGAAGCAAATTTTATCAAACAAGTGCTTGATTTTTTTCCCTTTTGAAAACCAACAAAAAGGAGTGCTTTATGCCATTTTGAAGGCACCAGTGTCTTAGGCGTGGTTATAGCAGTTGAATGTTCACGGACCCAAACTCAATCCAATCAAAAGTGTGGAATTGTATGGATCACAATCTAACTTGTCTTAGTCTGCGATGCACTTGGAGCACGAAGGCTGAAATACCTTTGGCACTTGCCGACTCGAAAATCTTGGAAAAATACGTTAAGTAGTTTGAAATGAGGTGTCTTTGTCTTTAATTTTCCGCAATCTATGTTTATGCTACTGGAAAATGCCGCTTGAAAAGGATTTAGTCCGAGGCAGCACTGAAAGCTCGACTATAAAAACGAGGAACAAAACTGTGAAGGAAAGCTTTTTGGCTTTGACCTTTCCACCAAGTAATGAACAAAAACGTGCATTCTGTGCTGCTCAAAAATCGCATCATTTTTCATGCAGTGCCGGAACTTCAAATATTGATCACTACCTTAGCTGTTCAATACAGAAGTTTCCAAGTTCCGTTTCTTTAGTAAAACGTAGTTTACCAAGCTGCTCAAATTAAATAACATTCAAATCTACCGGCAAGCCCAATATCTGCAACGCGAAAAGCACGGAAAGCGCTAGCATTATCGAAACGGACTAAAAGAACAAATATAGCCTTTTCATCATAAGTTCCTTGATCTTTTCAAGATTAAACCTCTATTATTTTACCGTAATCGTGCTGTTCTGCTGGGGTGAACCACAAATTAATTTACTTAAGTTTCTCGCAAGATGTTGACATGTGGGTCATCTGACAAACAGGAGGAGCAAAACCTCTGTTTTCGATTTAACTGATCTGCCACTTTGGAATTCTGCTTGCTTTGCGGAAACAAAATCGCCATAAATTGCGCCCGTGAAGGTTATCTACCGATTGACGTTATTTTAACGTCTAAAACGGTTGACAGCGTCCGATTTTCCTGTTGTTTTAGACGGTAAAATCGAGACGGCAAAGTCTTTCTTCACCAATTTCTATTAGACGCGAGAAACGCAAAATGTGAAACGGGAAATTGTTTCCCCGTCAAGGCGCCTCTTTGCCATTTTCGCTCCTTCAACGTTTGGGAAACGCGTAACGCCTGTCGGTTACGCCGGCTAAGATTCGCAAAGAAGTTGGTTAAACATCTCCAATATGAATTCAGCAAATTTTGCAGTATAGAATTTTAAGACGTCAGACGCAAGCATACATGCATTAACCGCATGTTTCAATATCAGACAAACAACTTCCTTAATTTCTAAGAGCGTGATAATTCATTGTTGTCATTGTTGAGAAAAAATATCATGTTGCAATAACAAGATGGAGGAACCACGATGACCAACGCATTGGTATGTTCAAATCCTGGTTAACGTAATTCTGGGTTAGCGTGAGCTTTGATTCCTGTATCTGTTTATTCACCAAAGATTCTTCCCCTAGACGCTCGCCTTTCCGTTTTCACTGGACTTCCCTTTGCTTTAAGCCTAAAACCGATTACTTTAGGAAAGCATCTTCAGAGGAGGCGAATTAAAATGTCGGTTAACTGGTAAAGGCAGATAAGTGTTAATCGGCTTGGCAACAGTGAAAAAAATTTCATATTTAACAAGCCTTGAGAGGATGCATAGCTTAATCAAAACGTCCACACTTAGCCCATGGGGTTCCGGATATAAACATTTGTATCCGGAGGGGGGTACAGATGCCAACTCCCGGAATAAAAGAATTAGCTGGAAGGATTCAGCTGGCTTGTACGACTCCTCCCTTGTGTTCACTATCTTCTACCTCCCTCGGTCTTTCGACCTAACGTACTGTCTTACTGTTCGCTTGTGCGGCGATTTTGCTATGATTTTGAGGACCTGGCCCCAGTTGTCCGAAGAACTCAATTGGTTTTGCCAGCACTTTTCCGTTGGATAGTGATTTTCCGATGGATCACGGTGCACGTGTTGTCCACCTTTTGAGCAACCGAGGTCCCAACAGTGATTGGTCGTGGCCCTGCGTTTAACGGTCCGATGTCATGGTTTGACATTTTCACAAACCCATAAATGCTTCATTATCTGTCTCTCTGCTCGAATAAAACGATCCTTGCAACAACTAAAGGGGAAGGAAGCTGCCCCCGCGTCAGACTACCCCTTGACCTGGTACGCCTATGCTGAAGCAATTTTTGAGAATGAGCTACTTGTAAAGTTCCCCGCATTTGTTGAGTCGTTGAAACATGAAAACTGAGTTTTTAAAGATTTGAGGAAAATGAAGGCAGCAGTTTCTGCCGACACGTGTTAATCTGGATAAAACCCAACGGTTTCTTTTTAGAACGCAGACATGCAACTAACTTAAACGATTTACCTCGTGAAGCGCCCGTTATTTTTCTTAATAGTCTAAACGAAACGAAGGCAGTTCTATTCAACGAGAAGAGCCCACTCGTATTAATGAACATAACAGTTTCATCGCCGGAATACAACTTACACTTACAGTTCGTAAAAACACAAACAAACAAATAACTCTGGCCTCTTTTCAGCCTCTTCATTACTAAGGTTTTCCGAAACGACAGAGAGCACGCCAATTAGGTTTACACCTTGAGGCATTTCGCCAACTCGTTTCTGGGGTGTTGTCCCCACAGCTTCGTGTCCATCAACAGACATAAAAGTAAAATTGTGGACTTCCCGATAACTTGATGCATTCTGCGCAAGAAAAATTACAGATTTACGAGCACGTGGCATTCAATTTTGAATTTTTGGATTGTTAGTTAGCATATCTCTAGTAATGGAACAAATTCGGGAAAATCAGTTGTGCAACTTGGTTGAACGTTCGTAAAGCTACATTTGCTTTGAAAGCGGTGCATCCGCGGCTACTGACTAGAAATACCAACAAAATCAATAGTAATATTGCACCACAAACCTTTTTTTCAATAAATACTCGGCTGCCGGGATAGGGTTGATTCTTGTTTTCCTCGACGAGTTTTAACAGCTTTTTCCTCTTGGAGCAGTGACTTCAACCAGCAACTGGCGCACTGCTTCACTGACGTAATACTCGGCTAAACTGCTTGTTGCTGCAAAAAAATTCACATATTTATACATGTGGTAGATTGTATCACGCCTAACTAAGCATTTCAGAAATTTTTTTTCCCCTATGAAACAATGCCGCTCTTACGCGCGCAAGCACAGGGGCAAACAAAAAAATGCCTTAACGCTAGGTCAATTGACCATAAATTACAAGTGGAGTGGTTTGGCGGTTTGTAATTGTCAAAAAAATATGTACAAAACCACAACCGCACCGAGGCTTTATCGTATTTATTGGCACACTCAAGAACGCAGTCAAGTACCGCGGGATAAAAATTCTCTGGACGGGTAATTTTTTCAATCAAGATCAATACTAAGTGCACAGCAGCTTTCATCAAGTGCTAACTGAGCCACGCACAGCCTCATGTAACAAAGACATTAACAGACACTGTTAACGAAAATTCTAGATTTCAAATCGGGTCATAGCCAATTTACCTTGAAAGGAGATTATATCGGGGTCGACAATTTTCTTTTTAGAAGACTATAGCTAAATTGTTTGAGTACTTAGCGAAATTGTTTCGACCATAACCGTTTAACCATAGCGGTTTGAATTCTCAAACCTTTCTGGGTGGAAGGTGCTTCTTTTCATGCGCCAGTGGTTTTACAGAGCACCATTGAAAAGCACCCCACCAATCCGCTTGTTTTCATACGTTGATAGACCCTACTGTGCAAGCGGCCTCAAACGAGACTCTTAGATTAAACGATAAATTAAAGGCATTGCGGAAATTACTCGGATGCGTAAGGGCCTCCCTTCGAATCTGGTCTCGAGGAATGCGGTTACGATCTATCCGTAACTCTACTGTTTTAGTGACAATTTATCACATTCAGGGTCAATTTAACACCGATTTACTGCCTCGAAGAAGTGGACAAAATTGAAGCATACCCTCCCCGTGAAAATGGCGTGGGTACCCTTCCAAGAGGCCTGACGACGCATATCGGTGGGTTGTCGAGGCTCCAACATTTGTTTTCCTTTCTAATCGGTTCATTTTCGCCGGTCATAACTTATAACTTACAATGACCAACAACAGGAACAAATGATCCACTCCTCCCAACCAAATTCTCTTTGTCAACAACAGCAGCTCAATGCCAATTCGACTCGAGACGTTTCAAAGCCCGGCCAGTACATGAACAACTAGTTCTATACCAACTCGATTAGAACTGACAAGTTCTCAATTTCAACAACTTCGCGCGAGTCCAAGATTCCACCACTTTATTTTTTCCTCGAGGCAGTAACACAATCTAAAAAAAAATATGTCTGCGAGTCTGCCTCAGAATGGGTGTTCCCATCGATCAAAATGGTACGTCATATCGCGAAAATGGATTCAAAAACATAAACAAGCACAAAGGACCAAACTGATAAACGTTCCAAAGCACAAGTAATTATGAATTCCTGGAATAAACATTTGCCGACGTATTTTTAAACCCTTAGCTGTGCACACAGCGTTACGTGTCGTAACACTTTCCACGTACTAAGGGACCTCGATTTAACGAACTCCTATACAACCAAGTTCTCGATATAATGAAGGATTTCTTTGGCCCCATTTACTTTAACACGTATGGTAAAGAACCTTGATACAACAAAAACTCCGATACCGTCACAAATTAAACTCTCTGGTCCCTCGGAACTTTAGTACATCGAGGTCCCATAGCTGGCAGTATTCATTCGACCTCTTAGTTACTTATCAACTGCATAAAGTTATCCCTTCTTTGAACGACTGGAACGGTTAGTTGCATTGTTAAACCTTGATTGTTGAAAACAAAGGCCGGCGCCAAGGAAGTTCTTTTTTAATTGTCTTGTACTCTTTGCTAAAGTACTCCCCCAAACCGCTTTCCGTTTTAAAAAGTTAATCATGATTGCATTGAAAAACAAACAGCAACAATTTAAGGTAATTTAAGGTAATTAAAAAAAGCAGATGTACTTTTCCTGTGCCATATCGAAATCTGTCACAAAATTTCTTACCCTGCTAGCAAAGGTCCCCTCGATCTTCCAAAAAGGCCAAGAGAATGGGGAGCGAAGTCTCTCTTCCAGCTTTATTCGTTTTAGCCTTCCGTTGCAGTCTCCGCCCTTTTGCTATTTAACGTAACCTATTCTCTTTGTTACGGCATGAGTGCAATTATACTTCCTTCCTGAGAGAAAACAACATCGGCTGATTGCCAGTTTCGAATAAGAAACGACAGTAGTTGCAATGGAAGACAAGCAGAAGAAACAACAAGTTTACACTTCAGCGTAATAATGCCCTCGAGCCGAGTGAAGTGAGCACCAAGTCACCATAATTAATCTATGTTAACTGTCGAAAGCAAACTTCTTATCTGACTGAAGAGGTATCCTCTTGTCATTTTGCATTCAATATTACGACTTCTCTCTTCTAAGGATCAGAGCAGATATCTACCTGAAGGGAACAAGTCACAGCTCGCCATTTCTCATGCTTACAACGCGTGTTATCTTCCATCATTTGACACAAATGACGGTACGATTAGTGGACTTCAGACACGAGTAAGGTCAAAACACAGAAAACTGAACAATGCATTTTTTAGCTATTTTGACTTGGCGAAACGCGAGTTTGATGACATTACACGCGTACAAAGGCCAGTATTCTCAACGTAGAATTCTAGCGAGGTTATCAGTTACACAAACCAAAGATCACTAGCAGTGATCTACATGGACATTTGGGTGTAAATCATATATAATCAGATACTGCTTGGTAAGCCCAAAACGAGATCACATAGAAAATCGATTAACACCCCGCGACCCATAAATGTTCCAAATTTTCGAGTTGAGTTGATTTGATTGATGTGAGTGTCCCCAAAGAGTGCTTCAGCGCCAAGGGCTGGTTTACACGTATGACGCAAGCATAACCACAGCCACCACACGCAAGCGCAGTAGCGTTCTGATCATTAGCACCTTCTGTCAGGACAAAAGACATCAGTTAACGTCGAGTTAATGCGTCTGTTTATGTTGCTTGTGCTTATAAAGTACGTGTAAACCAGGCTTAAATCAATTAATACTTGAGTAGTTTATTATTATTATTATTATTATTGTTACTATTATTATCATTATTAATGGGACTACACTCCAGCCGGAATTTCCGAGTTTTCAATGAGAAAGATGAGGACTCTTGGCGTTCCAAGCATAGCAGGAGGCGGAAAAACATTTTTTGCATCCTTTGACATTGACTACAGATTTGTTGTGGTGGTTAGCTGTGATCCTGTGGCTGGCATGAGTGTTTTTAAGTTCACCTCACCGCAGTGTTGACTGAAGCTTGAGACATAAACTGACAATGTGACAACAAGAGAAAATAAACCCTCTTTTGGTGTTACTTTAAAACGATGAGAGTATGTGCCTTTGCATCGAAGGAGACCAAGAAGTAATGGCGTAGATTATGTTGCTCCATTGATTAGAAGCTATTTTTCGTCGTACTAGTAAGGAAGAATGAAAATAGACTGAATAAATTTGAAGGTTTTTGTCAAAATGTTCCAGTGCTGAATATACTGAAGCCCTTGGCAGAATCTAGTCACGTGTCACTTAGTGACGTCATGCTGAGACGGTTGCTTATGTCGCTTAAGCGCCGAAGAAAATAAGGAAAGTTCTACGAATTTTGTTCTCTTTGAACTCGATACACTATTCTCTCTTCCTGCTTATCGGTTAATCCTTTTGGACTTCCAGGAGCGTTTATAATAAGAGTAAAAGATGTACATAGCTTTGACGTAATGAAAACTACAAACCTCCCACAACAATTTCCTTAAAAGTAACCTTGAAAAAAAGAAAAAAAAAACAAAACAAAACAAACAGCTATTATCGGGCTCCTATGGCACGTGCTAGAGAAAAGCTGACCACGTGCTCGACATTTTTGTGGTCCCCTGAACAGATACCAAATCAGAGCAGAAAGATTTGGAAGGAAATGGTTTACCATTGAGATAGATAACCACCTTTTTAACGTGTTTTTTACAGATAAGGTACAGTAACGATTAGAAAGGTCATCTTTATCCGATCTGCGTACACTCTATGACGATCAAGGTGTAAGCAAACCTGAAGGTCTTATTGACCTAGATGTATCCAACGGTTGCTGAACAAGAGAACAGGGTCTAGTTGTTCGAGGAAGGTTTAGCCCTGACCTGGCTTGACACAGGGCTGACGTTAACCCTGCTTTGAACAATTCGGCCCTGAAGCGATAATGACCAATGACTGACACCAAACGCTAATTAGACACCAACGAATAGCACTAGGTCCT
The DNA here is from genome assembly GCA_014634185.1 of Astreopora myriophthalma. Classification (NCBI taxonomy): domain Eukaryota; kingdom Metazoa; phylum Cnidaria; class Anthozoa; order Scleractinia; family Acroporidae; genus Astreopora; species Astreopora myriophthalma. The sequence continues at coordinate 4,584,873 of BLFK01000490.1, forward strand.
TATTCTTTTCGCTATCAAACCTGCAAAACTCATCATCTCCTCGCTACATAGGTCCGCAATGTTTAACATTTTAATGTTGACAATTTTTTAACAATGTCCATAATGTTTAACGTTTTAAAGTCGTTGAAAATTTTATTAAATAAAATTTTCTCGTAATTACATCTAGAAGGTCTTCAAAGAAGGTAAAATGTCCCAAAGCTGCAGCTCACCAAATGATTTGTGAGATGATTGAAACAAAACCCATAAAAAATCCACGATACACACAGATTGTTGATGTAGCTTAACGCACATTTTGAGATGTTTACCAGTGTAAATCGAATCGAAAGGCAGCCTATAACTGCAAAGATAATTGCAGTGGTTCTATTTAAAGCTTTTATTGCAATAACCATCTTCGCATTTTATTTTTCGCAGGTACAATTTGTTCTGTCGAGCGAATGTCAAATGAAGTTTGCTCTTTTTCTAAGTTTGACCTTGGAATTCTTAGAGGTGAGAGAGATATGATAATAATTATACGTCTTGACGCCATCTTCGACGAGTCGTTGAATTTTTTAAAATCCGAATTTGAGTGTGCAAGCTGTTATCTGCTGTTCTCTTGGCGCAAAATTTGATTAGTTCGGGAGAAAAATGGGGCTTTCACGGCATGTGGCAGCAGACGAGTCAGTCTGTCAGTGAACTTCATGAGGGCGTATGTCTTCGTAGAGCGCACCTCTTATTTCGCCATTAACACATCTCGTAACAACAGAAAAAATCACTTTGTTAAAATAGTTGGCTCACAGTCCGCCCAATATCTCGCCAGCTACAGGGTCTTTGGCTATCTATCACCTCAGGAATAAGTGTTGATTCAACTTCGCCTAGCAAAATAGGCCAAACCACCGACAAATCAAGAAACGCGTTAAGCTTAACAAGTTAGAACGTCTGTTAGCGAGCTGCATTCTTCAACAGACATAATCAATATTTAACCCAAGAGGTGCGCATGCGTAGAGCCATATTGGTCTGTAAAGCACACACCTCTGTTGTCTTCTCATCCAGAACAAGACATTTGTTCTGCGTGGGGAAATGAAAAACAAGCTTGGATGGCACTATAAATAACCAACGAGGAACGTACCTAAAGGACCTCATCATCTAAGCGATATTCCACTAGCGAGAATGGAAAAATTGTTGTATAAACCAATAACTAAAAAAATGTTTCATTTGTTCTTATTTGATGTATTCATGAGCTTGACTGTCACACGAGCGTAAGTTTAATTCAAACTAATGTAGTTTTGAAATCTCATTAAAAAAAACTGAAAAAAAAAAGCAAAGAAAGAGAATATCGTCTATTCTTGTAAGACATCGACAATTTAAAGCCCGGAGAGTTTTCAGTTAATGCAAGCCGCCCAATAATTTCCTTTCCACCGTCGGCCTTTTCCGCGCACGGAAGTTATTGGTACTGAGAAGTCTAAGGCAACCGCGGATGGACCATGCAGATACATGAGTGTTTGTAGGTTGACAGAAAGTCCGTTCGACGTTCACAAGCAGTCTCCCGTCCCGTACCGACTCATACAGAAGCTTGCGAAATATAGCATCGTTTTGTTGCGGTAAATTCACCTGACCTCATCCGCCGGTGGCATTAAACGCAGTATTCCAGTTTTAAACTTGTTAATGTCAAATGAAAAAGGCATTAATTTAAGAAATGCCCATCTGTAACTATTGGAGGTTTCAGTCGATCTTCATTAAGTTGGTATCAAGAAATTTGCCGCTTGTTAGCCGCAGGGTTGACTTTTAGCTGGATAAGAAGAAATTTCGTAGTTTTCAAGTCTGGAAAATTAACATTACAGGCCAACTTTCACGGACCATACAAGACAAATACTTAGGCTCCCTGGGATTTTTTTCGTTCTTAGTTTTTCAGTTGGAGAGTCAGTACCCTCTATCAACATTATAATGCTCCTTTCCCCTAATTTATATTGTAATTCATAGGAAAAATAGAGTTTAAAACGATGCTGTTGCGCGGCCTAAATGCGACGCCAGGCGACCGTCGAAGCTACAGCTCTAAATCGTATTACTACCCTTTATGACACTCATGGAAAAAAACCTAGTGCTGAGCGAAAGATCAAATATTTTTAGCTATTCTCAGGTAGAATGCACAACTTCCTTCACTTGAAGCAGGGTTTATAATTACTTTTCCCAGTTTGAAAATTTCCCCGACTAACCGTCTATACTGTCGTCTACTGCATGTGAAGCAGTCAATTCTGGCATTTCTCAGACAACCTCTGTAATGCCATGCGCTAAACCTACATTGCAATACTTGTAGAATAAAAAAAAAAAAAAAAAAAAAAAAAAAAAAAAAAAAATCGCCAACTTGCGAATCGGGTGGACTGTTTGACCTTTTTGGCGAAGGAAAAAGGCTGAGAGAAATAGACACAGGGATGGATAGAGGAACAAGAACACAAACAAAATATGCACTGAAAAAACAGAAAGGAAAGACCAGCAGGCCTAGTTATAAAGAGAGAGAGTTGTCTTGTCTGATGGATGAATTGAACCCAGAATCACAAATAACAGGTCACAAACCTAATTATTGTAGCTCCTTGGGGCAAATCTTTCTAAACCACGGCGCAAGCTGTCTGACCCGCTTGATAACTTGCAGTCGGGTTAAAAAGCGGATGAAGTATGACCGGTGTGTCTGTAAGCGCATGGGATTCCGCAAACGCCCCTAATCTTTCCTTATTTCCAAGCGTAATCCAGTTTCACGTCAGAATACTCCTTGAAAGCAGAAAGGTTCTATTACGCATTTTATTATAAATTTCCCTCTAACTAAAAATAACGCCACGAGGACATATCACGTAAATAAACCTGATATAAAACCAGAAGACATACACCTTCTTCTAATGGTGCCGCCATTAAACTCTTTAGTTTAGTTTTGTTTGTTTGTCGTTTTATTTCAATTTAGCCCTTGTTGCCTCGTTGACGGTAAAATATTCTCTGAAGAAAGAGGCAGCAAGGACTCATTTGAGTAAAAACAAAAGACTTATATTAAAAAGGACGCCATTTTGGAATAAGGTCAAGGTGAAAAAGTTCACTAGGAAACATATAAAACAGAAACATGTTGCTTCTTCCTTTGTTCTTGTAGTTTTTTTTTTTGGCAACGGTAAGTCTCCTTTTTGGCTCTACAGAGAACACGAGATTACGTGTCATTAAGCAATTCTCGAGGTTTACGACAGCAATTTATTATAAGACATAATCCTAATGGCAAAGAAATGCGACCCCGCAATTATCCTTAATCGTCCTTTTCCTTTAGATTAGAGGTCATATGTTCCACTGACTTTGGCGGCAACGCAAGAGATAAAACCATACGCGGAAAATGGAGACCTGCCTACGCAAACCGAACATGATCCTACTAAAAACGTTTACGCAAACCCAACGCGTAGGCGAAACTCGTAAATAAATATACTTTAAAATGAAATTATCCTTTCCTCTATCTCTCAAGTGTTTATAACGTCTTCGAGGCAGGGAGAGGATGCATTTGATACAGTCCTGAACAAAACTGCTGAAAACTTAATTTCTATAGCTCTCCAATTCCCCCGCTCCACCCCCTACAGCCGCAGGGAAGAGAAACACTCAGGCAAGTTGGCAAGTTAAACTTGGCCGGGTACAACACGGCAGGAAAGACCCCCAGCTTAGCATAAAAACCTTTGAAACAGCTGGGCATCTTGACCGAAAAAGTGTTGAGTGAATCAAACGTTTTTCAATTATAATCCCAGGGAATTGAAATTTTCCCTATCAATGTTGTTCTGCTGTATGAAAAGAGCCCCCGAAATCGAACGACTGCCTTTCAATCACAGAAGAACTTGCGGTAGTGATTTCAACGAACGCTCATTGATACAGCTATGCAGAGAAACACTAGGGATAAAAATTATACAAAATTAAGTGAATCTGACCCATCGCCCAGCATAAAACTTTAAAACAGCTTCTCGTAGACGTAAATAATTTCAAGCTTTCTGTGCGAAAAGCTCCGCTTTTTCCACCTTTGAACAAGGGGCAAGGAATGTCAATGTTGGTAACGGCAGACTCGAACCCCCGACTCCCCGCCGATCTTTCGAAAAAAAAAGTAAATTGTAAAGTCCCATAAACAAAACTCTACGATTTGTCCTGAGCCAAATACCGCTGCAGCTAATATAATTACTTAGTTCTATGCAACAAACCTATTAAACTGGGAGCGAGAAAAAATCTTAAGGCTGTGTTATTTAAGGCAAAGTGCTCCAGGCCTTGGAGCTAGTTGGATACAGGGGTTGATTGCTTTGTAAACACAATGAAGTGTTGAGATCGAAGCAAAACCTTTTCCCAAAGCTGTTTTCAGTTACTGTTAAGTTAAGTTAAGTTGAAACTGTCTGTCAACTTTCAATTGTCAGTTGAATTTTTTCTCTTAGCTTAACCCAAGTTGTTATTTTTGGAATGCGTCCTTCTTTTAATGAATATGTATTCCAATTATCACTGAAAGTTTGTTGTGCGACGGAACGTTTTGGGGTTTTCCTTTGTCGTTCCGCCTGTGCAAAATGGCTTGACCTTAGACAGTTAAACACGCGGTGTTTAACTGTGTGAAATAAGAGCTTTGCGATAACAGGAAAATTAGGCACTACAAGTAACAACTTAGTTGAACGCACGTGTAGCGCTAATTCGGATCTCCGGACAGATTATGCCTTTGGCACGCGATAATGGATTGACCAAAGACACTGATCTGCCACGAAAAAACTCTCGTCGACAGTTCTATGGTGGAACATTTTACCAACGCTTGAACCATGTCTTAATTGCCAGTTAAAATCTTCTCTCCGATTCTAAGCTCAGTTACCAGGCCTTTGAATAAAAGCAAGACCGCTATTGACCACCTCAGCTCACTGCTTTTTGTATGCAAATAGAATCTAGTTAGTGTGAGAACAGTATGAATTGCACTCAGGTCTTTATCAAAACAAGGTCAAATTCAGCCTCGCTTTTGTTCAAGGCCAGGTCACTGAGTACACAACTGTAAATGACAACTATAAACGACATTCCCCGTAAACACGTGACGTAAGAACATGATCTAATTGGCTATCAAACGTGGAACATTGGACGTTTGACAGCCCGTTAAGAAAACTTTCGCGCCACTTTTACGAAGAGCAGAAGCATATTGTATCAAGTCGGGGTCAACTTGCATTGCTCATAGAAGTCCTCAATAACCAAATCTCACTGCCATTTTGCGAAACTTGCTCTCACAGTCCTTCAAACGGCGAATGTATGATGGCGGCGTGAAACATGCCATGTTTGATAGCCAATTAATAGATCATGTTTTTACATTACGTGGTTACGCCCAGCTGCAACCGACGGTATCATATTTAGGGGTACAATGTAAACAACCAGGTATATCGATAATTGTGGCTTCGCCCTATAAAATATTATAACCCACAACAAAATTCTCGAATCTGATTGGTTATCAACAGCCCTGATTTGAGCCAATAGAATTTGTCTGAGAGATCAAAACGTCAGTGGCATCTTGCGTAATGGTGGAAAAACAAACATTTGTGAAATTTCTGCAATTGCCGGTGCTCCTCTATAAAATCAATACAGTATTAGTGAAATCTATTTCAGATGTGAAAATTGGATGGTTTCATCGAAGCACATTGCGTTTTCTGTCCGGCGCAGCAAGGGGTAAAGCAGATCGGTTTATGTGGGTGGGCGAACCCTCGTACTTGAGAGATAAAATCTGTTCTCAGACATCGAAATACGTTTTACGGTCCTTTGATCTCACCTCGATAATGCTGCTTTGATAGATAGTTGATATTCAGAAGTGTATAACACGAAAGAGTACTATTTTAACGGAATAGGCAATATAGGCAATATTCTTAGGCCGAAGTCATGCAATTAGCTCCTCAAGAAACTCCCCAATTTATCGGATTCGATATTTCAATGAAAGGTGGGGCAAGAGCATACCATCTGGAAAACAGTTCACTATGTCCTTTCCTTAATTAAGGCATTTTGTCACGCGCGTAACATGCCGATATAGAAAACAAAGTATGTGAACGTTTTACTCGCTGCAACCTTTTTACTTGCTCCGAACAGACTCCGTCATTCCTACTTCACAGGGGCTGCGCATGGTTGTCATTTCCGCATCAAAAGTCGAGGATAAATCGACAGATACTCTGTTTTAATTTCTTCTGAACTGGTGCAAAAGTATATGCAAGGAAAGCGCCTCTTTAAACGTAAATTGAATGACTTTCCTGCTAGCAGAGGTCTCCCCGGGAGAAGTAAATGAGAGATCTCTGCTAGCAGTGAATGCACTGTTTCCCAGTTCACTTCAGCCTCTTTTTTAAAGCGAGTCTAGGTGCGAAGTCCGTCTTACGAATTCGTATGCAAAGTAAAAGTGATTATCATCACAAACCTTTGGTCTTTGAATCACTCTGAAAAAGAGGCTGACATGAACTCGGATATGGCCCATTGAATGACTTGCTTAGACCTGCAGATTCTTGAAAATGAGGAGATTAATGTTGACATATAAGCTACAACTGAACTTTGCTCTTGTAATAAGAAGCTTGCTCTTATAAGTTCATCGTTTTCGAAACCCTCTTTCGTTCTCTCAATTTGCTTTGTTTATTTCTTTAGCTCGTTTTAGCTATCATTGTTATTGACTTACTTGTTTAATGTATTTACAGCCGTAGTTTCTTGAGCTCATTATACATTTAGATCTTTAAATCTTACTTCAAGAAGCTCGGTCGCGTAGAATAGCTTTGCTAATTATAGACAACCACGATGTCTTTGTCTTTGAAATTGTAAAAACAAAAAAGTGAGCCTTGTAAGTTGTTGTTGTTGTTCATGTATCCATTTGGTAATAGCTGGAATTTCTGAAAGCAACAACTTCAGGACCCGCAAAAATAGGCGAACAAACGCAGAAAAGAAAAATAGATTCATGCTCATCGCAATAAACAGATGAAAGTATGTTTTAAAAGTATGCAATGGATTGTTATATAACGTAGTCGAATTGTTAACGTATAATTAAGTACTCCAGAGGAAAATACAACAACACATTCAACTGATGATGGCATGAGTCCTGCCGAAAATGTCTTAACTGTAACAGATCCCTGAAAAATAATGCAAGTAACTCCATGCAGGACTTGAAAAAAGCAACAAATAAACAAACGAACAAAAAAAAAATGTATTAATAGCTATATCCAATAAATAATAGTATCTAATAAACCGGTATACATTTCAGTAACAATAAGTAAACATAAATTTAAGAACTGGAGATCTTCAGTTGAAATTATATCATCTTCACTCAAAGGACTCGCAAAAACAAAGAAACAAACAAACAAGAGGTCAAAATCTTCTCGAAAGCTCGAGAGTTGTTCTAAAACGCTAAAATTCATTCTAATGGTCAGAGCAAGCAAATCTCTTACCACATAATTGTTCTTCTTCGCCAAACACAATTCTCAGATCCAATCGACGACTAATTGAGGGCACGAGGTTGCATAAAATTTTCAAATTTGTGGGCAAGAAACAGTATTTTGGGAGGCGTAAACAGGGGTTATTCACCAGCCGGGAGGTCCGTATTGGGAAAAACTATGCCCGAGGTCTTGGATACCGGCCCGAGGCAGCAGGCCGAGGGCGGTAATCAAGACAGAGGGCATAGTTTTTCCCAATACGGACCGACCTAGGCTGGTGAATAACATTTTCATTTTTTTCTAAAACACAACGAAAGGCGTGCGAAAGACCCGAACATTTTAGGGCTGTAAGCATGCAAACGATTCTGCCCGCCGTGAGCGGGCCCGATGACAAAATCCGCCCGCTCCCGGGACCAATCAGATTGCAGGATTTGTTGCATCCGGCCGCCCACACACTGAGAAAAAAAAATGAATTTCCTTACTACCTAGGAAGTTCTAGCATAACTTGGCCACACAGCAATTTTACATTAAGATCTTCCAAGCCCCGTAATAGGCGCGGATATTCCGGGTTCTTTCATTGAAAGCCAGATGAAAAATTGGCCTTAAAGTAACTCTTTGCCGATCAAATTCAGATTAATGAGTATTTTGAGTACATCTCAATAACAAAACTAACAGTAGGCGGGGCGACTATTAGCTTTTTTTAGCGGAAAGCCAGAAACTAATTAAATAGGCGCAGATATTCCGGGTTTTTTTTTTTTTTGAACGCTGGCTGAAAAATTAGCAGTAAATAACTCGTTGCCAATCAAAATCAGATTAATACATCTCAATAACAAACCTAAGAGTAGGCGGGACGACTATTAAAAGATATTTGGCAATACAATACCCAGCAGAGTCAAAATTTCCTTGCTACCCGGGAAGTTGTAGCAAAAACTGGCCATGCAGCCTTTTTAGCGGAAACTAAATAGGCGCAGATATTCCGGGTTCTTTTATTGAACGCTGGCTGAAAAATTGGCAGTAAATAACTCTTTGCCAATCAAAATCAGGTTAATAAGTATTTAAATATACTTCTCAATAACAAAACTAGGAGTAGGCGGGGCGACTATTAAAAGATATTTAGCAATACAATAACAAGGTGTGTGTTTCTCGAAAGGCCGAAAACTTTTCGGGGCCTATTTTCGGGTGCCATAACTCCCACTGTATGTTAAAAAACCAAGACGATTTTAAGTATGAAATATTGCCACATCTATCTCCGTTCTATCCTGAAAACATGATAAAAGAACAGTCTTGTTTGCCATGAAAGGTCGAACAACACTCTTTCATATCGGTTATCTGTCTGCGACGCATTTTTGTCGGTCGGCGCCGGAATATCGTTTTTCAGTCGCATTGATGTTTTTGTGTATTAAGCTGCTGCCTCAGCAAATGAAAGCACGTAGAGAGGCTATTACGGCGTACTCGCGTGCAGTTACATCCAATATATTGAGAATATCCTTGTTTCAAGTGTGGTCTCCTAATTGGATGCAAGTCATACACATTAAATGCAAACACTATTTCCTTTTCATTTCTCCGCGATAGAGATGCCTTGTTAGCCAGAATAGGAGAGTAGAATCTACCGCCTCTTTCCATAGGTCAGTTTTAATATCAGATAAAACTGAACTGCTCATTTGTGTTCGACCGCCCTGACGGGACAAATTATGTCAGCATTACGTCTTACATCAGTGACAGATAAAAAATAGTTGATTGGCTGTTTCCTGGGGGTCTTGGACTACAGTTTATAATGGGTGTCAACCAAGGGTTGAACCCAGACCTAAGCTCCAAGTCCTCATAACAACTATAGAAAGATAACCGCCAGCTCTTACATAAGGTGAGTCGTAAACACTTCATTCCAGGACGAATGTTGAGCATTCATTCCTCAGTAAAGCAGTCTATACACTGGAAACCTATAAGTAAATTAGCTAGCTTGTGAACGCACTTTCTTTTACTTGCTTACAAGTCTAGAAAGGTTGTGCTCAAAAATTGCATTGAATCTTGTTGAACTTACTTCTCTGCTCTCGCCTATTGTACTGAAGTCGTTGAAATTTAGAGGATCATCAGCGACACCAAAATTCGCGAAACATGTACCTCGAGGAAACTTTTTAATTTTGTCAAACTATCGGCACGCATGGTGTAAATTGATTTCACATTTTCTTGGTTATCTTATAATTAAACAATACATACTTTTCAAATTTCGTGGTCGCGGAACTTCTTTCGTAAAGTGCGTCACAAGCTTTGATACCAAAGAGGAAGTTTCCGTCCAAATTCTAAATTGAAAAGGCAACATTAGTGTTTAGGACTTCCTTCTTTCCTCCGATTTTTAAAAATGTTTTCAAGTCACTCGTACTCGACGATAATGTTTAAAATGGAGAAAGCTTCATTTCAATCACCATCATTGAAATTTTCATGAAATTAAACTTATTTTGCCTCTCAGCTTTTCACCCATCTGTAACTTAGGAACTCGAGGCAACCGACGTTTCAAATTCAACACTGACCGCAACCAAATTACGCCGTTGTGTTCAACCGATTTCCAGAATTTCCCATTCGTTGATATGATGACAGTTTTACTGTGATAACATTGGTGAGAAACAAATGAACAGGAGATGTTACAATTCCAGTTATCGAATGGAACGATATGTTGCACTTGTCTCTCATCGTATAAGACCCAAGGCTGTCCTAAATTAAGTAACTGCAATTGTCCGTCATACCATCTAAATAGCAACCAACTTCAGAGTTGGCTACAAGTACAGGAGTGAGTACGAGATCAACTCTGCTTACGTAGTCTACTTTAGACAACATCGCTTGTTAACCAATTCTTGCCATTGAAATCCTTCTTATGAGCTGGTCGTGGTAAGCAAGAAACGCTGAGGAGTTGGACGGTTGTGTGGACGCGACGACATTTGAAATTTGAAACGTTTGAAACCCGTACTCGTACTGCATCTCGTACTTGACGTGATGTTAATATCGGCATGGTCACGCAGCAGCATACAAGAATTTACCGCAAACTGAAGCTTTTAACGTGGCAGTCAGAACTATTTTCAGGTCAAACTGCACAAAAATCATTCCTAATCAATTCCCTTTACTCGTATGTAAAATGATTCCTTCGAGTCCAAGAGGAAGACATCACGTCGAATTTCTGTACCAAGAGTCACCAATAGGACAAGGTTGGTGAATACTTTTAGAGAACTTGAAATCGGCCCATTTTTCTTTTCAAGTTGCAATCCATTTCCCTTCATGCCGTCTTTAACAAGTTAAAGATAGTATATACTCAGAAGTACAGTAACATGGTCTCAATTTAAAGAAAGAAAGAAAGAAAGGAGAAGAAGAAGAAGAAGAAGAAGAAGAAGAAGAAGAAGAAGAAGAAGAAGGAGAAGAAGAAGTCACACCGGTGTGGGAATAACAACTTGACTCTTTGGAGCGGTTTTCATTTGACCGTCGTATAACGAAAACCAAAGTAATTACAGAGCCAATCACGTTCTGAAGGAAATACACTCTTCAGCCAATCACAGATCAAAGTAATTCACGAATTGGTTCTACCAGCCAATCAGAACGCAAAACAACTCAACGCAGCCGGCACCAAGCGCGGGAAAACGAGAGAAAATGCAATTGATTTTGCTTTTGTGTCTGATTGGTCGGAAAGTTCGCGTGTTTTGATCAAGCCATATAGAGCAAACCAGCACACTGAAAGTCCACACACTAAAAACCTAGAAGGAAGTAGCAAATGAATGAATTTTGTAACGAAGGTCTATTCAGGATATGGAGTTTTTGGCATTCTTCAGACTTAACAAGTTTAAATCAATTTGTATTCTCACGATCCTCACATCTTCAGTGCAGCAATATAGTTAGTCTCGGTCAGGTAAATGCTCTGCTATTTTTGGGTTCCAATTAATGCTAGAAAAATTTAAGTCTATAAGAAATGATAAAATAGCACGACAAATGCCTTCTTCACAAGCTCTTCGCATTTAAGCTCGAGGCACCATGGGAACGCACAAAACGGCAGGTGAAGCAACGACTTTCCTTTCCATCTTCCCTTGCGCGCTAATTTGCATGATTTAAGATACGTCTGGGTACGAGGCAAGAGCGACGCTGCCCCTTTAAATGTCGAAGAGTCATCAGCTACTGTACATTGTGAATCTTCAAAAACAGCTTTTCAAACACTTTACTGTTTAAATTGCAAGTAGACCAGTTTTGATAGGATCGACTCTTACTGACGACACGCTTCATCTAATTTACCCCCAAGGCGAAGAAAAAAAGAGGATGACATATTGTCAATATGAGAAGAAGACTTAAATTATATCATCACTTCCTTTGCACAAATGTCATTATTTGAGATTCCATTCCTAGCAGCCCCAGGATGTTTGTCTAAAGAACCCAGTGGCGTGGTATGCCTGCGTCGTTACTCAATACAAAGCACTATATCCCAGTCAAAGAATACACGCCTAATAATCGATTACACAGAGTGACGCGATAGGCCTATTTAGCGATAATCAGTACAGCGGCCATTTTGAATTCATGGTGAATACGGTGGCCATATTGAATAATTTTCGCTCTTTCAAGACAATACAAAACAAAATGGCCGCCGTATCGTTAAAAAGGTCTGTTAGCATCTTTCATTTAGCCCTTCTTTTTCGTTTCACGCTGAATTTAGTAACAACATTGTTCCGCATCTTATTTACCACGTTGAGCCATCAATTTGTGAAATTATTTGACAAGTCGAGCAGAACTTAACTTCCTAATCGGTTACCCATTTTTCATACCTTGAAAACTGAGCTATTGGTGGAAGACAGGCTGGCACATGGCACATAATCCTGTAATCAACAGTAACAATTGAACTATTGCTCTCGTGAACGAGTTCAGGATATAAACTGATTACATCAGTGGAAATGCGCCACTGTGGTTCAGTGACAATTAACTAAAAAATGTGCACTTGTAAGAAAACATGCTTCAAGAACTGAATTTCATCCGGAGGTATTACCAATGTCATAAATAATCCTTTTAACTCAAATAGTGCTTTAAAGACAAGCCACAGCTTGCAATGAGCAGAAGCTATGCAGGTTATTTTTGCCAGTAGCTGTTAGTTCTTGAAGAGTGGGTTGATAGGCACAACTGGCTTGAAGTCTATGGTACACACATAGCTTAATCTAATTTTTTTTTGTTTTACTTCAATTGGTGGTCTTCCCAACAGCAAAGGTATAATGATGATCTCACCATGAAGCTGATATTACCGTTGTATCGTAGAGAATCGTAAATTCTGTTTTGTTTCACCATAGGTACATTAGATTCTTAATGAAAGCAACGAACTTGAAAGTTTGATGAAATAATGATGATGATGACGATGACGATAAATAATAGATTTCTACCCTCTGCTAAGAAAGCACTCAACCATGCTACTGTTTAAGTGGACGTAACACATTACTTGCGGCCGTTTAAAGACTGAGGAATTTACTTCTATTTACTGCTTACTATTCACTGGTGGGTCCAGCATGTCTTCGAGAGCAAACATCTTGGCGTTCTCGAAAGCTCAGGAAAATGTTTCACGGGATAACCTAGTCGGTTGAGAAGGGCTGCGCGGTAAATCTGAGGAATTCAGAAAAGTCGTTTACTCCGTTCTTTTAAGCCCACGTATTCCATTGGACGAATTTAGTACGTAGAAGCTGCAGACACTTAATTACAGACGCTAAAATTAGTTTAGTAATGTCTATTGAAGCTAAAGGAAATTAGAGCTATTGAGCATTCGATCAGAAAAGTATTAAAAAGATAAGGATGACAGCCAGGCCCGGGTTGCTCGAAGCATGGTTAGCGCTAACCAGGGTTAAATACGATGGAAACCTATCGGTTTTCATACCTCTTAACCAACGGTTAGCGCTAACCGGGCTTCGAGCAACCGGCCTCAGATAAGGATGACAACTCTCTAGTTACACAATCTCTACAAATATCAGTTGATGTTCATAACAATGGTCAAAACAGTTTCTACACGAATCACATAAGATGACTGAATATTACAATTTCCGTGGCTTTAATCTCAGTTCATCATTGAATGACAAGAATTAAGATCAAGCAATATAGATCTCATGAAAAAGAAATATGTCTCCTACTGTGGAGCCAAACCCTTCAGCATTCACAAAAACTTAGTTTTTAATCACACAATCAAAAAAGAACTATAGTGACTGTCCCTCTACTTACTTAGGTTCAAGGAGAAAAACCCATCCAGGAAAACTTAGGTGACACTCAGAATAAGCTGTCACAAACTTCGTATTGAAACAGGTAGATACGACAAAATCCCTCGCAATGAAAGAATATGCACTCTGACTCTCTGCAGTGGTAATGAAATTGAGGAGGAAACTCATCTCTTGCTAGACTGTACAAGCTATTCCCCGATAAGAAATTAGTTCTTTTCTAAAATTGAACCCAACATTCCAGCCAAATTATCCAGTGAAACTTTAATACCACAACTCAGTCAGGAATTCCAAAGGTCATTTTTTTTTCGACTGGTACTATTCATCTCATCATGCTTCGAAATAAGAGACAAGTTGATTTCAATGACTTCTTCAGCGTAATAATTCAGCAGTATTTGCATTTTTTTAATCGTAGTTATAGTTAACATTGTAATTTGATAATCTTAATTAAGACGCTTTTGCAAGACTGTAATATACCGATATATTCATGCAAATAAAGCTCGCTGTTTTTGTTGTTGTTGTTGTTGTCAAAAAATGCTATAAATTCAGGGAAAAATTGTTAAATGGACTCTATAAGAACAAGCCTAACACTAACATAAGTTGAGTTTGTTTACTTGTACTGTTTCGTTGTTTGACAGCTCGACAAAAAGCAGTTGGCCTCAGATGTTAGACAAAAACAAATATTTCTAAAGAGAACTAGTACAGTGAGGCTATCTTAAATACACTGCAGTTCATCAAGTCTTAATTTTTTCCCTTTTCTCAAAGGAGAGTACTCTAATTTAGAGGCAAATTGTGCAAACCACTGTCTTTTATAAAGAAAAGAGGCTCTGTGCACGCGTTTGAGTCATGTTGGCTCGCGTTCAATGGATTGACCCAGTATTCTGGATTAAAAATGAACGGAGTTCTGTAACATCTAGATTTTCGTTTTAGGCAAATATGGGATGACGCACCAGTGAGCAATTTCTTAGACATTACATTTAAGTCCCACTTTGCAGCCCAGTAACTGCAAATTTCTTTAATCAAATAGTGGCATTCGTCCAGTGGAACGCACCCTCGGCAGCTAAACCCTTCGGAAGGAAATATCTAAGAAGTAGCTTCTGCTTTCACAGGCCAGAAATGTCGCGGTCTGACATTTAAATGACATGTAATGAAGGGCTAATTAATACTCAAAACAAACACTTTCTTACCTAAATGGATTACCTTCATAGTCTCAATACTGAACAAGCCAAAACTTGCCAAGAACTAAAGCCATTTTTCGAGAGCGGCCTCGAGAGCGTAATTGGCTTTGGGGATGTTGCCTGCACGTGTCCGACATTCGTTAATCCACTCTGTAATGTTGTTGACTTAACGGCTTTCCCGAAAAATGCCATAATATTCACGTTAAAAGAAATGCGCAAATTAGCATTTTCTTTGTTGGTCGCAGTAGGGAATTTTAGATCTGGCATGTGTAGTCCGTGCATCAGCATCACACATTCGGCTTATATATTCAAAACTGGTCAAATTGTCATGAGGTTCCTTTCGTTTGTTTTAAAATTTGAAACGCAGCTCGGTAATTGCAGAATACGGGCAACTGATTGAATAAGCAAATGAATGCTCACATCCTAAGTTCTAAATTAAAGTACAAAAATTGTGAACCATGATTTACTGAATGCGAGGCTTCCCCTGCACATCGCATGCAAAATAAGCTATTTTTCGGTTGGGCCTATTGGTGGCCTTCTCTAAAACGAAGATATCAGTTAGACACAAGAAAGTTAATTCCAAATTCCATTCGGTATACAACATTGCAGTGTCTTTATGGGCGTAACTTGGGCGCTTTCTCCTAGTGAGCCCCTCCCAGGGAGGGGGAGGGGGGTCCTTGTTCCCTTGTTCCCTGTTAAAATGTGCTTGGTTCCCTTGGTCCCGAAATTAGGGAGCTTAAGCGACGATGACGTCGACGACAACGAGAACGCCACAAAACAATAGGTTTAATGAACAAAAACAATAGCTCCGCACGCTCTGCACGTGCGTTTTACATTTTTGGTACATTTCTTTGCCGTTCTCGGCTAAACAACGACGTGAAATGACCAAATTTAAAGGTTTTGCGTACGACGTGAGTGCAAGACGATAAATTTTCCATTATTTGTCTTAATTTTAAAGGCGTCCATGCCAATTCTGTTCCTGAACAGTTAGCAATTGTTTTACACACGGAAAGAGTTGGAATAAGCACGAAGTGATTGCAATAACGTGAATTTATGTTTTCACATGACGTTTTCGTACCGTCGCCGTCGCCCTTGCTTAAGCTCCCTATCAATTCCGAACTTTTTCCCAGCTTTTGGGTTCCTAAAATGGTTTGTGTTCCCTTGTTCTACACACCCTAATAGTTAGGACGTGGGAATTGTCATTCGATAACTGGAGTTTGTTCATTAGAGCGGTTTTTCAGTTGACTGACGAAAGCAATTACGCGATTGCTTTGGTCTGGATTGCTCTGTGATTGGATCAAAAAACTTGCGCGAACTCGTTTTCAACCAATCAGATACAAAACTAAAACCAATTGCGACTTCCTCACTCTCGTTTTCCCGCGCTCTTGGCGCCGGATGCCTTGACTTAGTTTGCGTTCTGATTGGCTGATAAAACCAAGTAGTGAATGACTTCGATCTGTGATTGGCTGAGGGGTGTATTTCCTTCTGGACGTGATTGGCTCTGTGATTACTTTGGTCTATGTTTTACGACACTTCATTGAAAACCGCTCTAACAGAAGCTCCTCGACTGTTAGGCAACCTTATAAGTACTGAGCAAGCTGATATGCCTCCACCAGCTAAATTTGGGGTTTCGAACATGTTTTGTTTCGTGCCCGAGAATGAGCTTGGTACTACAGTCTTCAGCAGTTACAGTCGGATCAAAAAACCATTTTGCACTAATTCCGATATTTATTCAGTCTAGTGAAAAACCTTGGCACGTTTAGTCACAACTAACAAGACGTCGTTTTTAAGTCACCAGTTTTGCCTTGGCGAAAACATGTGCCTTTCAGTATATGAACGGTGAGGGTAAAAGGAGGAATGAGTCGGTGGAATGGCGTGTGGCAGGACACGCGGAATGGCATAATTATGCGGAATGTAATATATGCTGAATGACTCAAAGACATAAATCAATCCTAACCCTAACCGTAACCCTGAGAAGCTCTTTAAAAAAATTAGGGTTAGGGTTAATTTATTTCTTTAAGTCATTCTGCATATATTACATTCCGCATAATTATGCCATTCCGCAGGTCATGCCACACGCCATTACGCCAACTCATTCCCCCTTTTACCCTCACCAGTATATGAGGTATCCGTTGATATTTCCTCCAAAACCGAAAATGAAATAACCCCTTGACTTCTACTCTACACAGTAAACTTTCCTGCGTAGAGGACGAAATAAATGAAATCGTGCAGAAAATTCATGATACCTAGTTACCCGCATAACTTCCTCAATTAGGTTAATTAAGACATAAGGGCGATCCACCGCCGTGTCCGCGAAATAACGTGTCTTGACAAGACGAAAACTAACGCGCGGAATATTCCGCGAATGTTAATCCCACCGAAAAGGAAAGCTGAGAAATAAATGCATTATGTCACCTTATTGGATTAATTAAAAGAATAGAACTTGAATACCTACGACATATAGCCTGGTTAAAAGAAAGCAAAATCTGGTGCATGGTTCTTGCTGTAGAACTAGCCATGCGAAAAAAAACAAAACAGACCAAAGCAACAAGGTGAAAGAATTCAGTGTGTGACCTATCTGGTGTTCCATTCAATTTCTCATAGTTCTGTTATAGTCTCATAGTTCATATTTCCTACCCCCATGCCATAAGAGTTACTGGTAGAATTTTGCGGACACAATTGTCAGATATCGGATGTATGATTGTCATGACGAATAATGTACTATCTAAGAAGCTAATAAACTCGAGCATATTTGACAACGCTGAAGGAGGAAGTTATGGGCTTCCGCAAAACTTGCTGAACCCGGGAGGAAAAGCTTCAAGGGTGCATTGTTTTGGGACTAGTCTGTTACGGCTATTCCGGTTTACGATTAACAGAATAATCCACAAGAACGCGTATTCCGAAAAATGGCGATCGCGCACGATTTTCGCGCCATTTTGAAATCTCGCCAAAAGAACGCGTGTTCTGAACGGTACCGTATATTCTTCTTATTCCGTTTAGTCTGCTGTCGGAAGTAGAATAAGCAGAGTGCTCTTTCGTTCATTCCGAAAACAGAATAAGTCGCAAAATAACAGGTAAGCCGAGCATTTCGCGTATCGCTTATTTCGGAATAGTCCGAAAAGTATGCACCCGTACTGCTCACTGTTTCGTCATATGTCGAGATCGTGGCGAAAGAAAAAAGCCGGACTGAATCCGTGATTGTATCAGTGTTTTGTTGTACTTGAGCTAAAAGAGGAGGTAATTTTGAGAAAGAACACTGTCGCAAGAATATGCCAGAGGAAACAGTCTTGGTTTTAATTAGTGACTCATTCCCTGCAATAGCATCAAACCCAGAAAATCGGCCGGGTGGCATTCACCTCTTTTAAAAACTATGTGAATCAATGTTAGCCTCTGCGAATACCAAACGAGCTGATTCTGGATCAACAATTTATAGACTCTAACATGAACCTCTAATTTTGCGGTCAAGGCTTAAAACGAAATTGGATTTTCCTATAGTTTTTTTTAAAAATGTTTTGGGAAACGTTCTCGAGTACGTTCTTGTTTACGGGGTGTAGAATTTCAGCGAATTCACTTTATTGTCCTACCACAGCTGAGAATGCCAAGAATGTAATCGCCTGACCTCTAAAAAAAAACTTCAGTTTAGAGCTATTAAATGTCTTTCCGGCGCTATCTTTAGACGAAGAAAATGTAACTCGACTCAAGTTCAACTGTTACTTCGTGCTTTTAGCTCGATGCAAATGAAGAAAAATCCTTCATCTTTTAGTCTGCGGTTAGGTACGTTACGTTCTTTGCATATCTTAACATCTGGGTCAATTTCATTTTCAACTTTCTAATAAAAAAAAAATTGACATTGATCCCCCAGAGAGTTTTATTGCTATAAATGACAGCTTTTGTGGAAGGGTACTGACAAATTAGCCGTACCAATTACGACATGCTGTTTGCCAACAATAAAGAAATGCAGCCGAACTGAAAGCTAGGCTTCATTAGATCAATCCCTTGTGGAGCCCTTGCGTCGTTACTCAGTTATCAAGACGATACCAAGAACAGGAAAAATTGTCCACAGACTTCTGTTTCCGCACGCACTCTTCAAACGTGAGAATCGAAAACCGTGGTCTAAGCGAAGAGCCAGCTCTGTTTATGGTTTATTATTGGAAAAACGTGTTTCCTAACTATTTCACAAATATTTTCTGTAGTGATGGAACCATTCCAGATTGTGCCTTTGCTGTTATTAGCTATGGCCTTGGTCGCCGGCGCTGCCAAAAGAACTGCTCGAGAGACACACGTAAGTTTTTAGTCGTTTGGCATGGTTTTTGTAACAGTTGTACGACATAATTCAATTAGGTTGCTTTAATTGGAGCCGATCAACTGTAAGACACTTGTCTGTTGGTCCTTAAACGTGCTTCCGTTCCGTTTGCCCCTTCCAAGAGCATCATGATCACATATTTCTGAGTTTTTGCTGCTCGTCGTGTGCAGAGGAACTCGATGAACGAAATATGAAAAGGAAGTTTCGTCAGGAAATTTGTTGTTTTTCGTCATTCGTTATCAAAAGCAACCACTGATTTGCGGCTGTTGCATTTCGCAAGACCATGTATTCATAAATCTTGGTTTTTGTATGTTTATATAGTTTTTGCTGTACTTAAAAGAAACCAATGGCTATCAAATTCTTCTAATGTAACAAAATTGTTTGGAAACGGGTCCGTTGTCGGTCCTTGTCAAGCAGAGGAGAGGCTGTCGCAAAAAAAGAAAACTGAGGGTGAACTTCCTCATTAAAATATATCATGTAGGATAGCATTTACGAAAGTCTACGTTTTCTTCAATTTTTAGCGGTTATCACTTATGACATAAAATTCCATTGGGTACAGACAAATACTTTTCCCCAAAATACCAAGCATGACATGGGAATTCAAGACGGAGAGCCGAGCTTTGATCAATTGCTCACCATGTTTTGCAGAGGGAGAGACAAGAAAATCAAGTTTGACTTCGAAAATTGCAAATTAAAGAAAATGCCCAAGGAAAACACGGCATTTCATATGCTCAGGCCACTTTGACCTGTTTGACGCATGCTCATCGAGGAAAGAATGCGATGCACGGACATCACGTGCCAGATCTAAAATTCCCTCGTGCCACGAACAAGGGAAATGCAGCAACTCCTCTAACCTGCTGCTTGTTGAGTATTATGGTATTCTTTGAAAAGGCTTAAAAGTCAACAACATCGAGGAGAGGATCAGCGAAAATCTCACTTGTGCATCGCAAATCCTTACAGCCAATTACGCTCTCCCTCTGAAAAAATGGTCTCAATAATCCTTATCATAGCTTTAGTTCTTGGCAAGTTGGCAAAAAATCTCCATCCGTTATAAAAACGACAAAATACAGACGAAAAAAATTTGTTACAGGCATAGGTGGCCTTTAAAATGCTTGTAAAGATTCGTCAAGTAAAAGCAAAAGTTTGCTGACTTCTACCTGCCATCTGAGGGCACCTTAAAACATACGGAATATATGGAATGAGGGAAGATTCTTCCAGCTACCAAAGGAAACCACCTCAGTCAAAATTTGTAACTTTTTGCTTCAGTGTTCCAAGGTCCGTGGAAAAGATTGCACGAAGGATATTGACTGCGCATGTCTAAGGCTTGGAACCTCAAAGCATTTAATCTGCAACTACGACCTAAAGTGCGAAAAAGAGAGCTTCTACGACGCCATAACAAGGAGACTTCCAGTAAGTTACATTGACACAGATAAGTTTAGTTTTACCCAACGCAGCGCAAAGGCTGTTTGAGTGGAAAAAAAAAACCAAAGACCAAGAGTAGACAAAGTTTAAAAAACCTTAAGTTAAAAAGGAAAGATTATTTAAGCATTTCATCATTGAGTATAAGTGGAATAATTGTTTAAGTGGAAAGTGGAATAATTGTTTTTAATTTAAAACCAGGAACAAAATATCAGCAAATACAACTGATTATGTTTCAAAAAGGCTGCAAAACAACCAACTTCCATTCAATGTAATTGCACGATTTAAGTAGGCTGAGTAGCTATAATATACGAATCATTACTCCGAGGTTTCCGCATGTAACTATTTTTTAGTGTTCAATAAAATTGGTAAGATTTACCGATACATGTTTTTGGATTTTAGGAAATAAATTTTTCCAGGCTGGTGTTTGCTGGCAACGCGCCTCGTTTGCTACCTGTCCTCTCATATTCAACGCGCGCTCGTAGGATAATTGCTAAATTTACCATGGCAGTCGGCCAATCAAAACAGTGTGAAGGCACATATGACGGACCGATTTTAGTTAACAATGTTTCGGGAGTGCACCGAGATTCACTGCTGAATCGATAGTAGTCGAATGTTTGCAACTGCACTTGTAAACTACATATAAAATCTCTGGAGAAACGAATATTCAAGGTGGTTTTTGTCTTACCTTCCAGTTTCAGACAACCTGAGCAGGCAAAAAAAATGCACGTTCCGCAAATAGCCGGTGAAAACTAGGCTTGATATGTCACTCTAGAGCCTTCAAAATCATAACAATCTCGCGCATTCACAGCAAGGTTCCAAAGTAACTAAATTGCGTTGCCACATCTGGTTTTAAAAGTTCTTGAGAGGCTACGTTATGATCTGAATGCGTCTACGAGTGGGCAAAGTGTATCATCAATTGGATTAGCTCATGTGTTATGGTAAAAAAAGCCATTCGGCACTAGCAAACTCGTTTCATAGTTCCAATGACGTACTTTAGCGAAGAGATTCCATAAGTACAATGCTTTTTTCTTAATGGATCTTTCCATTGTGCGTTTAAAAAATGCCTCATTATCAGAAGTATCAGTTAAATTCAACGACATCAACATGGCACGCTAAGGGCCGATTTACACGGTACGACTTCGTTGCATGCGACAAGCTTACGACAGGCCTTCGGCACGAATTGTTTCGTGTAAATCAAACCTACAACTCGCTTACGACTGTCGTGCACGTCACAAAAAATGTCGCAGGATTTTAAAACATGTTTTAAAACTCTACGACAATCGTAAGCACAGTCGGTGTTCAGTAGCAAGACTTGTATGCGATCTTTTAGGTGGCGCGAGCAGCGCGCGCAGAAAAAAATCGCATACGACAGTCGTAGGCAAAAGTTGTACCGTGTAAATCGGCCCTAAAAGTGCTTCAGTTCCACAGGCAGCCCAATTGTGGTAAACAGATCATGGCGGTTACAAATACCACTTAAGTAACAGCGAAAACGGAAAAGCCTCCGAGAATGGGGACATGTGCCACCTTATTAGCGGGTCACTAGTCAAAAATCGGATGACTTTCAAGACGTCATAGTTGCGGTATTGAAGTCACTTCCCTTGATTCCATCAAATTAGTCGATCAACAGCGTAAGGGTTTGAAATCCCATTACAAAACACGGGTCAAGTACATCTTATCTCACCCTTCAGCTTTGTGGACGAGATGTTATGATATGAATGCTACAAGCAGCTATTTTAGTGCACTTAAGTGTTACTAATTAAATTAGATTCTTTTGGTGTCCTTGGATATTCCCAAGGATAAATCGAAAGGGAGATTCGGCGCGAAGAAATTCGGGCGCGAGATCGGGAAGGTCCCCCGAATTTCTCCGGCACGAATCCACCCTATCCCTTGTCTTCCGAAGGGCCTTATCACCGGAATATTATTTCTCTTAACAGATAGATGGGCCTCTTACCGTGGAGGGCTTATGTACGGGGATTTTATGCTGCACGACTGATTAATTTTTCTGAGCAATAGGACCCACCCAACCAAGACATCATAACAAACAACGGCTAGATAACAACGTACTCTACCTGAATTATGCGTGTGATCTATAACATACCCTGCGAATTGTTGTAGGCCAAGCGTGACAGTATTACGTTACATGAGTTCAGTGTATTTAGGACGCTCTACTAGGAGTTAGTACAAGAGGAATCTTGTACGTGTTTATAATCAGAGTAGAGCTTGACGACCCTGAGTGCTGTCGCTTGGTAGATTGGAGCCTTTACTAACTGCTGTCCACGCGGCTGTTTCATAGTTGTTCAAAATCGAATTTCTGGTAAAAGAACAGTTTTCAATTAAGTATCGAAAGTAATTACATAAGTGATTGCTTTGCTCTCTGAGTGGACCAAAAAACTTGCGCGAACTTTTAAACCAATCCCATGCAAAACCAAAACCAATTGCGACTTGCTCACTGACTTTCGTGCAGATAGCACCGGCTGCGTTTATTCATTTTGCCTTCTAATAGTCTAGTAACGCAAAGTCGTGAATAACTTCGATTTGTGGGGGAGTTCCTCATTCGCAACTTAGCACGTTAGTAAGTGATCGGGAAGTGATGCTATGATCTCGATGAGGTAAATGTGCAACGAACTGTAACTACATGATATTACAGTAATGCTACCTCTTGCTATGAGCACAGTTAATCTTCTCGGATACGCCTCAAGGAATCCCAGAGTGCTCACACTGAGACAATCGCCCCAACCTCGTTCCCAGGGCTTTTCCCATTGAAATTGGGAGGGGCGGGAAAAGCCCTGGGAACGAGGTTGACAATCGCCCGAGTTTGAAGTTTCATGTAATGATCAGGTGACCATCACGTGACCACGTGTGAAAACGTGCTGTTCGCTTTGAACTATATTCAAGTCTCAAAGCCAAAAATGTTCGAACCTAATGGCATACATATATATATTAAACCTTATTAATTATCGAACCTAATGGCATATAAGATATAACGAAGAGACAAAATTCTCTGTTTTCGATTTTTTCAATTAGTTTCTTGATGTAAGTGTTTCTTGACGGGATAGGTATATTCTTCATCGAATAGTTGAATCTTGTTTGCTCCATTGTGGATAACGGCGATTGGCGAAAAGTGCTACCTATCCTGTCAAGAAACACTTACATCAAGAAACTAATTGAAAAAACCGAAAACAGAGAATTTTGTCTCTTCGTTATATCTTCTTATTCAAAGCTCTACACTTAAAAAATGTATTGAGCACTGTTTAACGGCATTAGCCACTTTATTACACTTATATATATATATATATATACGTGGTTTGCTATGCGCAAGGGTTAATAGTGTTTTGTCTTGTTTTATCTTATCGCACCTTATATTTTAGCGTTACATGATTATTACACCGATTATTTATACACTGACCACCGACTTCAAGTTCTAAAATTATCTTGTTGTAATGAAGGTTTTATCACCATCATCATCGTCATTACTATGACTTTAAGAACAGTAACAGCCTTTCTTTTCCCTCGGGTGATGGTAGTTCTTAGTTTGTCTCTTTTGTTTTCAGTGCTTCCGAGTTTACAAGAAAAGATGTACGACTGACGAGGATTGCGCACCCTGTGCGGAAGCCCCATTGACATGCGAAGACAATGAATGCGTCCGGGAAAAATCTACATTTGTTTAGCTGAACACCCATGTACTCCTAACGTAACGCAATTAGCCATAACACCATGCCACTTCCGAGTTCGCTTCAGCCTCGTTTTCAAAAAGGGTCCGACTGCGAGGTTTCGCAAATGAAACTTTATAGTTTTACTCTTACGAAACTTGAAACCAATCACCGTGACAAGATGTCGCACTTGCAACATTTAAGACAAAAACAACAACAACAACAACAAAACATGTAGGAACCGTGGTTTATGCGGAAATTTCACGGACCATGGCAGGCCAGGCCATATTCATCTTTGACCGGCCAAACGCCAAACAACGTATGGTAAAAAAAATCTAAACAAGTACATTGTATGTTACAGTGAAAAAAGCTTCTGGAGAAAACTCAATCTTCTGGGTTACTGGCAGATTTGATTAAAAAGCGATGGTCAGGAAGAGTGCTGTAATCGCAACACACTAAGCATAGCTATGAATTAAAAATAGAGATCTGTTCACAAATGTTTCAAAAAGTACTGTACCGATTACGGAAAACATGCCAACGGTCGAACCTAGTTTTTTGTTTCAGTAAATTAACACCAATTAGGGATGTTTGTCGTTACGTCCCCTTTGTTATCAATGCGCCAACAGTTGTTCGAATGGTGGATAGGGCGCTATCCACTGGATAAATCGGTATCCATAGCATAACTCAATTGGTTTTGCTAGCGCTTATCCGCTGGATGGTGATTCAAACCGTGAATAGTGTTATCCACCTTTTGGAAGACCGAGGGGAAAGGTTTATTGGCTGTTGAAACAATGAGTGCTTTTGTTCGGTCGTTGGCAAATTCGAACATTAATCAGAGAAATTAGACCGGCGTCAACGTTTGTAAACAGAAAACATCGCTATATTAAGATTTTAGTAAAAACTATGTACATGAGGACAGTTTGTGTACATTAAATCAGCACGAAATATAGAGAAATTAAAACGGCTGACCTTCTCTAGATACAGACAGTCATTTTTGCCTGTGCAGTAAGTTGCAGTTTTCGTTTCTGTTGCACGTCAACACAGGCAGCCCAAACACACATAACGATTCATAGGACTCAGTATACGGCAACCATAACCTCCCCCCCCCCAAAAAAAAAAAAAAAAAAAAAAACCCCATTTATTTCAGACACAAGGACACAAGATTAAGCAAACAAACAAAACCAAAAAAAAAAAAACAGAACAAAAACGTGTATTGCATCTTCCTTCTTTTCTTCGCTATAAAACAATTGTTCACCTATTTTTCCGACACTCTACGTTTTCCATAATATTGTGAGGTTGGGATGCCTGTGCGTCAATGAGCACAGAAAAAGTTTGCAGTTGAACGAAGAAAGCAATTAAAAGCAGAATACTATACAACAATTGATTTTCAGGTTGGTACGTTATGAATGAGGACATATATTGCACGTCAAAAAATGCCGTCCACCGACAAAATTTTGCAAACTACAATCTAGCTTTTTTCTAGTAAAAGCACTTTGCATTGTGGTTGGTAAAAAGCTAAACCACAGGTAACTCTTGGATGCCAAATAATAATTTAAAAAAAAAATCAAAATTTAGTCGTCCATCGGACGAGTTTTTGTGTTATCATACTCGTCCGAACGATGTTATGGTGGTCTCCGACGACCTGATGACCGCTAATATTGAACCCTGCAATGATCAAAGAAAATTAACCTTTCTGCTAAATTCATACCACGTTGACCATGGTTTCTGCTATGGCTTGCGACAATCAGTGAAAACATCAATGCTGCACTTTGCATCGCCCATGTATAGGGTGCAATCTTTTAGGACTATTCCGGAAAAAAGAACACAAGGAATGTTCGGTTTATACCTGTGCGTTTTCCGAATGAAGGGAATAGCATTCTGTTCATATCTACTCCCGATAGGAGAACGAACGGAATACACAGAATACGCCTTACTTCGGGGAGATTTTGGCGCGAAAATCGTGAGCGGCCGCCGAAATTTCAGAATTGGGCGTCTCCAGACTATCCGAGCGTTAGTTCTCAGGTCACCTCCGCAATAATCATTCCATTGCCGGAATACGCATTCCTTTGGAAAACCCCATTCCAGTTATTCCGTTAATCCTAAACCGGAACAGGAATCGACAGAATAGTCTCAAAAGAATGCACCCATAGAATACTCTAAGATTCGTCCAACGCGTTTTCACTCACATTATCAGCAGCCATAAAGTTTTTCTAACCGAAACAAAATAAACTGTTTGCATACGAATACATTTCTATTTCATTTCTGGAGAATACCTTTGGGACACCAAAATGGCCGCCGTTTCTGGAGAGCATTTAATTACGTCGACTAAAAACAGATTGCAGTGACCAGCGGTTTCTGTGAAAACATGGTTTTGGTAGTGGTTCTCATTCGCGCGGGCTCAGAAACCGTTTTCAGTCGATGTTGTTGGGCGCTATCCTCGATTTCTCTGCGGTTTTAGGGACACCAACATGGCCGCCATGACGTCATTTGACAACGCCGCTCTAAGAACCTACCGAGAACCGATTTTGAAAGAACTGGAACAACTGGTACAAGTCGTTCTTTTCCTGTCCATCAATCCACGTCATCTCCAACACAGCACTATCAGATGGCACATCGCTACCGACCTCGGCACCAGTCCCTACTCGCACCATGAACGACACAAGAGGCCTGGGATCAGTCTTACCCTGTAACGAGGCTTTGTCACACGAAGGGCCTTCATCACAAAGAAATTCTGATCCTTTTAAAACACCAGAACCCGAAGACGACTTCGTACCTGTTGGTTCCTTCTCCGCCGGGGCCGTGTTCTGTGTTTCAATGCCAATTAAAGCCCCCTCTACGTCTTGTTCAGAGGGTTTCCTCCCACTGCAAGACTCGCCTTCTTGTAGAGCGCTTTGCCTGAGTTTCTCCCGCCGTTTTCTCCTCTGATGTGCCCAAGTTTTCTCTGAGGCATGACATTGAAAAACAGCCACTGTTTTGGATTTGGCAGCTTCGTCGTCCTCTTTCACAATGACCTATATGTTAATTGCAAAGAACATTTCTACTGTAGCTATCGCACGAGGAACGTTTAACGTAAACCTTGCACTTAGGGCTTCACAGATCAAAAAGATGGAGATTCGTAAAGTGCGGTAACATCGGCAACATTTTCGTTCCACTTGTTGCGCAACAACGTTGCGTTGCAAGTTGTGATGGTCTGTTGCGCGTATTACTACTACGTACCAGCGCCACAAAATTGTTGCGAGAAGTGGGAACCACGTCAAACTTTGCGCAACACACTGTTTCAACTTGCAACACGAAATTTTGTTGCATGACAAGTCGCCCTGGTGCGTAGTAATACGCGCAACAAACCATCCCAACGTGCAACGCAACATTGTTGCGCGACAAGTTGAACGAAAATATTGCACTATTACCACGCCTTTAGATTAAACTGGAAAAATATCCAACCCTCCAACACCCTCCCCTCCCCCCCAAAAAAAACAGACATAGGTTACTGGCAGGGAACCCTCAACATGAACGCTAACATGAGGTCTTGGAGATCTAGATTAGAGCAGTTTTCAATTGATTGTGTAAAGAAATCACGCGATCGCTTTTGCTTTGATTTGCTAAATGTCTGGATGATCAAAAAATACTTGCGCAAACCTTTTCAACCAATCAGAGGCAAAGCTAGAACGAATTGCGACTTGGTCAATGTCGTTTTCCCGCTCTGGTCCTTGACTTGCCTTGCGCTCTGATTGGCTAATAAAACCAAGTCGAGAATTCCTTCGATTTGTGATTGGCTGAGGGGTGTATTTCTTTCTGGACGTGATTGGCTCAGTACTTGGTTTCAATTGAAAGTCTCTTCATACTACTACTGCTATCGCCTTGGACCCTTCTCAGGATATAGGCCGTCAGTGAGAGATCTCCAGAGAATTCTGTCCTGTGCTCTTGTCTCCAGTTGTCTGCCTGGAGATCTCTCCGCTAGCTGTTTCTTGGCCGGCCTCTCTTCCTCTTCATACCGTTAGTTTAATGCATAAGACCAAATAAAACCCAAAACAAAAAAAAAACCCAGTCCCTAAATATGAATCAACGTCAGTCAGCACAAAAAGGCCGCATAGAGCAATGTCAACCGTCGTACCGACCTTTAACTCTTCCAGTGTCTTTCTGACATAATGCACCATTGCAGCGACTTTGTCTGCCGTTTTTAACCGCTCACTGTTTCCCGCTTGCAGCGACAGGAATTCAACTGGAACGACTACCTGGAGAGGTTTGGCCTTTTTGGCTCGTTTACGGCGCTTCGAAGGAGATTCCTGTCAAGACGGAATGCACAGGGATAAGCTTAAAGCCGCAATTCACTTGGGGGAGAGGCCAACCTCGTTCCCATGGTGTCTGGAGCTGGAGCGAGAGAGGCGGGAGGAGAGGTCCTGGCAATGAGGTTGGGGAGCGGCAACAAATGGGCGACAAATGCGATTCCAAATATCAGACCGCAGAGAAACAATGCATGTACAATGACTTGCAATTTTCATTGAGGCGGTACAGGTACGATGCAGGCTTTCTAAAGCTTGCAAATCCAGGATTAATGTTCGAGTCCGTAGGTAAAATACACGTAGCTCAGTTCTGTTCATATATAAAAGGTAAGGTTCAGGCGTTTAATTTAACGTCGGTAGTTTCTTCAGCTGTGAAGTTGCATGGTATCAATGGAAGCCGCCGGATGGTGCACCCATTAGCCCCCCCCCCTTCCCCCCCGTGGGATGCCTCCGGTCATTGCTCCGTTTACGGGTATTCAAAGCTAAACCCAACCTCGTTCCCAGGGTCTCTCATCTTACTGCTCCCTGGAGCGGTAAGATGAGAGACCCTGGGAACGAGGTTGAGCTACACCGTATAGCTACACGGATCACAGGAAAGTCGAAACAGACGTTGAAGTCACCCAGGATCGAACTAGGAACCTCTAGCTCTGAAAGCCACACACTAAGCCATTAATCCAAGCCTGCTCCTAATATCTGTACATGTATCTTCCTTGGATTTTAGGGTAGCATTGAGGAAACCAATAGCGACCTTTAGATTGGAGTACGAGTTTTTCGTTCTGAGCACGCGCATTAGCTTTGGAGGTCTAAATTTTCCAAGTGCGCATGCTCAGAACGGAAAACTCGTACTCGTACACGTAGTCATACTCCAAAAGGTCCTCCTAAAAGTCAACCACCCAACAATGATATACCACAAAGGCCACACCACCAAATAATAATAATTTGCAATGGAACCCTAAGAAATGTGCGGTCTCTCAGATAAAGAGAGGGGTCCCTGTCGCTAATAGCGCGGGAGTGGAGGTTGCTGGGAATGCTAAGATTCCGAGCCTGGAGAAAGGTCAGCAATAGAAGTTCTTGGGCGTGCTCGAGTGTTTGAAGCAAGAAGAGAAGCTAGCGCTTAAGTGCGCTGCTAAAGAGTATCTCCGTAGGATGTCCTTGATCTGGTCGAGTCCCCTCTCGGACTACCACCGTGTGACTGCATCTAATCAGTTTGCAATGCCAGCGATGAGTTACTTTATGTGGACTCAGCATTGGTCAATAACAGATTTAAGGGATATAGACAGAGAGGCGCGCAAGATCGTAGTGGAGAACGGAGGCAAGCACCCCTGTGGTTCAACATCACTAATGTACCTGCCACGAGATAAGGGAGGGAGAGGCTTGTGCTCGATCGAAAGAGAATATAAAGAAACCAAGCTCAAAGCAGCAGTCAAGTAGTACCAGAACAGAGATCCGGTTATGAAGATGGTGCGTGATTTCGAGAAGCATGCGGAGAGTGTGGGACATCAGTCACTGACAAAGGAAGCGGCGAAGTTCGCGGAGGAGTACGGCCTGCAACTAAAGCTCCAATACCCTGATCCAGCTTGCGTCACAGAAGAAGGAGAGCTTATGCCTGGAGAGAAACTTAAGTCACCTGAGGAAAGAGCGAGAATTAAGATTGAAAGGGGACGTAGGGGTCCAAAAATGGCAAGGGAAGTTGGTAACAGCAAGAGAAGATGACGAGGAGCTAAGCACTGAGCGATGCTTTTGGTGGCTCAGCGAGTGGCGAACATGCCTAACGCATACTGTGGCGGGTATGTTCGAATTATACGAACAGCTTTTACCCACTCGATTGTGCGCCACCCACAAGACACGTGTGATTCCAAGCAGTGACCCGACGTGTACGTTATGCGGTACAGCGCCCGAGAGCATGGCTCACATCTTATCCGCTTGCCCTGCGCTTGCAAAAGCAAAGTAGGTGGCAAGACAAGACGCAGATCGTATTTGATCTGGGCCCGATAGACACTGTGCCTCCTTGGTATTCACCCATCAAACCGCAGCCCGTTTATGAAACAGCGGAGGCACAGGTGTACTGGGATGTCCCGCTTTATGGGGAGTTTCAAGAACTGAGGGCGAATAGAGTAGACGCCAGGATCGTCAACAACAGACACAAGCAAGTCATGGCGCTGGAGATGAGCTGCCCCTGGGTGAGCAACCGTGACAAGAAGACGTCAGAGAAGACCATGAAGTACGCGCCTCTCAGATGGGAGATCAAGCAGAGGTACCCAGGGTATGATATCGCCCAGTACAATATCATCATAGACGTTTTGGGGGGATGGTCCAAGGACTTAAATGACACTCTACAGAAGTTGGTGGGCAACAGAGCTAAAGATATGCTCAGGAAGATGCAAAAGGCGTCCCACCCAGGAACCCTAAATATTTTATTTTTTTATTTATAAACTTCGCCAAAGACAATTTGGCAGGAGAGATCTCACAGAACTAATGTTCCAATAACGAGACTCCTAAATTGCTCGCACGTTTAAAGTCGCAACGTGAGCACCCGAGAAGTCTCAGTCGCCAATGGGGCTTTTTTACTTGACAAAGACATCTTTTAAGTTCTACATGGTCTCTTCTTTGTACTGAGTTTTAGTTTTTATTCACTTTATAGCCCACGGGTTACGCTGCGCTGGCGCCTCGTGAAGCAATTTAACTGTATATAGCATACAGACGTTTTAACTGCTATAATAATTAAAACAGTGTGCGGGTTCTTTAAAGTCCTACAGAGGCTATGAACATCGAAGCATTGCAGGACGGGACCTAAGATTTAAAACGGTATCGGTCTTACCCGAGAGTAAAACAATGCATAGCAGTGGTAATGAAAAAAATCATTAAAAAATCATAAATTAGCGAAACCTCAAGACAGCGACGAATCACAGGAAATCCCTAACAGAGTTTGCTGACAGGCTATAACACACCTGCACAACGACATCTGGCAAGAAACTCCATGCCACACCCCAGCGCATGGTTTGTCCCTGGCAAAACTCTGTACTTGTTACTGTCTTAATCTGTGGGAAAAAAAAAGGAATAATTTGCATGCCTTCTTTTATTGTGCGGGGGGGGGGGGGGGGGGGGGGGGGGGGGGGGGG
>BLFK01000490.1:4616567-4634067 GCA_014634185.1 Astreopora myriophthalma
GGGGGGGGGGGTGGGGTCGTACTCTTTTGCACAAACTATTTACCTGGGCCCAGTGTCAGAAGGAGGTTTAGGAAGGTTTCCGAAATAACAAAAACGTCCGGCTCTATTGCATCCCCGGCCCCGGTTGTTCGAAAGGTGGATAACGCTATCCACTGGATAAATCGCTATCCAGCGGATAAATGCTAGCAAATCCAATTGAGTTATCCACTGGATAATGATTTACCCGGTGGATAGCGCTATCCACCTTTCGAACAACTGGGCCCAGACGTTCAGTAGACTTGAGCACACTGCCCTAATAGAATTGCCCAATGATCAAAATAGAAAAAAAAAAATGAAAAAAGAAAACGAAAAAGAAACACTGCAAAGGTTAAGATCTTTGTTCGTCCTGATAGAGTGACCAATGTACTTTGCAACGTAAGAAACAAACAGGATCTGACGTTCTCTACTCTGTTATATAGCTGAAGTTGTTGCGTTGCAGAGTTGAAAGTTGGTGATCTCATCGGTTGCCAGTGTCAATTAAAAACTGACCTGGGCCACTAAAAATTGAGGTCTGATTGCCTGAAGGGAGACTACCATTCCCGAAATACGAAAAGAGTAACTTACAATAAAAACAAAGTAAAACGATTTTTTGCATGGAGTACCTTCCTTTTCTTTTCTTTCCTTTCCTCGACTCTAAGTACTAAAAATTTAGTTCTAAAGTGACAAATTCAAGCCCGTTTGTGAGACTGCTTCACCATTTTGATTTTGTTGACGCAAGGGCCACTTTGTTTTGACCTGGGCCACTAAGAATTCAGGGATACTTGTCCGAGTGGCAATTAAGCACTGAAGTTTATTCTTAGCCCGCCCTGGTGTTGGAATACTTACATTGTTATCACGAAGATATGCCAGAATCGGAGATAGGCTTGCCTTTTTCCCCAGCATCGAAGTGTACCAACTGAAATAAAGTAAAACACACGAGTTCAAATCTAGCACTTAAAAGTCTTATTACAAAGTACATGACGAGGATTTGTTTTCATTTTCGAATCAGTTACATATGGATTCATAACTACTTAATGGCTTGTCACAACTGACAGAATGACTGACTGTCTTGCTGACTGACTGACCAACCAAGCAGCTGACTGACAGATTGACAGATAGACAGCCAGACAGACAGACAGAGACAGACAGACAGACAGACAGACAGAGACAGACTGACTGGCTGAGTAACCAACTGAACTACCCATTGACTGACTAACAGCTGACCAACTTAATGATGAACCACTCCTCTGACTGAATGAACGACCAACGCATTCAAACTGGTCTGCTGACTAACAGATCAACTGACACATGTAGGCCAACTGACTGACAGACACAAGGACTGAACAACTGAGTGAAGGATAACTGACTAACAGACAGACTGACTAATCAAATAAATGGTGAACCGACCGAGTGACAGACTTATTGCCAGATTGACTGAAAGACCATCTGCTGGACTGATTGAGTGACCGACAGTCAAACTCATGGCTAGACTAACTGACTTGACTTGAATGACCAACAGACAGATCAATTAAGAGACTGACAAACTACAGTAACTATCTGAAACCCACACTGACAGACTGGTCGAGTGGCCACAAGCAATCCACATTTTAATGAAGGTAATTCCTTTTTCAATAAAAGGGCGTGATATAATTAGCTGAGAAAATACACACCTGATCTTCTCCTTGAGAATAAGACTGTCTTTGATTATTTCTTTGACAAATTCCACCTCACCACCTCCAGTAACAGTTTCTGTTTGAGTTCCAGTACAAACCCCAACTGGCTGGGGACGTTTGTAAGTACGGGCAATACCATGAGAAGCTTCAAATTCACTGACAAAGAAGGGAGGATTGCACATGCAAAAATCAAACTCTTTATGCTCCTCATCTTGAAGGGGTATTTTCAGGAAACTGTCATCGGAGACCTGTTTGACTGAAATGAAGTTTTGCATCAGCAGTAAACTTGATTGTAATGCTCTAAATAAAAAAGACTACACAGGTACAGGAAAGTATATTTATAGAGAAGCTGAATGCAAAATTGCAAAAACTAAAAGAGAAGGCAATAAAGTGAATAAAACAAGCCTCTCAAAACTTCCCCTCTGTTTTCGTCCAGTAGCCCTCATTTTTCTTTATGACCTGTGATAATTCACTGCAGAATCCTTAGGTGCAATTTATTGCTCCAGACTTCAATGTAGGAGTCCTGAATTTTTCAGGCTTCTCTACACAACTGCTAAAATTGCATTCATAACTGCAAGGATCATAGCTTCACTTGAATCATATCCTCATTTGAAATTAACTAAGCTCTATTTTCTGTCGACAGCACACCTCTTATTTTATTTTCCAGACCGTTGCTCTTCACATTCTCTTCTGCAAAGGAAACTGAGGACTCATCCACCTCAGTTGCAAAGAAATTCCAGCCATTGAGCTTTGCCCCCAACAGGGGGTAGATACAAGATGCTCCTGTGCCTGACAGAAAATATTACAAGAAGTCAAAATTAAACATCTCGCAGCTAGACATTATCATGACCCAAAATGTAACCTTCATAAACATCTAAATGTTTTTTGTTCCTGAGAGAAATCTCTTCACTTGCGCTAACCATAATTTGCCGATTTGTCATTTTCCCCTCAAAATGTTGGTTCTGACACGTGATACACCAAATTTTGATCCCACAATCCAGCAAGTGAGATGCATGTGGCTATTCTTCATTTGACATCACAAACTGCATTTCTTTCAAAACTGGAATGCAAAGCAGTTTGCCCCTGTCTCTCACTCAACTGCTCACAAGCTTGGCCAGTCATAGGATCAAATGACTGCCAGTTTTGTCAACTTCACATAACTTAAGTGGCCCATTAAAAGTGAAATCTCCAGGAGAAAAGGCAAAATATATGTTGTATGGTGTTGAGATTTACCTTTTTGCAAAAAAACCCCCATACCTTTAGATGTTACGTGTATGTGCACTTAAAGGGTAACTATCACAATTATTGCGATAACAGTGTGTTACAGTCCCACCAATGTTACAAATTCAAAGGTTAAACTTTTTAAAGGCTGGTTTTCACTAGTGACACAAGCAAAAGCGCAAGCATAAGAGTGCTTATTTCACCATGAAAACTGCCTGCAAGCAAGCTCTCTCAGGGAGTAGGAGGTAGGGGAGAAGGACAGCTCCTTCTCCCCTTTCCTCCCCTACACCTCATCCCCTGAGAGAGCTTGCTTGCAGGCTATACGCAAGGATATACGCAAGAATAAGCATGCATCTAACTGCAAGTACAAGCAGAAGAATCAAAATTTGTCCTTTTCCTCGCCCTTACCCTTGCGTTCACTTGCCTTGTGTCAAAATGGAACATAACAAGAACAACACAAGATCTTATGTTCATCCAATGAAAGCACCCGTTCCAGATTCGCAGCGGCAGTTACAAAAGAGAGCATGGAATTACTGTAGTGAATCCTTTGTCCCTGTCTACTGCTCTTGTACAGGTCCCTACTTCATTATGCATGCATATTCCTAGCAAAACTCTATTCACGCTCATTCTTTTTGGAAGAGGGTTAGTAGGGATATGCATGTATAATCAATGTAGGGAACTGTACGGAAATCTTTCCCAATTCGTTTTCACATGAGATCAATCTATTGTGCTTTATATGTACCTATGTCAAACACACGCACTGTCGCGTGACAATAGGCTTCTGGAAGATAGGAGAGAAGATCTTCGATCCACAAGATGTAGTTAAGTCGAAGAGGAACCGTGGGAATGAGTCGATCTAATGGAATATTTAGCTTGAGCCCAAAGTCACGTTCCAGTAGTGCGTAAGTTAAAGCTCGCAAAGCACCCGGATCTCTGAAATTCAAACTGATGTTCCCCGATGCAGTTTCCCTGGTGAACGTTCTAAAGTAGTCAAATTCCGCGGCAAGAATCTTGAAGTCAGGTGGGGATTTTCTGTAGATATTTCTCGGGTGCATGAGGTCATTAAAACTCATTATTTCTGCTCTCAGGTGCAGTGAAACACTCGAGCAGCCATGTTGAGTACAGGACAAGTATCCAGACTTCTTCGCGTCTTCCGTTTTTACCGCGCAGACGCTCTCTCGGCTCGTCACGCAATCTTTTCCCCCCGCTGACGAACGTTATGGAGAAAAGATTGCGTGACGATCGTTGGAGAACTACGCTAAAAGAAAACAAAAGGTATAAAATCACAGGTACATGGCCCAAGCGTAATATCTGAAGAATCTCTCGGGATGTGTCCCCCGTGCCCTTTATTAGTGTTTTTCGTTTCGCTTCCTCGTTCACTGAAGGATCCTCAGTGGAGGGGGGAGCCCCATACTGTGATCGATTTTACTACCCGCCGACGGTTCTTTTATACCCTCCAAGGTTCCCACGCTCATATATGGTCAGTAAACCTTATACGTGACTTTCAGTTTTGAAACGCGAATATCCGCGCGCGCCCATATTAATTTACGTATCGCAGTGTTTCGCAGGCAATTTATTGCCCAAAAGTACAATTTTTGAGGAGTCGACACTCTCAAACAATGAAAACGAAAACTATATTACTTTGCTACTGAAAACATTTCAAACATCGCCGTAAGTAGGCGAGCAACGGTTGTACGGAAATTCGCGCTGTGACGTTGAAATTCGATCTCTTGCTCAGGGCCAGGGAAACTAAGTGACGGAAATACGGAAAACAAACCACCAAAGATTTTTTGGGTAAGCGAATCTTATTTGTTCTCTTTGCACTTTCCATAGCCTCCTTCGAAGATCATTATCATTATCTATGGTTGGAATGCGTGACGTTATCTGAGGAGGAATGTGTGACGTTCTTTGAGTGAGGAATGCGTGACAATCACATAGGATGTCTTCGAAGGAGAGTATCTTTTCAGTTCAAAACAATTTTCTATACGGGTCTGCTCGTGGCCTCAGCTCCTACAACTTCGTAAGTGGTTTTGGGTGACGACAATGCCAAAAGAAAAAAAAAGTTCCCATAAACATCTTGAACTAAATTAAGAGTGTTGTTCGTCAAGTGCTTTGTGAGAATTCCTTTAAATATACCGAAAAAGATTGTCTAAATATGTTTATTTGGAACAAAGAATCAACGAGAACCTTATAAGCACAAATAGAAATACACTATCATTCTCCTTAGCTTTACATTTGTTGTCGTTATTATTTTTCATTATTATACGCGGCAAGCAAAGGTTTACGATGTCCTTGTAGAACTGCTTTTCATAGAGTTATTTCAGTAGAGTTATGACTTAGAGTTCGAGTTAACGACTGCCAAAATCCTGAATTCATGATTTTGGAAGGGTTAGCTTAAAGTTTAGTGATTAGGTATAAACCATGGTTTAAGAGTCAAGTCGGTTCATTTAATTTTGGCTTTCCAGAATGTTGAATTTAGCCGGATTTTGGCAGTCCAAAATCTTGAATTCAGGATTTTGGCAGTCGTTAACTCTAACTCTAAGTCATAACTCTACTGAAATAACTCTATTGCTAGTCGACCTCACTCGAAAACCATTTCACAGGTGTTTGGCAGTACTAGGTACTCACTGCAAAGCCAGCTGGTGATCAGAGCAGGATTTGAAGCGGAACGCTCCCTTCTTGTTACATTTCCCCATAGGAAAAATTGGCTGCAAAATTTTGAAATTTTGAATAGCATCCCAGGAACCTTAAGAAATCTCCCAAAGTATATTTTAAAGGAAAATATAACAGCATCATTTCAAAATCTTCGAGTTCAGGATAGCTGTGTTGACATAGAAACTCAACAATTAATGA
Source organism: Astreopora myriophthalma (assembly GCA_014634185.1). Taxonomy (NCBI): domain Eukaryota; kingdom Metazoa; phylum Cnidaria; class Anthozoa; order Scleractinia; family Acroporidae; genus Astreopora; species Astreopora myriophthalma. Next base: position 4,622,333 of record BLFK01000490.1, read on the forward strand.
GATGTCAAAAGTTAAATCCAGTTAAGAGTAGAGTATAGCATATTTTTATTTTTATTTCATACAGTCTTGTGTGCTTAATTAATACAATATTTAATTTCTGACGTCTTATGCATTCATTGAACTTTTGTTATACTGAATTTTGTTGTTTTAGCGTCCCCACACTACTGGCCCAGACTAGCTCTACTATCTGCGGGTGTTGTCTCAATGCGCAAAATGAAATGTTATACCAAGAGTGGATTGGTTATACTAATTAAATAAAGATTGATTGATTGATTAATTGATTGATTAATGATAGGAAGAATGGCTCATAATAGAAGTCCAAAGACGGCTAATAAATTATTCTTTTCTCTCTATGCTAATTTTTCGCGTTGGGATAGGGAGGAAAGTTGGCGTAAAGAGAAAAGAATAATGTAATAGCCGCCATTTATGAATTTGGTCTATGTTTCTCGTTTACATGGCCCGCGCCTTGGTTTGGGGTCAGACTAATATTACTCCTGAAGCTCCATAACATCTCATGAATCAACAATGTTGTCATTCGTTTGGTTACATGTAGCTGTCGACGATTTCCTGAATTGGCCATTTGACAAATCATGCGAAAAGATTTTTCTCTTGAAGCGGTTCCTGATCTGTATTGGAAAAGAATCGTAAAATCAAAGAATTTTAAATAAATAAGTACCACTTAGGTTGCACAATTAAGCGTCCTGCTATCTCTGGTTTGTGATATTTTGATTGTCTACGCAGGTCTTTTGAGCACTGTCACGGTAGTTTTCCCGTATTTGGGTCTTAACTGGCTGAAAATTGAAACTTGGTACTTACGCTGACAAGTAACAACATTCCTGACAAACCAAGATGAAAATATGAAATGAATTTTAACATGAAAACTATCCATATGGAAATTTTTTGACGATTTTTGGCGATTTTTGGAAAGCACCGTGTCCAAACTTGTTGGCCAATTTTGTTCAAGTTTCAATCCATTTTCATCCTCGCCATCCATAGATGCAGATGAGAAAAAATGATTTCAGTGCACTGATATAGTTCTTGTTAACGAAACGTTAGCATTGTTTTTTGGTCTCCGTTTATGCGCAAGCGTTTATAGCCGTTTATAGCCGCGCAAGGAGTTTATAGCCGTTTAGAGCATGGCTCAAATAGCTTGACACTGCCCCATTAATGTCATATTGGAGCCCTCAGACACCACAAAGGTAAACATGCATGGCATTCGTTAAAGCAATAAGCTCGGTAACAGAGGGGAAACTTTGCTCTTCTTTATCGGTTAAAGCCCGTTAGCTTTTTAATTTGACGATCCGTACGGTCTGTACACTCCGTCACAGTAGAAGTCGATCTGTACCGTCAAAGTAGAAGTTAATCTGCATACGGTGCGTTAAATTCCAAGTACTCCTTTGTTTTTAAGCCACGCGATTGATCAACTCATACTAAAACCAACACAAACATACATGTATGCATGTTTTCTTTAAGCTCTTGCGGAGAAATGACTCCTTTGCGGCTAGTGCGCAAGTGATTAACCCACACTTAAACTACAAAAACGACTAAAACTTGCATACAAAAAAATTCATTACTAGACAGCATCCGCTACGCCAGTATTTTTCTCAATAATTAAACTTGAAATCTAAACTGAGAGGAGCTAATCACTTCTTACCTCACTGTTTCTGGCGCAATGTAGGGCGAAAATGGCAAATCCCTGTGTGAAAGGACGATTACAAAACACTAGCAATTAACAAAGATCCGATCAAACAGTTATCAAATAGTTCTGTTCATCTTGGCGGGGCGGATCTGGGAATTTTTGTTTTAGTGGCGGGGTTCAAACTTTGGTTCAGAAAACATTTTTATAAAGTTCTATTTCTTACCCACTCCCCTATAACCCTTATTCGCGGTAACACGTTATAATTAAGTGAACGTCAGCTTAACCCAATACCGTGCAACTGAGACCCACCAATTGAATAGCAATAATATCCGACAAGAAGTGGACACAAAATGGCGTCCGACCGTAGGGTGGGGGAGGGGCGGGGGAGAAGAATCTGGACCCCCCGGACACTCCACTGGGATCCACCACTGAAGTTCTTTTCTCAATCTTTCTTCGTCGATAATTGAAAATGTTTGCGTCATACCTGAGTGGAGTTAAGAATGACGTGAATGTAGAGAAACGCCTTGTGTAATGGGGTCAAAAGACCAAATAACCACGTGATTCCTAGCAGGGGCATCAACACCACGCTTGCCGTGATTCCAAATCTGCAGTGGAATATGTTTGTTGAGTGAACCCTTTCTTTTGAAATTTAAAATTCAATTGCACCAAACTCGTAAACTGTGTCATAGCGCGAGCCTAGTTTTTTTTTTAATTAGCCACAAATATTTGAATTACGCAACGAATTCTCAGTCTTTTTAGAGAGTGCTTTTTCACCTGATCTGCTCAATCTGCTTGTCCTTTGTATGTGTCATCGATGTAATTTCCTTGATGACTCGCACGAGAGTCACCACGTTGGCCTGCAACAAAAACAGTCACAAGCGAAAGCGCACTTCTGAATTGAAAAATGATCTCTATCATCAGTCGTAAAATGTACAATACCACGTGGTTTTACCAAATCCTTCAGTTGCTGTCTTTCGGAGCCACCATGTCATATCCCGTACATGTGTCTAATTGTACAGGGCCGAGTTGTTCGAAGCAGGGTTTGTGCTAATCCGGGATAAATACCATGACAACCAATAGGATTTAATCGGCCTTGACCCAGGGTTAGCACTAACTCGTCTTCGAACAACTCGGCCCAGAAAATTATTTCATGACGTGAGAGCTCCCAACGAAAGGAGTCAGGAAATACCATTGATTCAGTCTCGATCGAGGATAGTAGCATAGTATATTTTTCTCCACTTACAAGCTCGATCAATGCGACAAATGACACAAACATCCAGAGGACACCATTACCAGAGGACAGCCAGCAGCTTAGTGTTTGAAAACAAATAAACCGAAACAGTGTGTTAATTCCTTATTACAGCAAAGAATGTACGGGGTGTTTCAAAAGTTTGCGTCGTTTCTGCTCAAAAGACTGCTCTCACTTAATTTTCGCTCTCTGGGATATAAAATTTTGTTGAAGCAATTAAATGCAAGATTTTATTTACTTCAGAAGCGGATTTTTCGATCATCTCGGCACCAGGAAAACTCGCTGTCACCCAATGAGTGAGATCTTGAAAAAGAGTGTGAACTTTTGAAACACTCTAAGACTTGGTGACCGTGAAAATGTTCACATTCTCTAGGCAAGATACACAATTTAAAGGCGAAATATGGGCGTTTTTTCCATGGCAATAGCTTGCCGAGATAAGGGGAAAAAAAATTACCTCACCTTTTATCACTGACAAAACCATAGATATCGTCCTTTCCTGCGGCAATGCCCAAAGATATGGCGACGAAAACTGCAGGAGTTCCTGAAATGTTATGAAATTGTGAGCACCGGGGTAGGGTTGAATGACTGCCTATGTGCGTATTCAACATACTCGTCAATCTGATACCCTGGGAATGAGGCTGCGGATTTAGTTTCACATCGATTTTTGATGACGTCATCGTGGGAATAAAAGATGTTGCGAGCGCCGAGCAGGAAAGTCCGCTCCCCCAGTCTCCCCTCGTTTTTTCGGCTCGTTCGCAACCAGTTTAGCCACTCACTACGACGACCTAAACACCTGGAACAGGCTTCTTTTGAAATTCTTGGCCGGCTTACCCCATGAGATGCCATGATACACGGTCATTTTGTGGCTGACATTGTAGACTTTAACAGTGAAGAAATAAAGGAAAATTCCCTCCACAAACATCCAGCACAAGGCTGCCATGAAGAAGTACTGCATTAGAGCTGCTGCTGCTACACAAGCGCCCTGAGAAAAAAACGAAAAAAAAAACGAAAAACAAAAACGCAGTTAATTGAGAAGATTTTTTTATATTGGCGCAGGACTGACCGTGTTTCGACGTGAAACTGAGGATCTGTCCCTCTCTGATCCATTTACTCATTCATTGACTTGGTCTTTCATGCATGATCATTGGTGTTATGTTTACCTTGTTCTCAGTGGCGTCAATTCCAGCGAGAAATATGATTTGTCCTGCTAACAGGGAGGCCACTAAACTCACACGAATTTGGGATAAAGGCGCTTTCTTGTCTCTGGTGACAGATGAACATACAAGTCAATGTTTTCACAGATTTCAAGAGCACAAAGTTTTGATTCTGTTGATCTCATGTATCGTGATAACATACGTAAGCAGCAGGTAGCCGAATATTGTGACGAGAGATCCCAGGATAGACAATGCCAGGCCCACATAAGTGAGGATATCCAGTACTTCTATGTCCACTGTTGACGTCTGCTCAAAATTATACAACAAAGAAAAAGACGAATTTTTTTTAGAACAAGACCTGTTTCGATCGTTCAACGATCATCTTCAATTGTGGCGATTACAGCACAGAATCAGTGCAAATCTGGAACGGTTTGCAATTGAGCGGTTTGCAATTGAAAACCAAAATCAAAGTAAATACTTTGCCCAATCACGCAAGACGCGGGCATTCTGATGAGCCAATCATACTGCAAAGCAAATACACGCAACCGACGCTGAGCGCGGGAAAACCCGTGAAATCAAGTCACACTTGCTTTTGCCTCTTATTGGTTAAGAAAATGGCGCAAGATCTTTCAGCCAATCGCTAAGCGTAAAGTAATACGAAACCAAAGCAATCGCGACTTTACTTTCGACACCCAATTGAAAACCGCTTTAATTAATTACGACAGTCACAACGCAGTTGCAAATGAGAAATTGCTTTTCCTTTTGCACCTGATTGGTTGAAAAGTTCGGGGGAGTTTTTTTAATTCCAATAATAGAACAAACCAAAATCAAATTAACTGGGTACCTGTAATTACTTTCGACACTCAATTGAAAACTGCTCCATACGCGATGTAAAATAATTATTTCTCATCATTTATTTATTTCACTCTTCATGTAAATTACGGGTGGTGTTTGTTTCAACGACAGCACAAGCTTTAGCTTGGTGCAAGTGTATCCTTTTAAAACCTTTGCTCTGTCGGTTTTTTTCTATCATTCATTACCAATGATTACAACATTTAAAACATTTTGATATTAAATTATACGACAGATTTGAGCTTACGAGCTTTGCTTCAGCGTCTGTGAAGTCCACGAGAACCGCAAAATGTGTACAATGATTGCAGACGCATAATGTTTCTGAGCTGCCAGGCGTAAACTTGGTATCACATCCTACTCCTGACCACCTCTCTACGGTACTAGGAAAAGAGTATCGCTTAATCAGATCAACCGAGTGTCCGGCCGGTAAAACCCAAACAAAAGTAAATTATAGCGCCAATCACCTTCTGAAGGAAATGCATCTTTCAGCCAACCACAAATCGAAGTAATTTACTAACTGGCCTAACCAGCCAATCAGAACGCAAAGCAAGTCTTGGTAGCCGGCGCTAAGTGCGGGAAAACGGGAGTACAAAACTAAACTCTAATTGTGATTTAGTCATCTGATTGGTTGAAAAGTCTGAGCAAGTTTCTTGATCCAGTTATAGACCGAACCCAAACCAAACTGAGCAATCGCGTAATTACTTTCGACACTCAACTAAAAACCGCTATAAATGTATCTAAGTAATGCCAGCCATTTTATAGTTGTGTGCTCCGTGACCTGGCCAATGAACCTTCCGCATTAACTGTCGCATTTGCCCACATTTCATTACAGAGATACTCTGGCAGCTGCATAGAGTTTTAGTGGTGCATAGGAATTGCCAAGTGACTTCATTAAGCAAGATAATAATGTGTTCAGGTATTAGTGAAGTCCAGGTGACGGTATTAACGAACGTGCATAGTCAGTTCCTTGTAGCCGTGAATCTGAAGCTGACGTCATTGCCTACGTTTTTGCTCATTAGCATATGGGTGCTGTGTATACAAAAAAAAGTTGAAAATCTAAGTTGGTTAACTTGAGCAAGTTGTGCAGTTTTCAGCTTTGAAAGAAATTTATAAACCACCAACAACTGCAAAATTGCTGGGTGGCAAAAACTTTAAAAACGTCATCCATGCGTCTCTCCTCCAACATATCATGAGTGAGAACCCGATCCCAACGCGAATGTTCTATTATTCAGCTTGGATGAAATGATTACATATATATTTAGTAGAAATCCACTCACGTGCTATCACAAAATCCTGTGATCTCATTGGTTCGCTGCTCGCTATCTAATGAGTGATAGATAGTCAGTAGCAAAAAAGCTGGCGTTTATAGCAAAAATAAAACAAAGACGGCTTGTTCAAATCTTAAAGTCAACAAAAATTGGAATGAATTCGATGGGTAGCATGTGAGTGGATTTCTACTAAAATAATAAGACTACTCGTTCTCGTTTTCTATGAGTCAACTAGTCAACTCGGCGCTACGGACTATCTACTGATTCATAGGAAACTCGCCGTCGAACTCGTAGTCCGATTGTTAAATATACAACACAATCACAATGCGACTAACGACAATACGGTGACCGTAAGCCTCCTATCAAGTTGTTAACGTTTCTCTTACCTGTTTTCATCGTAATCCCAAAAGACACATTTTCTCTTATTTCCTGCGGGCTTAAGTCAAATAAATTACATCAAATGAGGGGAGTACATGGCTTAAACTTAGGAGTATCATTCAGTCCTGTCCAGTGTTGTTTTTTAGGCCTAGTGATTGTATGCTTGAGAAGGCTGGTTTTGATGTTATGAAATTTTAAATGATTCAACAAACTATGCAAAACTGAAAGAGTAGCATAGTTTTCGACTTCATCTGCAATTAAGGGTTTTCGTTGTTGTTCAAGACTCGTTGAAATTCGTTAAACGACAAGGAAAGTACTCGGTTAGCATTAATACAATAAGGTATCTAGATATGGGCATTACGGATCCGGTCGATTGTTTGAATGTTGAGTTTACAGGCGTGGAGTTATCAATAGAGCGACTTAAAGACCCAGTATTGCCCATTATGCACTGCGTGCTGCGATCACTCGAAAAACAATAGACGCCTCGTTCCCGTGAAAACCAAAACAACAACAGAGGCGCGTCAAGCACAATGGGCAATACTGGGTCTTTAAACTATTCTACTTCAAGAGCAGAAGCGTGCGATAGCACAGAGTAAGGAAATTCGTTATCGAATTAACCTCCAAACACACTCATCCACGTATTTAATATGTCCAAATAGATTACTTTTTACAAATGAAAAAGTGCTCGATAGCATGGAAAAGGGGAATTCATTACCTAATCAACCCAAATAAACCTGTTTCTCGTTCTTGCATTTAAGTAGCTCCATATTTACTAATACCTCTATGTTCTTGAATACCAAGGTGATATTCTCTCGCAACGGGACTCGTGGAGGAGGGTATATCGAAGCTGACAGTATTACGGTGTTAATTTTCCTGCAAAAACAAAATCAAAATCAACATAGAGTAGACGTAGCTGCAGCTACTGTGTGTGCCCTTGACTCAGCTGTTGTTGATCTTCGGAGCCTTGGTGCTGTTTACCACGCGTGTAAAGATGAAAACTGAACCAAAAAACCCCGGCGCCCTATAGCTAATCAACTGAGTGTTAATAGCAATTTTGCGGCTAAATTGGTTTTAGATTACTACGCTTATTATTGGCTGAAAAATGTCGCGCCATATTCTCAGCTAATCAGATGCAAAAGCTAAACCGATTTGTGACTTGCTCGCCGCGTTTTCCCGCGCTTAGTGGCACCGGTTGCTTGCATTTGCTTTGCGATATGATGGCTCATTTCAGTGTTTGTCTGCGTCTGTCCTATCATGACTTTAGTTTTGGTTTTTCGATACTCATTAGAAAACCGCCCTTTGCTGGGCCAAACAGTAGATTATGCCATTGCGTCTTTCAACACACGAACCTCCAGTGAGTCGCTGTTTAAGACAGCTGCAATTACATTGATCACTTAGCAATGAGACTTAGAAATACCATTTATTGCTTGCGTTGTCTGGTTCCATGAAAACTTCATGCAGGCGTTTATACCTCACTGCCAAAAATACCGAGTCTGAATTAGAGAAACAAAATAAATCAAAAGAGGAATACTTAGGGTCCATTAACCGAAAAAGTAAGTTACTGAGCGATAAAATTGATTAAGGGACAGTAAATTGGAGATGATGTTCGTTCCTGAGATAAAAAAAACAAAAACTGTGCTTGACTTTTCTCTCTTACACCGGTACTAGGTATTGGGGATTTCCTACGGGGCGACCCTATGACCGAGAAGGAGCGGGGCGACCCTATGACCGAGAAGGAGCGGGGCGACCCTATGACCGAGAAGGAGCGGGGCGACCCTATGACCGAGAAGGAGCGGGGCGACCCTATGACCGAGAAGGAGGGGTGAGGGGGGGGGGCGGGGCAATATTCTCAGTTGCCTTATGCTCCCCGACACCGGGTTGTTAAGTTCCCGCTCGTTGTGCGACTTAATCTTTTATCGTGTTTTTTAAAAAAACCTAAAGTAAGGATTTTTGACAGCATTTTTTTCAGACTCCTTGGATTAACTATGCATAACATCCAACTTAAAGTTTCCAAGCTGCCACTCAGTTTTTAATGCACTCAATTTCCCTAATGTGTTTTAGGTATTTCCGTGATCCATCAACAATCAAGGTCAGTTCAGTTGTCCAAGAGAGCGCGAGATATTTGGCGATAACCAAAGGCTGGATGACAACTGGCCGATCCGAAACCAGCATTGCGTAATTTGTGTTCGCCGTTCGAGTAAAACACTGACCAAAAGCTCATTTTTTAAATGTTTCTTAAGCCTATTTACTTACCGTTGTTGTCACAACTTTCACCCGGAAACGTAATCGACTCTCCCTCCTTGAATCTCATGGGATATAAAAAGCTTGCTTCAGGTAGAGATGGGCGAGAAACTCGCGTCAGGTTCAAATCTATAACAGGAGATGACCATTGCAGTAAGTTGTTTGCCTGGATATAGAGCAGTTTCGTAAAACCAAACTTAACTAAAGTGATTACCGAGCAAATCACATTCTTAAGGAAATACGCATTTCACCCAACCACAAATCCAGATATCACGCAGCTGTTTACAACCTCTAATTTCATTGGTTCTGGTTAGGACGCAGCCCTATCGTTTTTAGGGTTAGGGTTCATTGTTTCTGTTGTTTGTCTGAATGGTTCTATTGTTTTCTGGGCCAATCGCGTGGGCTGTTGTAATATCTGCGTACTGACCCCACAGATCGGAGTGATTTACGACTTGGCTTTACTGGCCAATCATACTGGAACGCAAACTGGCAAGAAAAGGCAGCCGCCGCCAAGCGCGGTGAAAACCGAGAGTGAATAATAAGTGGCAATTACTTTTAGTGTTGGATCTGATTGGTTGAGAAGTTCGTGCAAGTTTTCGACAATCATAGAGCAAATCACAACCAAATCAGTCCGTATCCACAACTCCTAAGAGCCTCCGAGCTTTAAAAGTTAGTTTTATACTTAACCCTGGCATTAAAAAGAAAGAGAACAAGGAGAAAGGTGAGACGAAGATGAAGACGAAGACTGAAGACGAAGACGAGGATGGCGGAGAGGAAGAAGAGGAAGAAGAGGAAGAAGAGGAAGAAGAGGAAGAAGAGGAAGAAGAGGAAGAAGAGGAAGAAGAGGAAGAAGAGGAAGAGGAAGAAGAAGAAGAAGAAGAGGAAGAGGAAGAAGAAGAAGAAGAAGAGGAAGAAGAAGAAGAAGAAGAAGAAGAAGAAGAAGAAGAAGAAGAAGAACTACTTGGCCAATATCCAGCCCATCTTGACCGAACAACCTTGGTTAGCAACATATATATATTGGTGAACTCTGTCATACTCATTGACGAACTCGGTCATACTCATTATCAGAAGGACTCGGTAAAACTGCGCGCTGATTCAATGCCACCTTAAGTTATTCAACAACAACAACAACAAAAGAACTAAAATTTTTCAAGTTTCATCTCGGGCTTTGATCATTTTCCGGCAAGTTCAAAAGGGGCTATGTCAGGGTAGCTTTCCTGTTTTTTCTTTCTTTTCTTTTCGTTGTCATTTAAGGATTTTCTGTTTAGTCTCCGTTCAAAACAAATGGCACCAACCTAATTCATCTGCGAGAACGTCGAATCGAGAGTCTTCCTGCAAGCCGTATCGACCCAAAGTAGCGACCGAATGCTCGCAAAGACCTAGGCCTGGCATCGTTACGGCATTTTTTCGTCGCCCAAGGCATGATTTACTCTTTGATGTCGTAACGTTCGCAGATGCGTTCAAGATGTCCTTCGTCATATTATTCAGCCATAATCCCAACATCTTAAGACGGTGAAGCTTAAGCTAAAAATGCAAATGAAAAGACTCAGTAGAGAATCACACTGATGGGGTTACTTGTACTATCTTTAAAGGGAACCTCCACTCCTATAGAACAATAACTTTAAAAGGAAGGAAATGATGTTTACGATCAAAGTTGTTTGAAATATTTTAAAGGAAGCATTTGCATGGGAATAAAACGGATTTTTAGAATCGCTTGTTTTAACTTTCAAATTTCGCTGGCGCCGCCATATTGAATCATTGCGACGTAGCTTGGTTGCCCTATTATTCCGACATAAAGAGCTTTTGTATAGTAACAATAGGGCAGTCAACTTACGTCAGAATTATTCAAGATGGCGACGCCTTGGATATTTAAAAGTGGAAATAAGCGATTCTAAAACTCAGGTTTTTTTCCCCACACAAACGCTTTCTTTGAATTTGATTGTAAACGTCATTTCCTGCCTTCAGTTTAAAGTTATCTTTTTGTAGCGCTGGAGGGTCCCCATGATAACGTGAGGATTAAAGCGTGTTTGTGAAAAATGAGCAATTCTCCTCAACCTTGGGACTATTCCGGAATAAGAATATACTGAATGTTCGGTTTACCAGTTCTTTTCGGACTCGTTCTGTTTTCGGAATGAACGGAATAGCGTTCTGTTTATCCCACCCATTCTGATAGCAGAACAGAATACGGCTGGCTTGGATTACACAGAATGAAATGACAGTCTTAGTTCTGCTGACCAGATGGCATTTCTAAGATTCACATTTGTGAAGGCAATGCCGGGCTATCAATGACTTGAATTACCTTTTGTGTTCCGTTTAGTGGCTTGTGTCTGGACATAAACCGGCATACCCGCAAGACCTAATAAGGATAGCACTTCTACAGTTCAATTCACTCATACGTGGCTCAAGCTAGCACGAGTACAACGTTATGTATTCGTCGGCTACAAGGCTAAGGTGGTGTAGAATGGACGGTTTATGTTGGTTTTCTTGTCAAATCGGAAAGGGAGAGCATGCTTTCTGTACCCATATTTCTTTTCGTAATGACTCTACAAAAACTGAAGGATAGTTCTTGTTCGAGGTGGTTATTACTCAAGCGAGGGCCGAGTTGTTCGAAGCAGGGTTAGTGCTAATTAAACGGCGGGATAAATACCATGACAACCTATAGGTTTTAATCGGACTTAACCCAGGCCTTAACCCAGCGTCCCAGTATCCACTTACACTGAGTTGGACTTAACCCAGTGTCCACTAACACTGCTCCGAATAACTCGGCCCACACGGCCCAGATTCTTATCACGCTCCCAGGACCTATCTCCACTCCCTTAATCCTTGGCGGAAGAAAGCTCCGGGAACTAGGCTGTACTTGGATCCAGGGCCCTCGCACAATCTGCAACGATTTATCAGGTGTTTGGCTCGAAAGGGTTTTTCGCGGAGCGCGTGCGCGCGTAAGCAACACACAA
>BLFK01000490.1:4636567-4657756 GCA_014634185.1 Astreopora myriophthalma
TTTTGCCGGATTTCAGGCCACCTGTGCGAAAACCATTTCCCGTTCTTTTCCATTTCTCAGCGTATTCCTAAAAATCGCCAAAGGAATAAACAGAATAGTTCCAAAAGAATACACACTATGGGTAGCAGCTAATTATCGATAAATCTCTGTTAGACTGCCGAAGAAAAGGTGCCACCAGCCGACTAAAGCTGTAACATACGTTTAATACCTTTTCCGATGATGCGGCGTTTGATCCTATTTAGCCATTTTGGTGGTATGGCTTTGGTCAAACATATCACGGATGAATTGCACAATTCGCACCATTGATTGCCTGTGCTTCTGTTTCTTGCGTTCGCGAAGCCTACTTCCCAGTGATCGGGGAGTTCTTTTTCATTTGAAAGCGACTGGCAGTTTTGTTCGTTGTCCGCGTTTGTGTTGCTGATTGAAGTTGAGTTAGCGCCACCGGCTGAACAGACTTCATCTAGGGCTGAATGACAAAACATTGGCATTATCTTAAAGCTCTCTTTGAAATGTTAAATTAGTTTTGGAAAATGCTTTTTAGGTGCTTACCAGGATTCCAGTCACAGTTTCCTTGAACAACTGAAAAAGTAAACACAATGTTTAAATGAGAACTTTTGCAATCGACAATGAGGATGTCGCAATTAAATATAAACGCAATTAACAGATGCAAAAGTCGATCATTGATCGACTTTGGGCCATAACCTTTTGGGGAGAAAGAGATTCTGAATCTTGAAACCTTGAAACGTCAAAACACGTTATTTGTCTGAATAGTTTTCGCGGATAGGGAGAATAAATTGCCAGCCAAGGCCAGGGACCTCGAAACGGTTGTGAGATTTGGCTTCAAATCTGAAATTGCTAGTATCGAAATAAAACATGTACGGTGTTTTTCCTGCCGGCTGCTCTTGGAAGTAACGACCGCCGCTGCTGCGAAAAGTCTCTTGCCCATTTCGTTTATATAGTTGCTGATCGGCAAGGTCCCCCAAGATCTATGAAACTTTTCTGTTATCACTTGATAAAGTCGTGCAATGCTCCAGTAGCCCAAGGCGCGGTAGATTAAACGCGGATCTGGAGCAACAATCAACTTACTCTGCTCTCGTGTCCCTATTGCCGCTCGGATCAAATGGGATGCTATGATCAATTGCAAAATGCTTGTGATACTCCGAACGAGAAACAGCATTTCTTACTTCAAATCGGTGCTCGTAATAGATCTGTGAGATATAATTCCCTTCCATTCCCCGTTCGAAGTTGTCCGTCCTAGTCCGGAGCATGGCCACCTTGCGTTGCTAGGACCTTTGCGAAATGTCATAGAGACCTCACTGAAACATTTGGCTGTAGTCCATCGACTACTGCACCACACCACATTCGCTTTTGCCACTGGCAAAAATCAAATATAAACAAATGCATTCTTGGCGTAATTATTTATAACGTTCTTTTCCAAACGAATCTTGTTGAGCTGGAACGTCACACAGAATTACCTTTTACGCGATTTTTTTTCTTTATCAAGAAAATTGATAGAAACTCTTGTCGTTCCACAAAAATAAATACTATTATACTTACCCAAAGTTAGCCCCAGATAGATGATTCTGTATGCTACGGCCATATTTTTATCTTTTACATGTCGGCTTAATAAGGTTTATGCGTCAGACACGAATTTCGGTTGGAACTTGGGATTTCCTTTGCATTAATTGTTCTTGACGCCACTTGCTCGTGGCAGCTGATAAACATGCATATTAATAGCTTATTTAATGTTCATGCCATACTAAATAAATAAAAATAAAGCAATTTTAATTTTCGCGTGAACTATCCCAAACCGATTCCCAATATTCCACGGATATTTTTGCACTTTAAAACAAACTTACTGAAGTAAAAAATGTCCTCACTGATCGAAGTAGCGCTTACTTAAAGCTATCATCACGCTGTCAAACAACGTGCTTTATTTGAATAAAGGTAGGTCCAGTGTATTTCTGTGAATGACAAATAACAGCTTAAAACGTTCGCAGCTGAAAACACCTGTAGTTGAGCCCACCAGAAAGTTAAACTCGACTTCCTAATTAAAAAATTAATCGCCATAGCGATAAAGATAATGGCTCTTGTGGTCTCAGTATTGGACCTTCATGAATTCAAATGGGGACTTGTGACAAGTTTTTAGCTTCTTATTTAGCTCCTTAAAAATTCTAAATGTTTTTAATATGGCATTTTTAAAAGTGAAAGAGTGAGGCATTATTCGTTTTCATGCACCTTTCCGTTGTTATCGGTGTAGTACCGCGGTTAGGTTAAAACACACTTTATTCACGACCGTTACACTCCGAACTCCGAACGCTAACTCCCCGAATAAATTACAACACACGCTATCTATAGTACATGCAAATTACGTAGTTCCCGTGTGTATTACATCACATTCATTCTCTCGCTTCTACGCGCTTGCATTAGCATCGTATACACTACAATCGGTTTCATGTAACGCTGATAAATAAAACGCTGAAAATAAAATCGGTCACCCAGCCCTTCATAACATATAGTCAAGAAATTGAGATATTCTATAAGAGTAATAAAGAAACAATTTAAAAAAGGGTGTCAATGTTTCAGGCCTGTGCGATATCCCTTATTTCAATTTTTTGGAAAAAAATGTACCACATAAAATTATAGAGTTCAGTATGGAGACGCCATGTTGGTGTCCTTCGGAAGGATAACAATTCAACATGGCGGCCGGAAACTAGGGAAAACATCTGGAGCTTGCTTTGGCTGTCTTAAAACCTTTAAACTGTTTTATTTTAACTGCCTAATTTAAACTGCTCTATTTCCAAACAAAGCATGCTATCGAGCTGAAAACTTGCGAGGGAGTATATTTTTTAAATGTCTTTTGCCAGATGAAGATAAAAGCTCAAATGTCTGGTTTTTTTTAAAGTTTTTTTTTTTATGACATCACGTGAAAATCAAGAATAGAACAAAGAAAGCACCAAGTTGGAACAGGCACCAAGTTGCCCCTGGCTCCAACTAAATAGTACTTTATGCCGTGAATGTATCGCTTGTGTGCTCGTTTTCTTTCTTTGTTTCGGATTTTCCGTGATTGTACTGCTCGTGTACCAGTTCTTCTTCGTCCCTCTCTTGCTGGCGTTTCATTGCTCAGTGTCTTCGGTTTTTACCCTAAACGTACTTATTACTTCAGCAATAAAGTCACGCCAAATTATTGCTTTAAAGTTAAATCTTTGAGGAGCTCGTAGCTCGAATAAGCCCTAATGGTTTCTCTACTGATGGGTTTCCTCGCCATACGCATCTACTACTGCTCTACTAAATTATCCTTTTGTAATTTTATATAGTATGTATTTTCTTGATGTAATTCAGCATAAATGGGAAAAATAATAAACTGAAACTGTTCATAACAATGAAAAGTGCATTAAACCTTGTTTAAAGTTGCTTAACCAGATATCAGTCATGGAGCAACAGGATTTAAACAGCCGTTTAATTGAGGGACAACGACCGAATCACGAACATTTGTATGGATTCTGGGCGACCTTTGACAGCTAAAAATCCGAAGGTATACCATGTAATGAGAAGGACTCCGACAACCTTTATTAAAGAATAAATAATAGTATTATTTTTTTGGCAGTCTTTCTGCTGGGAGTCAGCTTTTACGCTCCGGGATATATTGTCCTAACATTCCACTTCGCAGGCCTGATCTGCTTTCTAGGGTGGACTAGGGACTCATACTTAGTGAAAATTTCCGGCAGGGTTTGACGGCAACTAGTCATGCTTCCAAATCTTGTAGTCCAACATAGTTTTAGGAGATGGTGGTTGTCCACACACTGAAGAGCCAACCTGGACGATCAGGGCACGGACGGACACGGTAGACAGACCAGAAAGACTAGAACTAGATAAAGACAGACATACCAGACAGGGCCGTAGCCAGAAAAAAATTATGACTGAGGCAATGTCCATTGTTAAATTCTCTTTCTAGGTATTTCTAGGTATTCTCCCTTTCTTAAAAAAAAAAAAATGACTGAGGCAAGTGCCTCGGTTTGCCTCATGCTGGCTACGGCCATACCAGACAGAGAGACTAGACAGAAAGACCAGACTAGATAGCTAGACTAGACAGACATATGGTTTAATGCCTTAGTCACAGTAAAACTACAACGGCTTACAACTAGCCGTAAATGTACAACATTAGGCTTAATACAAACTTCTCCTATGCTAGTAAATGACCAGGGAGCACAAATTCTTTTGTTGGGGGAGTTTTTCCGCCGTTCCTACCCCATCCGCATGTTTTAGACGACGAAAAAATGCCCGGGCTGTACCTCGTTGAGTGTTGCATTGGTGCGTTTAAATATTCACGGACGTAAGCGTCATCCACGGGCTTCTTCCTCCGCAACACAGCATTTTGAACCATCATGTCGAACAGGCTTTCATCCGTAATACCCGACTCCTTAACCAATATGTTCAAAGCACTTCGTGGGCCAAAGGAACAGAACAGATTACACTCTAGAAAGAACGGGTTTCCATCGTGGTCTACCCGGAAGTCAAAGGTTGCAAAATCCTGCAGACCCAACTCCCGGAATGCTCGACAACTTTGTTGCTGAATACGATCGATGAGATCGCCTTCTGTGGAGGGATTAAGGAACCACGATTTAGACAATGGAGACTTGCCTGAAAGAAAGGAAACACGTTTACTTAAAGATGTATGCATGGCTAAGTGATCGTTATGGTAATGACAGTGTCTCCTAGTATAGTGTATACTGTTTTAGGAGTATTCTTATTAAAGTTAATATCAATCATCCAGCTTTTCTTCAGCATCAAAGCAAATTCAACTGAAAAACAAACAAACAAACAACAACATTGAAAGCTAAGAATAGCCAATTTTTTTTATTTTTCTTTGCGGCATTTTTTGTTTTCGATATAAACACTATAAATCGTTGCGTTAACTGAGTATCCAAACGGTGAGTTTGGGCAGCCTCTGGTCTGAGTGTCAGTGCTAAAAGACCAAATTGAAAATTCAATGAACATTCAATGAACATTCACGACTTCGAGGATCTGGGGAATAAAGCGAGGATTTGTATCATTTTTTTTGCCCAGAGCCTCGAAAGGATTTAATTTTAATACATCGAAATCGGCCCATTGCTTGGAATTTTCTAACGAGTTGTGATGCATGTGGGAAGTCAAAAGATCACGCCATTAAAGAAGAGGTTCAGGATAAGACGACGGTAAAAGTATATTTCAAGATTTCAAACAAATCCGTCCAAATCCGCCGAATTTGCTAGCTGCGTTTAAAGAAACAGCTTTACCACTCACCAACAGGCAGTCCTCTTTCGTTAACCTTCATCTTGTGCTCGGTTTTCCTTACGTCATCGTGACGCACATCGTACTCCATACAAGACAAGGCTTTTAACTCGCCAGTTTTCACTGATTCCACAACTGCGCAACGCATTTCCCGTCCCTCAATGAACCTGTACAAAAGCAACAGATCGAGCTTAAAATATAAACGACATTGGGCGTAAAAAAGTATCTGGCAACTTTACCTGGCACTGGCTTAAATCCGGTCCAGCCACCACACAATAGCCTTATCACGTACGACTCAGTTTCTGTACATGACTACCCTGATGTGGAATCAGGTACCAGCGATCACCAAATCCTCAACCATCTTGTCACAACTTCGTCCTCGTCTGAACAATGTTAAGTTTACAGGGTGCAAGTATATGAAATGTGTGTAATCTCATCTGCTTTTGTGCATGATTGTTTATTTCTAGTACTGTTAGGATCAGTCGTTATTTGGGGTTTTTGGTGGCCAACTAGAATGCACGCATAGGCTACTTTGGCCACCACACACATCCTTTCCCCTCTTTGTTGCATTTTATGTTTAGTTAAATCGTCATGTAAATTAATCGACTTTTTGTTAAAAGTCCATCAACTTTGTAAAAAATGTAAACTGGGGTAAACAAACAAATGGTATATGACTTTAGATCTATTTTGGGTATACTTTTATCCTTTTATTTTTAAAGTTGTTGCTTAGATTAGTGTAAAGATAACAGACATTCGAGCGTTTTTAACACGAGCCTGTGGCTTGGTAGATTGGAAGACGTTAAATAACGTTTCGAAGTTATTTTATCAGACTTTGAAGAGCTATGCACAACATGACTATTTTTTTAACAGATATGGTAGATATGCAATCACAGTAAAAAAGAAAAGCTATTTCACACGCAAACATCTATACCTTTCAATGATCACGTAGTCTGAGTAGCAGAGCGCATGCTCAATGGCTGCACGTAAGGACTGCTGGTCTTTTACTAGGCGAACTGCTTTGCTATCTTCTCCTTTGCTTGCCTTCACAACGCAAGGATACTCGACTTCTTCGAAAATTATAGGATCTCCTGTGGTAGAATCCAACCAAAAAGAAAGTCCCATCGGTAAATTCTTGCTATTTCCTTTGTCGCTCGAGCCACTTGGGCTTACGAGGATTAAAGATGCATGAAGTTTTCGTCGCTGCCGTTCGAACGAACATTTTCCTTTAACTTCAAGATTCGTTCGACTCAGTCATTATGGGAAGAGGGCAGCAATCACCTCTTTCTTGTAGTTGTTTTGTTTTGTTTTTAAGGAGAATAATTATGTGGCTCCAGCACGTAGTTGTTGTTAACGTCAATCTTAACCGTGCGGAATTAGAAACTGTCTCACCCTCTGACGTCAAAGGGCGATCCTGAAACGGTTCGCGGTCCGCGGTTAACTTGGATGTAAGGGGCCTCATTAACTCAGGAGAACGCTGAAAAAGCGCATGCGTGAGAAAATGAGCTTGCTTTCATTGCGCACCATTAATGACAGGATTAGAGAAATGAGTTAGGTCATTACCTTTGATGTAAACAAATCCTTCAGCACAACGGACCTGTTTACTAGCAAGCAAGATATCGCGTGTTCGCAGCTTGTCCATGCAAAGGTATCGCGATTCCGTGGATCCACCGATCAGAGGAATGTCCATGGCGTCGAACAAAGCCCTTCATGGGGCAGAAAAAGGAGCTGTTAGGTCTTTAGTCAGTATGCTTTCCAGTATGCAGAAAGATATTCCCCTGCCTAGTCAACGTTCCACCCAGCAATGCAGCAGTTGTCGTAAGCTGCTATTGTTTTAGTACTGAAATAGCTGCCATTGTTCAGGCCCCAGTTGTTCAATGGGTGGGTAGCACGAACCACTGGATAAATCAATCGATCAGTCGATCAATCAGTCAATCGATCAATCAGTCAATTAATCAATGATTGAGTAAGTTAAAAAAAATTAACCTGCCGAAAGGCAGGGTAATTCCCACAGAGCAAACGCTCCACTATGGGATCCCGATTCACTAGATAACTCAGTTGCTTTTGCTAGCGCTTACCAGCTGGATATTCATTTGTCCAGTGGGTAGCATTATGCTCTTTTTGAACAACCGAGGCCATAACTCTGAACCAATAAACGCGCAACAATTTTGACAGTTAGTGTAAAAAATCCCCATTGGACAGATGGCACATGGTAGCCAGGAATCATCATCATAATCATAATCTTTATTTAACGTGGGTAGAAACACTTAGCTGAAGCTATTTTACAGGTTTTCCACAAAATAATATTAAAGAAAAAAGAAATATATACATAAAAATGTCAGAATATGAATAAAATATGAATAAAATATCTAGTATCTAAAATTACAAAATTTAGGTAATTAAAATTTAATGTTCCTCACTTGTTTATTAAATTCTAAGCCTCCAGCTTTTAAACGCTACAATATTGCACATAATTATGAAATAAATGGACTGGAAAGTCGTTGGTGATGCGTGACACTTGGTAGTAAAAGATTAAGTTGACATTTAAAGAAATAATTGTCACGAAGTGTCAAAATTGTCTATTAACACAGACGTTTCGGGTGTAGAACCCTTCTTCAGTGTGAATAATAACCGTTGAAAGAAGGGTTCTACACCCGAAACGTCTGTGTTAATAGACAATTTTGACACTTCGTGACAATTATTTCTTTAAATGTCAACTTAATCTTGCACATAATTATTCATCCTTCGTCGTTTTTAAATGTTAAATCACCGTAAAATTGATAGTCACAGTATGACGAATATGACGAATAATGAATTCTGTGGGCAATATCTTACCTGTATGCTGTTATCCCTTTGAAACACACGCAATGCACCAAAGCCAAATCGGGTTGAATAGCGGATTTGATGTGTTGAAGGGCAGCTGTGATGTCCATGCAGTCCTCTTCGCTCTCAGCCTTAACTTTCAGGTTCTCAACATCCACAACATCAGAGAGGTTATCCGCAAATAACCAAGAACCGTTCGGTCGCACAACACCAAAACTGAAGCAATATTTCCCAACAGCCATGTCGGACGGGAAGGCGCTGGCGCATAAAATGTTCAGATTGAAACTGAAGTAATCCGTTGGAGATCCCACAATATGCAAGATCTAAAGTATTGAAAGTAACCTTTTGATGAGAAAGGATTTCCAAATGCACCTCACAGGGAGGGGTGGGCCTGGATGGAGGTATTCCTCGTCTGGGATCTCAACATACCTTTAGGTTTAGAAAGTAGCAGTAGTGGTAATAAAACTATTTATACATGGTGTCAATTCAGGTGACATGTTCTTCCATCGAGCAGTACCTTTAACCGACAATAAGATTAAGTACTAACTAAACTAAGTCAAATTATAAATCAAAATTAATTATCTATACAATGTTTTACCAAAAGTCCATAACCCAGAAGTCTCGATCTCTCTCATTTGGGCTCGGCCCATCAGTTTACGAGTATTATATAAAAATTTAGAATGGAGGTCCCGCCAAATGATGGCCAATCAGATTGGCCCTGATAACCACAGTGCGCCAATCTCGCCCCCAGAGCCTACGTTACCCTTATCCAGCGGAACGGGCAACGGACGGCGCTCTGGAAGAATCCAAAACCGGAACCACCAAATCCTGGTTCCGGTTTGCAGTTGCGCCTGCGTGGAATCGTGTGAAAAACAATTTATACGTTTGAATTTTGTTCACACACGAATGACACAAGTGATAGCAATTTTTTCCCTGTAATTTAGTGGAAGTTGTAAACTTTGCACTTCGCGGAAACAACTTCCGGTATCTTTGTTCTTTGTTTTCACCAACCTAATTAGAGTCGGCCCTATTTTGGATTAGCCCAGAGGTTAGTGATCCCTGGTGCTGACCAAAGGGATTGCAGCCTCTGGGAACGAGATTGTCAATGCGCCGATTGGTCCTCAACCAAGAGCTGCACAAGGGATTGTTCGTGCTAAATGTTAAATCATGCAGCAGTCGCCCTAAAAATAAGTAATACCGTAAACTGGTGAGCCGCACTACGTTGCAGATCGAGACTCTGGGTTATGGACTTCTGGTTTTATAAAATGTATTAAAAGTTAAATAAAGAATTTAAAAGAGCTAAGTTAATGTGATTACTTTGAGCAATCACAACTTATAATAAGGCGAGTCATCAAATAAACCAATAAGAAGTCAGCAAATGCACGTGCCCGGTACTAATCGAGCGCAAAAAAGCCGAAAAAAAAAATCGATAA
The DNA here is from genome assembly GCA_014634185.1 of Astreopora myriophthalma. Classification (NCBI taxonomy): domain Eukaryota; kingdom Metazoa; phylum Cnidaria; class Anthozoa; order Scleractinia; family Acroporidae; genus Astreopora; species Astreopora myriophthalma. Next base: position 4,646,092 of record BLFK01000490.1, read on the forward strand.
ATAAATTGATCGACAAAGGGCTTCTCTCACAAAAGTCAAAACTCCCTTTGCGGGGGTTAGCCTCCTTCACAGAGCTCAAAAGGAACATTGGACATCTAAGCTCAATTTACATGACATTAAATGAATTTTAACTTAAGATAAAAATTAAAGAACGAAAATGTTCAGAGGTGTAAGCGTGTCGAATCCGGGTCATTCTCTTCTTCTTCTTCTTCTTGTTGCAAATTACCTCCAGACTGACGAGGCAAGCTGCTGAAAACACGCAATTTTTTAAAGTACTGAAATCGAGTTACCCACAACGATAACTGAAAGCTAACCGTTTCAAATCGGTGCTTAGACCTAAGACTGTAGATCAGCGCTAAGATTAGAAATGCTGTTTCTTGCTAAACAGGACCTCCTTTCAGTCAGTTTTCCGTCTAATTTCTTCCATTAAAGTTTTTGATAACGGTGCACTGGTCTCAGACGATGGAATCTATTACGTCGTGCAATTGTCAGGAGGTGTCCAAGGTCCTTTTGAGCTCTGTGAACGAGTGCTAACCCTTTGGGGGACCTAGTCACGAGCCACTCGGCGACGCCAAACTGGGTCGTACGGCACAGCGAGGCGTGCCATGTTGCATAACCGCGAAATCCTCCACCGAAGCAACTCCTTCTATTTTTTTTTCTTTGAAATCGATAAAGAATGACCATGTGGAGCCTTTTGTTTACAGTGGCTCTGGAACGCTTACCATTGTAAACAAAACGTATCAGTTAGGTCAAGCAAAAGGCCTGTTGCACCGTGTGCACAGTTCCTTATTTTTACCTTTAGTTGTTCCATTTTTCCCCTTACTCTATCTCCTGCAACAGGAATTCAAATACATCATCAGCAAGCAGTCGGCAAAAATGAGAAAGTTTAACTCTGCATGTTTGTCCGTTTGCAAAGACGCCGGCGATACATCTAGTTACGGTTTGCATTCAAATTTTTCCTTCTTGTCTCGTTCAGAAGCTCAAAGTTCAAAAGAATATTTTAATTGAACGTTTTGATCATTCGTACCTTTCGTTAGAATAAAAGACAGTAATTAACAGCAGGTTAATGTGTAGACGTATGTCCCTTGTGCTTAAAGGGGCTAGGTCACGCTATTTTAGGTAATTTTGTTTAATTTTGTTGATTATGAGCTCTAAACGTCAAATTGGCAGAACAAGAGTCTTTCATTTGCAAAATCAAGGCCACATAACAACTAAGAATGATTTTCCAGCTGTGTAAATGTCATTTTGATACAAACTGATAAATTTGAAAAAAGGTGGGCCGACGTTTTTCACTGATTTTCCAAATGCAATCCATTTTAATCCTCTCCAGTTTTGTCCATCCATGACCCTTCTTGGCTTTCCTGTGTTTTGTTTGAGTTGCTCTATAGTTTTTAGCCGTTATTGTGATATTTTAGTTAATTCTATGACCATCTGATCAGTGCTGAAATTGCCTAAAATTGGGTGACATAGCCCCTTTACGCTGGCGTCATAGGTGTAAACCAGCATTTAATAGTAGTTCCCGGGGAATAGGTGGTTTGCAACCAATCTCTAGCCGGAGACACAGATAACTCTCGTTGCCTAAAAATAACCCGTACTTAATAAGTGAGGGTTATTTTCAGGCAACGAGGAGATATGTGATTTATTCACCGAGGGCGCGGCATAGGAGCTTCACATTTGAACAGTCGAGTGTAATGGAGGGTGACCAGATCAAACACACGCGATTGCAGTATAGATCACAAGGAGAGAAGAACCACGGACTCCGAGGCGAACAAAAGCAACGTGACACCGAAAGCAGTGGAACAGCACGAGAATGTGGCCAAACCAGAAAGGTGTGTTGTTAGATTGCATAAGAAGCATATTTCAAAATGTCCCCAAGATTGTAAGATGTGGGTGTGCTGCGAGGAGAATATTACTCTAATATTCCCTTGGGGTAATATTAGACTATCAGCCCCGCTCTCCCCTGTTACAATCAAAGCCACCACCAGCTTTTCAAACAGTTGCTAATTAGCGGGGTTCATAATATAATCAGCCTGGAAGAACAAGGGAATACGAGCCATGTGAAAACAATGGTGAAACTCACAAATGCTGGTTGACGAACAAAAGGAGCTGGTGACAGGTCTATTATTTTTGGAAACCAACATGGCGGAAATGACATAACGTGCAAACCACCGATATTGATAAAACATTCTTGCTCACCAGTCGGTTGATAAAGTTTCTCTAAAGAGAATGCTCACCGAATCTCAAAAAATTGCCAAAGACTAAAACAGAATTACACTCTTCGGCTTGCAAAGCATTTAAGACTTGATCCGTGCAAAGAAGCTAAGGGGGCAACAACCGTGAAATGTTTTCGCACTTCAATGATTACCAATGCTGTTGTGCAATATGTGCAAATTCAGTTAAAAATGCCGCAATTGCATCACCACAAATTTTGTTCCTCAGAGTTTCTCATTTCACTAGTATCGTATTAAATTCTTCAAGTAAGGTTTAAAATTAAGCGTTTGGCGGCTTGACAATTTGATTTCGAACCAGTCGTTATTTGCAGAGAGCATTATCCAATCGGTGCCAATCCCAAATTGTTCGTTCTCGAGCTTCCGAGCAAACACTCAAAGTTTTCGACAAAACGTGGTATAAAAGGTTGCTCATTTGAACTCAAAGAACAAGTAAGCAAATCATGAACGGCTAGCAAAACGTGACTTGAATAAAACTTACCTAATTTTCCAATACGAACTTTTCCAGACCTGTCTGACTGTGGTAGGTTTTGCTACTTTCGCGTGGTCCGTACACAACTTAACAACGGCTCCAAGATTGAGATTGGGTACGAAAATAATGGGCTTTTCATACGTCCACGCCCCGCGATGCAAATTAAGCAACCATCAGAAGGACGTGCGATTCTTTTAATAGGGAGATTAAGCAGCCACGACGTCGAGGACAAGGAAAAAACAAGCCACAGGTTTAATGAGCAAAAACAATGGCTCCGCACGCTCTGCACGTGCATTTTACATTTTGGTAAACTTTTTTGCCGTTCCCGGCTAAACAACGACGTCAAACGACCAAATTTGAAGTTTTCTGTAGGACGTGAGTGCAAGAGGATGAATTTTTTCATTCTTTGTCTAAACATTAACGTCGTTCATACGAATTCCGTTCCTGGGCAGAAAGTAGTTGTTTTACACGCGGAACGAGTTGGAATAAGCACGATGGGATTACCATAACGCGAATTTAGGTTTTCAGAGGACGTTGTCGCACCCGTTGTCGTCTTTTTATTGCCTGTAATAGCATCATATTGGTTAGCATTCTTAGTCCTCAGTGATTTGACCTTGTGGCTCTGTATGGAAATTTGAGGAAGAAATATTCATGTACTTATGTAGTAAAAAAATTCTATTTTCCTTTCCATGCTTTCGCTTTCCGAGACTCTCCGAGCGTTCAGCGTTTCCTTTCTTTTTAAACTACTTTTAGATCCCTGGGGATAACTAATTAGTGTAATCTTATTTGTACATTCGCAAAATCTAAATGCTCAACAGAGTGCGAAACACTCAGTAATGCAAAACGTCGACAAGGTGATGTTTATAACACAGAAACAACAACAACATGATATATTACGTAAATTCTAGGAAACACGTAGACTCGGATTTTTTTCCGAGTCCCAGATGGGATTTGAACCCACGACCCTCCGTGATCTAGTCGGATGCTCTACCACTGAGCTACTGAAGACTCTGTGGTGAGCAAGGGTCAAATTGTGGGTATTGACTGGAACCGCATCGCGCGGCTACACAGCCACGTGCTGGCTCATATGAACTCACTAACAGCATCGCGCTGTCACATTAAAGGAGCTCTGTCACGATATTTTGAGGTATTTTGATCATCGATAAATTTACCTTTAAAGGAGCTATGTCACGGTTAAATGGGTTTGAAAAGTTTAGCTAAACTTTTCAATTTTGTTGTTTGTAATCCGTGTCAATCTTCTCCATCCTTAACCATCCTTGTTCCTTTCTGGTTTATTATTATCTCTTTGGTGTTTTTCCACATTTGTAAAGCATTATTTTCAGGTTTCCTTCAATTTAAAGGTAAATTTGTCGATGATCAAAATACCTCAAAATATCGTGACAGAGCCCCTTTAAATTGAAGGAAACCTGAAAATAATGCTTTACAAAGGTGGAAAAACACCAAAGAGATAATAATAAACCAGAAAGGAGCAATGATGGTTAAGGATGGAGAAGATTGACACGGATTACAAACAACAAAATTGAAAAGTTTAGCTAAACTTTTCAAACCCATTTAACCGTGACATAGCTCCTTTAAGGTGTGATGTTTAAAGGTGATGTTTAATGCTTATTATAGATGTCTATAGAAGTTACAAAAAGGATTTTTTTTCACATAAACATACATACCAACTTCCTCTGCTCGATATAGCTTAGCTAGTCGAGGCGGGCAGAGGAAAACATAACGTAATTCAATAGGAAGAGATTAAGAAAAGGAAAGAAAAAGAAAAGGAAAAGGAAGATAGATCTACATAAACGATACAGAGATGAACTAGAGTTATTACAATACGTTACAAAATTACAAGCCTATTTTACATTCCATGTCATCTTAATTCATTAATTAAAATGGGTGTGTCAACATTAGTATCTTTCAATTTCAAAATATGTAAAAGGGCGGATGTAAAGAGGTCTTAAATTTATGTTTAGGGAGTACTCGGATACTTTGAGGAATACTGTTCCAAATTCTTGCACTAAATCTAGAAAATGAATGTTTTAACTGATTTGTCCTGGAATATTTAATGTTAAGACTACCAGTCTCTGAAAACCTTGTATTATAGCTATGCACTTCTGTAGGATGAAGAAATAGGTTAGAAAGGTCTTCCGGCAAAAAAATGTTAGAAACGTCATGCATAATAGTGCAAACTGACTTGCAGTAATGAAAGTTCAGCGGGAGGATATTATATTGGCTGAATAGCGGGATCGCATGAGATCTGTATGGAGCAAAGTGAATGGAACGAAGAGCACGTTTTTGCAAGATTAGTAGTTTGTCCAAGTTTTTGTTGGAGCAGCTTGGCCCCATACAGCAATGCCATAAGTTATGTAGGGCTGAATCGGAGACCGACATATGCTTGGTAAAGTATCAGTGGGAACAAAGTGTCTCAATCTTGAAAGAATTCCAAGAGATTTGCTGATCTTTGAGGCGATAAATAATATATGTTGCTTCCAAGTAAGGTTTGAATCAATGAGAATACCAAGGTATTCAACCATGATAGTCCCTCCTCTCCAGAAAAATTAAGGAATTGCTACCGTGGTCAAAACGTTTTATGGTTACGTCGAAATCCATTCGTTTCTGATATGGCCGGAAAATTACAACATTTGATTTCTTTGTGTTGAGAGATAATTTGTTATCCATTAGCCAATTACATACACTGGTGAGTTCTTTATTGATCGTTGCTTCTAACGAGCGCAGATTCTTATCAGCATAGAGAAGGTTCGTATCATCGGCAAACAGAAAAAAAAATTCAGTGGATTAGACGAATAAGAAATATCATTGATGTGTAACAAAAACAACAGAGGACCCAACACAGAACCTAGCTTGTGGAACACCACAGGAACTAACCTCAGTTTTAGAAATATATGGGCCGACTTGTGTTGTTTGGCGTCTATTTTTTAGATATGAGCAGAACTAGTTAGGACTAGTTATTCCTCGATTGAAAATGATCATTATTAACTATACCTCTTATGCCGTAGTGTTCCAGTCTGTACAATAGAATATCATGGTCTACGGTATCAAACCCTTTTTTGATATCTATAAATATTCTGTATGAGTATAATCTTTTATCGAAATTAAGTTGTATTTTATTAACAATATCAATAAGGGCGTGCTCTGTAGAACAGTTCTCTCTAAAGTCGTTCTGAGATTTAGAGAGTATGTCATATTTGTACAGGTAATCACATGATTTCGAGTGCAATTTGGAATAAATAGGCACGAGTAAATTTTTTCAGACCAGCAAAATTGCACGAACCCGCAGGGCGAGTGCAATTCGTGGTCTTTGAAAAAAATGTACGAGTGATTATTTATTCCAAATTGCACAAGAAAAATCATATGATTACTTATTAATAATATTCATAAAACAATTGCGAGATAGCTTATGATAAATATGCAGAAGCAACGCAGGTAAATCACGTGCAAAAATTTTTTTTTTGCACTGAATTTCCCTTTTTCTGCATCGTGTTTCCTGAAAACTGCATTTCTCTTAGCCAATCAGAATCGAGAATTTGTTTCAAGTGTATTATTATCCTTTACTATATTTTAGTCGCTTATGCATAAGTTTCTAAAAGATACGATTAAAGACAGACAAAAGTGATATCGGCCTGTAATTATTTGGGTCTGATTCGTCTTCATTTTCAAATACTGGTATTATTTTTGCATGTTTGAGCTTTGAGTGATAAATGCCTCTTTGAACTGATTTATTAAGTAAAATAACTAAGGGGTTAGAAAGAGTCTGACATGCAATACCTAGGATTCCGACAGGGCAAGAGTATAGTCTTAGAGCTTTATTTGGAGGAAGCGAATTTATCTCGGCTTCAACTTCAAAGGGCAAGACTGTGTTAAATGCAAAGGGTGATGACGGAGAGCTGTCTTTAGGTAAATATTGGGAGAAGTGTACAGGGGAGTGCGGATTTTGGATGCCAGGTCCGACAGAAGCAAAATATATGTTTATTAAGGATGTTTGGGATTTCCAGTTGTTCAGCGGTAATATCATTTTCGGGGCGCTTAATACGAGAGATTTGCTTTGTTTTGACAGTTGTTTAATTTTGCATTTAGATAATGAGCGAAGTTTTAGTTAGTTTATTCAACTTGTTATAGAAAGTAGAGAATAGCTCATCGACATCACTCCCAGAAAGAAGAGATTCCCAGTGTAGTTGTGAAAGATCCTGTAAAAATCTCTGCTCAAAGAAATGTGGGTAGTCTCGAATAGTAATTTTGACAGGCTGAGTGGTTTCAATGGATGATTGAAAGATGCAAAATTGGGAAATTTTTTACATTATAAATAGAGTACACAACTAGGATCAAAGAAAATCTACCGGACGAACTATAAATAGTACAAATTAATACTACACAATAAATGGTGTACACAACTCGGATGAAAGAGGCTCAGCCACTAGGTTAGCTTTTGCTATTTGCTTGATCCAAACACCACCTCACAAATCAATTTACTCCACTCTTAATCTCGATCGTATTGTAAGTTTTTTTTCTGTAATAACTTTGCCACCTTAATTTTCCTGTACATAGATTACGGAGAAGAATAAACTTGACTTGAAAGAAAATCGAAGAAATGGTGTTAAAACCGACTAGTAGGTACAAGGCGTCTATATGTCATATATCTAAACTTGATTAAGTAATAACTATGGATTTCCCAGAATAATTTCTGTGGTGCAATGCAACAAAACTCTCTCAAATGCCCCTATAGCGTAACCACAGTTTTAATCTGGGCGAGTTCGTCCCCGAAGAACAGAAACCTTCAACCTCGAATCCAGGCGATCTCTCTTTTCCTCCTTTGTCGTACAGGGTCAGCATTGAATAACACAGGGGTGAAGTAGTTTTCTGCGCCCGCAATGATGACAATCCACACACAAAACCCCTGACCCTAACCGAAAGTTCTACATGTAAACTAAACGAAACATTGTTTCGCTTTCTGGGATCTTCCCCGTGTTAGGGTCTTCCATCCGCCATGTAAACAGCCCCTAAGTTTCAATTTCAATCGCCATTTACGGTCGGTTTTTCAGTCACATGCTGTAGAGCGAGCGGTTTTCAATCGAGTGTCGTAAAGCAAAGCCAAAAGCAAAGTTATTACAGACTCAGCCAATCACAAACCGAAACAAATGAACCCTTCAGCCAATCACAGACTAGTAATTCACTACTTGGTTTTACTAGCCAATCAAAACGCAAAGCAGCTAATGGCACCCGGCGCTAACAGCGCGGGAAAACGAGAGTGACTAAGTCTTCGGCCGGAATTGTTTTAAGGGTTTTGCATCTGATTGGCTGAAAAGTTCGCGCAAATTTGCCAATCACAGAGCAAGCCGTAACCAAAGGCAATTGCGTCAGAGCGGTTTTTCAATTGACTGTCGAAAGTAATGACGCAATTGTTTTGGTTTTGCATTACCAGGCGTTGGCACTGGCTGAAGAGTCTCGGGTTCACATTCGCAGCCAAAGCAATTGCAAAGCAACTGAGTAATTACTTTCGACACTCAATTGAAAACTGCTCTGATATTGATTCTGATTGATTGGGAAAGTGGGCGGAGCTTTTGTAGCCAACCAAAAAGAGCAGTAAGACAAAACCCGAAGCCTTCTTGCTCCTCGTCTCCTTTCACAATCAACGCGAGGCGTCTTGAAAGCTGGAGTTGAATCAAACTTGCCTCAGCGAAGTTGTCGAGCCCTTGGGCTTTTTCTGGAAAGCGCAGAATGCAACCACTGCACAGGTGAGCCTTCAAAATGTTCATAACGAACTCGACCGATGCTTACTCTTTGCCGTTCCAATATTCACGTGGATTCTCTCTCTTTTCCCACACCGAGGACGACGTAAATTTTATTTCTTTTGTTTTCAAGGCTTTCATCATGAGATCCTGCGACAGAACACACGTACAACAAAACTCAGCCCACAAAGTTGAAAGAACTGGAGAAGGTACGATTAAGTTTGGGGCGAGGGGTGCTGAATTTAGCGACGGAGGGAGGAAAAGGGATAGTTTGTATAGGACATTTGTATCCCAATAGCCTACGAACAGGCTCTTCGCGGGGCGATTTCGCTTGCCGCGCAAAGAGAGTGCCTGCTCGCAGGCTAGTATCCTAATGTTGACTATTTTGTACGTAACATCGGGTTTCCAGGGTTGAATGCGTTTTACCATAGCTTAGGGCGATTCCTTAGTAATGGATGTCGACATCCGAGATTTGCTTTTAACTTTTCCTGTTTGTTCCCTCCATCATAGGGAACACTACATTGTATACCTTTTGCCGCTTTGGATTATTCTCATCGAGCTAAACAACAGACACAAGACACAGGCTACCACTTGCGCTGAGGATAAGCATAGCAAACATCTTTCGAGAACGGGGGTAAAATAAGGGTAAGCACGAGCATAAAAATGAATAATAGCTTATTTTTTGTCCACCATCTTGAAGCAGTCATTCCAAATCTGCTCCGCCGTTACTGCGCTTGCGTAGGCCGCATTTTGCTTCAAGCGTTAGAACGTAGTAAGCTTATGCTTGTGCTACAGCACGAGTAGACACCAGATTAAAGGAGCTATGTCACGGTTAAATGGGTTTGAAAAGTTTCGCTAAACTTTTCAATTTTGTTGTTTGTAATCCGTGTCAATCTTCTCCATCCTTAACCATCCTTGTTCCTTTCTGGTTTATTATTATCTCTTTGGTGTTTTTCCACCTTAGGAAAGCATTATTTTCAGGTTTCCTTCAATTTAAAGGTAAATTTGTCGATGATCAAAATACCTCAAAATATCGTGACAGAGCCCCTTTAAAAACAACAGGGGCACTTCAAGGACCGAGTCCATTTAACAAGTAGACTACGAGTTCACGTTTTCTATGAGTCAATGGATAGTCAACAAGTGGCGTAGCGCCAAGTTGACTATTCGACTCACAGAAAACAAGAACGAGTAGTCAAATTGTTTTGGTAGAAATCCACCCACATACTTCCTTTGAATTCATTCCAATTTTTGTTGATTTTAAGATTTGAAGAAGCTGCCATTGTTCTGTTTTTGCTCAAAACGCCGGTTTTTTTTCACTACTCACTAACCATCACTCAATAGATCACGAGCAGCAAACCGATCAGATAACAGAATTCATGATAGTATGTGAGTGGATTTCTACTAAAATGTGTTGGTAGGCAGTTGGTCATTATGTAAATACTTTCACACCACTTCTCTCATTGCATTTTTGACAGATTGTCTGTCCATGTATATTTCTTGTGACATTATCTTGGAACATAAAAAGAAACAGACCCTATCCTCTGAGGAATTTGTAGCTTTGTAACTAATACAGCTCCTCATGGCCTTGCTAAACACTGAGCAATCTTCGAACTTGCCGTATATGTAGTACTGATGAAACTGGTTCCGGGAGGCTGTCGTAAATAGGGATTGAATGGAAGACAAAACTGAGCATGGAAATCAATTCAGTGTCTAATAAAAAGGTTGTGGTTCTTCAATGAGGCAGTTATAGCCCTCATGTTTCAACTGACAACTGCCTACAGCAAGTCTTCACCAGGTGATATGGCTGATCACTGCTATTATATACAAAAGATGGAGTGCAACCACTCGACCTCATTACCTGGCCCCAGTTGTTAGAAGAGTGAATAGCATTATCCACTGGATAAATCACTACTTATCCGCTGGACAGTGTTATTCACCTTTTGAACATCCAACACCTGATGAACAGTTGCAACACGCAGTCAAAACAAGGCGATCTACATTTGAAGTGCTCATCGAGAGACCAATTAAGGGCTCCAGGCAAAAATTAATAAGTGACTTCTGCATGGTTTTTAAGTCATTTTGAAAAACCCTGGCCACTTTCCACCAAGTCAACTGCACTTAAGTTATGGGTTAATCTTTCCCTTGCTGTATGCCAAAAACTAGGGCAATGCAATGCACTGAAAAGAAGCCAAAGAAAAACTTTCACCCTGTATTTCAATATTTTCCTCTCGTGCCCCCCCTGCCACCATAGCCCCAACCCCATTTTTTTTCCCTTTCCTTTGTTGTTGTTTCCACCTCTTCAGATTGGTAATTCCATACTTCTTTCACCACTACGTCTACCTGCTCCTCATGACAAGAAAAGAATAATGTAAATCTTTGACTTACAAGCACAGAATCGCCACATGTCAAAAAAGTCAAGACATCTAGGAGCCTTAAAAAGAAAGGGATAATGAATGATTGAGACAACACCATCATGTGACCATCCATTAGCCAGCGAATGCAGGAAATACATCTGAATTCGCAGGCTAACCTTCCATGCGAAAACGTACCCTAAGGCTTACCCATTTGAATGGGCAAAAATGAACAGACAATCAACAGTAAACAAATGCTTATGAAAGCTGTTCGAATGCTTTTTCTGGGCGTTCAAAAGGGCAACAAAAATTTTTGAACCACTTAAACAGGCAAATGGGTAGGCATAAGCAGACATTTGTGTGAACAGGGAAAGTTAATCACAAATAATTGAGAATGGGTAGGCATAAACAGACCAAAAAAATATTGAATGAATAATTATAAACACGTGACAACATTCAATGGGGGCAGAAACTGGCAACTGGCAAACATTTAACATTTATTTCTGGGGGCATTTGTGATTTATTAACTCACTTCAAATTCTGAAATGATTGTCGGACAGTTCCACATGATAGTCGTATCAGTGGTTTTTTTTTATGGGCAGGGGAGAGGGGGAGACGAGGGAAAATTGGCAATTTCTGTTCTGATGCAGCATCCATGTTTTCCATCAAGATCATCATCATTGTTATCATCACTTTATCAATTCTCATTATTCTGTAATTTTGAATCCCTCGCAACTTACTGTCTGCCCCCTAATTTTGCATTAACGATTGTCTGAAAAAACTCTTGGGAATGTGAAGTGTCCCCAGGAGCTTTCAAAAACAACAGTTCATACAAAATGCAATATTTGGGTGGGGGGGGGG
>BLFK01000490.1:4665699-4683195 GCA_014634185.1 Astreopora myriophthalma
GGGAGGGGGGAGATGCATGGCAGGGGGTTCGGTGCACCCACAGGAAATTGACATCGAGGGCTGGCCCCTTCAGTTGACAGTTGGACAGTCACATGGTACCCTAGACCGGACACAACAGAGTAACCGTTGTTCATGATTCATTGCATGTTGGTTCTGTATTGGTTTTTGCTATTTGTTCCTTTTGTTCAAAATGGCACCTCTGTCTTTTGCAAGAAGTAAGAGCCGCAGTATAGGTGTTGTATTACACTTATACATTGCGGTCTCAATCCCAATTCTGTGAACTGCAGATAATTCTGGGTATCTTGTCACCTGTCGAGCATGGTTGCACAGCTGCTAGGGTTATTTGTCACCTGTTGACTGGCACAGCTTTACACTGTGAATGAAAACAATGGCTTATGATTACTTTACAATCTTTTGTTTATATATCAATGTGTAATAAAACAGTTATTGAATTCAGTTTTTCCTGATAATATCAGGCTGATAACACTTAGTATATAGAGACCTTGATTATTCTGGATATTATCCAGAATAATCAAGGTCTTGGTAAGTGTTATCAACCTCGGCCTCAGGCTTCAGCTGATAATATGTACATGTACCTCACCCATGACTATTCTTGATATCATGAAAAGCCTCATCCAATAATTGTTTATTGTATGTAGTGAGCATTGTGAAAACATGCAAAGATTCCAGTGACACCCGGGATTTTTTTTTTTTTTGGGGGGGGGTACTCCCAGAAAAATTGGGTGGGGGTGTGCAGCCCACTTCCTGAAACCCTTACCCTATTTCAGACCAAAATCTGCAATTTTCCCTACCCTATTTCAGACCTGACCAAAAGTTTGATAAAGGGCTTTTGTTGATGGTCTTATCGCCTAATGATGAAGTAGCTTCTTCTAAAAAACATACCCAATTCAAGGCTTGAGTGCACAAACCATACCCTATTTCAGACCAAAATGGTTAAAACCGATTTACCCTATTTCAGACCAAAACGTCTAAAACACCATACCCTTTGGGGCTGCACATACCTATATAGCCCATGTAAGGGAGTACCCCCCCCTCCCCGGGCAGTGAGATAACTTATGACTGGGGGGATTGTTATTTAGCAATGTAGGTCCATAGTTATCATCTGCTGGTAATTCCTTTTATTTGAGTAACATAGTGTTTACTGGTTACAATGCAGGAAATCCAAGCAAACGATATTGATATTTAGTATAGTTTTCAGCGGTGAATATAAGAATTCGGTGTTATATTCACCGCACTACCCGGTGAATATAACATTTTGGAGGCGCGGCAGCTAAGCTAAGCAAGAACTTTTCGTGCCTTTTTATCGTGTTTGAGCACGTTGTTTTGCACTTTCTTATATTCACCGCTGAAAATTATACTAAAACAATATTCGCCTCAGGCTCAGTGAATATTGGGGAATATTTACCTCGACTACGTCTCGGTAAATATTCACCAATATTCTCTTCGCCTTCAGCGAATAATTGTTAAATAAATTAATAGGGAGTCCAAAGTTCTATTGATTTTGGTTTTTCTTGTGAATGCTTTATTTTCTAGCTGCATTTGAAGATGAAGAATCACAGTATTTTGATTCTGAAGATGTCTTCCAGCAACTGAATTACGAGTGCAATGACTTTGGTGATGATTCAGGATCCGACAGAGATGAGGATGTGGTAAAATTATCGCAGTAACTAAGTCTATGATTCATTCATTCAATTAATAATATTATTGTACCCATTGCTGACCATCCCCTGTGGGTGAATCTGTATAATGTGGGACCTACATGAAAAGAGGAATCGAACAATCAAATGTCCCAGGTGGTAGCCTGTGGTAGGTGCACAGTTACGCATAATTAATGCCGTCCTGAAATATAACAATAAAATAATAATAAATGTAATAACATTAATGTTATGTCATGTTCAATATCAATAATTGATAAAAACATTAAATGTTAATTAATATTAATATAATTAATATTAACATATTAATATAATTAATTAGTCTTGATAAATACTAATACTGTTTTTATTGGTATGGTAATTGCATTTCAGACACCTTTCAAACGTATGGCTCGAAGAATGGAGGACTTGACCGGCGATGGGGGAGTTCTGAAGAAAATTTTAAGGCAAGGCACAGGACCAGCAGTACCACAAGGAGCAACTGTTCGATGTACGCACTATAGAGTCCCAGTTGTAAACTTCCACCATTTTTCTATGAATAGAGAAAGGTCAAATATATATTATCAATGCTTTGATTATCAATAAAGCTTGGCCAACCCAGACCTGGCATCTTTGCCAAAACTGTCGAATTAGTTCTTGCACAGCCACTGGCTAATTTTCATTAGCACTTAGAGTATAGACATATTAAGCTGATGCCATCAGCAAAAGTTTTGCAAAATCGATTAGTGTCTAGCGCTTCTTTCTGGCATTCTTGATAAGGAAATCCCCGCAAATTATTCAAATTAGATAAAAGATGTTAAATGCAGCCTTGCAGTGGAGAAGGATGTTTTTTTTAAAATATGAAATCAGCAGCAAGCAGGAATTAAACAAGCTTGTGGAAGTGAACTGAACGACATTCTATGTAAACAAATGTTCAGTTCAAATTTTGTGCTTTTGATGCCATTTTTGTATGCATTAATTTTGTCAAAGTTTGCTGTGGTTCCACTCATGTGTGTCCTGTGTATCTGTTATAGTTAGAAATTTTTCATAGGTAATTTGTTTTTAACTAGGTACATAATTTTTTAACCAGGTATTTAAATTATTTTATTGCTGTGGTCTTAATCAACTGTTTAAAAGCAGAGTTTGCTTACTTTCCTTTCCTATCTTTTTCCGTCTGTTCCCTTATCTCTATCTTGTACCATTATTTTGAATCCAACTCACCAGGATGTGAGAAAGAAGAAACTTACCTTTCACCCACTGTGGTTTGAACCAGCTATCTTCAGATTAAGAGTCTGCTTTCATATGCAGTAGACCACACTGGAGAACTTGCAAATTCTCTCATTTTAGTTAAATTTATTCCTATTTTAGTCCCAGACTCACCTCAACCAAAGCTTAATTTATGCCAAATGAGAACATACATGCTGTGTACCGGTAGTATCCATAACCGTAACTTAAAATTTAACCATTTAAAATCAGTGCCTAGGCCTAACCATTAATCCTAGCCACAGAATTATATAAAACTAACTATAGTGAGAAAAAATACCTGGTTATAAAGATAAAATTACCCACTTAATAAAAAATTAACCAGCCAAAATTAAATGGAACTGAAATTAAAAATTACCTGCATCATATTCACAGCATTTGACAATGTTATTAATGCAGTATATTATCAACATCACTGAAGACAGACCGTTAAACAAATTATGTCAATTTTTTAATTACATGTCGTATAAACCAAATACCAAACCCAAAAATTGTTGTTGTTGTTGTTTGCACACAGATCACTGCAATGGTTACACAGAGTTCAACGATGAACCGTTTGACAGTTCCAGGCTGCGAAATAGACCTTATGTGACCAAGCTTGGTAACGTACAAGCACTGTTATTTTCTTGTTGCTAAGAATTAATTTCAGGTGAAAAAGTATATTCTTTGTGTCTTATTCATGATATGAATACCAGGCATGATGTGCTTATCTTATTTTTTTCCAACGTATACTGTACATAAAAATTTGCACATTTTGCACTGTCAGGAAATTTAAGTGTATATGATAGACTTTTTTGTCTGCTTTGGGGTGTGAATGGAAAAACAGTGATTTCCATTTCTTCCCTGCCTTTCAGCTCCATAATTGCATGTAATTGGGATGATTTAATTTGAAAACGTGAAATTTCACTTTCCTTGTACAATCCTGCACTAGTAAGCAAGGAGACTGTGTTTTTTTTTTTCAGATGAAATTCTCCCAGGCCTCAGTTTAGGAATTTGCACCATGAGAAAGGGCGAGAAGTCACGGTTTCTCCTCACTCCCATGTATGCATTCAAACAGTTAGGATGTCCCCCTCGAGTTCCCCCAAATGCGACAGGTACTTGTGTTTGAATGTGTTACTTATTATAGCTGTTCACATCACTATTAATAACCTTTTGTCTGTTGGAATTCTGCGATGTGTGTCTTTGTCTGAAACTACATGTCCTTTAGCCTCTTATTACCAAAGTTGAGACGAGGTGGAAGTCAAACGTCATTGACTTGCTTTTTGGTTTGATTCTTTCAATGGTAAATTGCTTTAAATTTTCTTTTTATTAGTCAATTTTCTCACCTAATTAAGTGTTTTAGAGTTCCTTTGCAGCCTACAGGCTGTGCAAACAACATTATGTTTTTGGTATTCCACTGCAATTTTGCCCTGAAATTGCAGATTTAACTTCCTGCTTGTCTGAGCCACACCCTCTGAAGTTGACTGAGTACCTAGGGCCAAAGAAGGGTCTCAGTAGAGGCCGAGTTGTGATGTCACATCAGGTATGTGTATTATGTGTTTTCCTGGAAGAAATTTTGCACCATTTCCTGGAGAGGGGAGAGGGAACAAACAAAAATGCTAGGTACAAGTTAATTTGAATGCTTGGCTTGAGTTGATTTGCTCCTGAAATGAATGTCACAACTTGGCCTAAGCCAAGACTCCTAAAAAACATTCACAGGGTCAACTTCAAAGGGCATGGCTCTGAAGGGAATTTCAAACCGTGATTTTAGGGCAAAGTGAAGCTGGGAGGCAGAAAATTAATTTTGTTGAAAGCTTTCTTACCTCTATGTACAAAACCAGAAAAACAACACAGGCTGCATAGACAGTTAAACAGTGTTTCAAAAAATTAGTGCATTGTTTTCTTACATGTATTTTACTTGCCAGTGCTTTATGAAGTGGAATTGCTTAGCTTCATTGATCATAAAGCTGCAGATGACTATGATACGTTTACAGAGGTAAGACAGGAACGAATCCAGGCCAATTTCCACTGTTTTACAGAAATCCATCACATCCTGTCAGAATGACTGAAAGTTGTTAAGAAGTGGCATTTGAGACCCCCACAATCTAAATTTTTCCAGGGAGGCATGCAATTGGACCTCCCCAAAGGGTGGTATTCCAGGTCTTGCAAATCAGTTTCATCAGTATCCATGCCTGCCAGACAAAGGGATGGGGGTCAAGCCCTGCATTAATTTTTCACTGGATTTGGTACATGTGTATTAATTTCTACAAACAAGTATAAATTATTTTTTTGTAGGAAGAAAGAAAGCAGGCTTCTTTTGAACAACTTTTAAAAGTGGCTAATTCAGAGAGAGAGGTATGGGAACCATTATTTTCTGAAGCAAACATGACTACTTTGTTGATCATTGCAAATTAGGATCACAATTTGTAGATCGTCTCCACAGATCTCATTTCATTCTAACATTGCTAGCACCACTTACCATGCAACATTAAGTATCTTGGTCTCAGTGCCCTTATTTTCCATTTTAAGGCAGGAAATGACTTCTACAAAAGGAATCAAGTGAACCGAGCAATCAGTAAATATCTAAAGGTATTCTAAAATATGAGTTGCGATTCAAATGTTAATTTTTGTGATACAAAGACTGTTATCATTTAGAATTTATACCCGTCAGTCAAAAAGTGTCAAATACAGTACATGTACTGAAATGATGACCCATTGAGTGATACAATGCTGTTGAAGAAATCCCTAACCCTTTCAGCCCCCAGGGACTCCACCTTTAGATCGTCATTGTCATTGTCGTCTTCATCATCATCACTGTTATGGATGGAAGGAGTGAAGTGCATTGAACTTGAAAAAAAGAATTCAAATGGGCTGGGCCAATTTCTTCTCAATTTTTTGGAGCTTGTTTCAAAGAATTTCAGTTCATTTTGTGTCATCCTCTTTCATTTGCCAGATCATTTTGCATGGGTAAAGGTAACAAGGAGTAAGTTTTGTAGAGTGTTTTGACAAACAAACAATTCTGGGAAAGGCAAAACTCCCACGATATAGGTTAAATGTACTGTAGCCCCATTTAATAATCATATCAGACATTAACATTTTGACCTTATGAACAATTAGGGACGGTCATTTAGACAGAGTTTAGCTGGCGCTTAACAAACATGCATTCCATGTCATTTTCATTTTGGCCAATACTAGTATATTTTGGCTAGTCGTTGTCGAAAACAGTGTCAAGAAGGCAAGAGCAGAGGAGAAAAGCATTTGTACTTGGACATCTACAAAACATGGACCCGGGTCCATGGACCACCCATGTGGACTGGGTCTAAAACACAGGTCATAGGTCAGGTCTCAGGTTATCGTTTTTACCAATACTGTTTACGCCTAAACACTCACTCTCTTAGTGTAATATTTAGGCCTAAGGTTAGCATTAGGTTAGGGTTAGGGCGGTCCATGGACCGGGTCCACATGGGTGGTCCATGGACCTGGGTCCATGTTTTGTAGACGTCCTTTGTACTTGAAATGACTCACTTCTAAGGAGGTCTGGAGGTTAAAATGATTGTTGTAAACCAGGGTCTAAGTTAGGTTTTGTTTAAATAACTGGTGCTTAGTGTTTCAATGTGGACAGGGTCTTATTTAACTGAACTGATTACCACAGCTATAAAGGATGCCAGAGCATAGGATGCTACTGCATTGAAATGGAATTATTATAATTTCCTAGGCTATCAAAATCTTAGAGGACTGTAATCTGCAAAATAAAGATCAGGAAAGATGGATGAATGAAGTTCTTCTGAAGATTTATCTCAATGCAGCTCATTGTTCTCTGGAGCTCGTTCAATCAGGGAGAGCAATTAAATATGCAAGAAAGGTAGCTAATGAATGAATGGGTGCACATTAAATGACAACAAACACAAGATGGGCGTAATTTTTTGGGGCAGGGAATGTACTGGCAAGGCTCGGATAATACCCACCGACCATCTAAACCACCAGATGAGAGGCCTCGGCGCATAGTGCCATGCTGAGGGGGTGCCTCATGCCTGTATTGCAAGGTGGGCATACAGTAGTTGCTGGCATAATGTCCTGGCAGCAAGTTAACCCAATCCAGCAGAGAAACAACATGCTACATATTCTGTCACTTCAATGCATTTTTGATTGATTTTACCACATAAAGCCAATCCACTCATGGTCAATGAGCGAAACCAAAATGAAGGAAATGTTTGCAAATGAATACGGTTCAATTCTCAGAGGATTAGCTTGGGATATCAACATGGCCACTGTTTCTTTGTTTGTTGACTCTAACATAGCCAGCCTGATGTCATCTGCATCAATATGCTCGATAGGGAACAAAATAGTATAATCATTTTACATTGCTTTAACAAGACAGTGTGTTTGTCTGTTTGAACTTCTAGTTGTCGAAAGGGCTAGAAACCCTTGAAAAACGTAGTAAACCAAAAATTATTTATATATAAAGCTTTGTGGGAGATAACAGAATTGATGGCACCTTAGAAGGACTGTTTGTATTATTACCATTAGTGGTAATGATTAGTAGTAGTGTTGTTAATTAATCAATTAATTTATTGATGTATTTAGTTAATTGTTTACTTTGTCTTTTTCTGTAGGCATTGGCAATTGACCCCAAAAATGTCAAGGCTCTTTATAGAATGGGCAAGGTATTAAATCAGTATTTTTGTTCTTTGTTTACAAAGAGAACCAGTGACTTTCATTTTCTTGCATTTGCAGTTGCAAAGTTGCAAAATGTGTCTGATTTTAAAAGTTGGCCGGAATCCCATGTTATTTCCTTTTTTTAAACCTGTGTCTGTGTTTGTTGAACAACTATCGGTTCAATATGTTGAATGGTCGACATGTATTTCAACATTCAACATTGTATGTCAGACTCTTCAACATTAATTTTGTTGTACAGGGCTGACAGGAGCTGCAACATTTGTTGACCAACAAGTGTTGAGCCGTGTGTCTGAGTGAAGACCAGTTAAAACGATTGTCGCTGCGAAATGGATGGACTCCACACAGCTACTTATTTCTTTTTCACCCACAGGCCTACATGAAGGAAGGAGATTTTGAAAGATCAAAACAGGAATTTAAAAAAGCTCAGTCCTATGAACCAAATAATAAAGCAATTAAAGATGCCTTGATTGAGCTTGATAGGTAAGATGTTCTCACTGGGAAGAACATCTTGTTGCATAAAGTGTGAATGAAAAACAGCTGCCTTTGTGTGTTTTAAGTCGTCAGCTGCGTCAACGTTGCCTGTGGTCAGCGGGTTTGGTTGCTGTGGTTGTCTACTTAGCAATGGTTGATGGTCATCTCGTGAAGCTGGCCTCATATTATGGACTTGTAGTTTGTCTCATGTTGGAGTGGAGTATTGTATGCAGGATTACTAAATTGTTGTGACTATTATCATAGTCATTTCTTCCATTGAAATGTTATTCCGTGTGACTGCTGCCAGTGATTTTGTAGTTCCCTGAAGTATGGCTGGGTAGCAGACACTGCCTTCCACCTGGGTCATTCTATCATGGAAGCAGCTGGGCCTCTGGCATTCCTGGGGCATCAGACCACCACTTGCGAAGAATGTTGTAAACCAGAAAGCCATGCATGTAGCCTTTATTTGGAGCTATTTTAAAATGTCATGGTTGTTCTAACTTTTGTTCCTGTCAGAAAAGTGAGCCAGTTTCGCGCTTTGGAAAAGGAGTGCTGCGTACGAATGTTTGGGAAAGCTGCGAAGAAAGGTACGCATGGAGTCAGTTTAAGTCCCATTCACAGCGTTCAGATATGTCAATAGGCAACTAAATGAACCAATCAGGACTAAACTGTCCACCGGTAGCTCAGATGGGCACCAGACTGTCGTGTGGCAAGACCAACACTCAGGGTCCCTTAAATGACTGATTCAAGAGAAAGTGCTGGCTTTGTAATGACATTGGCAAATGGTTAGACTGTCTAGTCTTTTTGGATTGGGACCACAAACACCAGTCATACCTGACTCTGAGGGATCTTAGAGAACCCCTAGGGACATCAAAAACCTTAACTGTGACCACTTGTAGTTGTGTGACGCTCCCCACCTTGATGGTGAAAAGCTGAGTAAATTAAGAATTAAATGAAATAAGGACTTGAAGCAAGTACATGTGGCATGGGATATGCGAACAAGAAAGTCTTAATCGAGGGTCTCCCAGGGATTTTAGGGAACATGGCTAATTTGAACTGGAGGAGAGGGGAACAAAGACAAAATATCTCAGGGAACAAGGGAACATAAACCATTTTTGGGATCAAGAAGCTGGGAACAAGTTCGGAATTAATTTCGGGAAAAAGGGAACACAAGCAAATTCTTAACGGGAACAAGGGAACAAGGACCAGCCCTGGGAGGCCCTCACAATCGGTTTTTGCTGCAGTAGTAAAATTACTAGAATTACTGCAATTGCCACTTCTCAAAATGTTGGACAGCTTGTTCAAAAAACGTATGCTTTATTTGTCATCTAGTGACAAAGAGGGCTGGAGTTTTTTACCAATTGTCTTCTGTGAATCAGCTTTAACTGCCCGTAAACTGCTTCTTGTAATAGTATTTTTAGCTATGTTCTTATTTTTGCAGAGGATGCAAAAAAAGAAAAATCAACATCTGGGAGTCTTTCGGAAGAAAACAAAGAAGTGCTCATGAAAAAGCTAAGGTCCTTTTTTCTATTTTTAAATTTTTTAATTACAAAAAGAAATGAATATCCAATATTCTGCTTGTTTGACTTTTCCTCATCATCCTTTTTGACATGCGACCGACCAACTACATCAGTTTTGTTGCAGTTAGTGTCATTTTTTGAGCAGCATAGTTTTCTAGCCGTTGTATGAATTGATCAGCAATGCAACCAGGCGCTTTGTTGTAATTTTTTACTTCCATTTGTCAAACTCTTGTCGTGAGAGGAATGCTAAATTTGCTTAAGTCTTGAATGCAAGGCTCTACCTGCTTGTTTCAAGAATATGATAGTGTTTCTCGGAAAGGCTTATTGATTTGATGCTATTTTTGTTTATGTTGCAGAGAATTCAAGATGGATAGCAATTCTCATATGTGCTCCTTACCTGTAACACTAACCGAGCAGGAAAGAAACTATATTAAAACGGCAGCTAAGGATCTGGGGCTGAGAGTAGAAATCAGAGAGGTGCGGTGAAACTATAACCGATCTCTGTCTTGGTCATCTGCCTCTGAAAACATCCCTAAACAGTTTCTTTGCATTGCAATACGTAGCTCTTTAAAGGAATTTTGGCCATTATCTTGCTGCTGCCATCAACCAAAAAGTGTCCTCTGGTTTGTAATTGTGCTGCTAAGAATGACATCATACTGCCCCTTTAGGGTTAGAAAGTGGTTTGAAGTTGTAAGTTACTGGACAAGAGTGCTTTCAATTGAGTGTCGTAAAACCAAAACCAAATTAATTACGGAGCCAATCACTGTCCAAAGGAAATACACGCTTCAGCCAATCAGAAATGAAAGTAATACGCAACATGCTTTTACTAGCCAATCAGAACACAAAGCTAGTTAAGGCAGTCAGCACCAACTGCGGGAAAAGAAAGTTTTTTTTTTGTTGACTTAGTCACAAATGGGTTTACTCTTGCATCTGATTGGTTGAAAAGCTCGCGCATTTGATTGTTTGAAAAGCTCATGCATCTGATTGGTTGAAAAGCTTGAGCAAGTGATCCAATCGTGGAACAAATCAAAACCAAAACAATATTTATTGCATAATATTGCTTTTGACACTCAATTGAAAACCGCTCTATTCTCATCTTTAATGGGCACTTCATATCCTCTTATTCCTTCTCATCAAGTACTTTCATGAGAGCACAACAAACTGACCTGCCCCCCCCCCCCCCAAAAAAAAAAAAAAAACATAACTCAGTTGATAGTGCTGCACCATTACCGCTGGGGTGCAAATCCTGTTGAGGCCTTGGATTGTTTCAGGCTTCTTCGAACTCCCCAGATAAGTGCAAGTATCTTTTCTACATTCTCAGTTAGGCAACGCTTAAGTTAATAACAACAACAACAAGCTTTATTACCAAATTAACAAAAAAGTTTTTACAATATAAGAAATCAATACAAAAAAGGGTAATTGTTACTCAGGATAACTAAAAAGCTAATCGAGCTGAGTAATAACGATGGAAACAAACGGCCATACTAACTTATTATTATTTTTGTTGTCAGCACGGTACAAACAAGGAAGTGAAGGTGCTTAAGGAGTAATGGCCACTGTTTCTGCCTGATTGATTCACTGAGTGGGCTCTTTGAAGTGCTACAAGACGGTGTTACACAGGGAACCCAGCTCTTCTGTCAATTTATGAGGCTGTGCAGTCGTGGTTGCCACAAGCCCTAATTGTGGGATTCCTCGTTTACACTGGCACGGTGCGCAGTTTTGGTGAAACTGTTTGCGGCATGTTCACGTTTGATACGTAATTGTTGAATACCGTGACTAACATTAATTAAGACTGGTTTAGAGCCGTTTTCAGTTGAGTGTCTTAAAACCAAAGTAATTATTACAGAGCCAGTCACGTTCTGAAGGAAATACACCAAATTGAAGTAATTCGTGACTTGTTTTACCACCCAATCAGAGTGCATCAAGCACGGGAAAACAAGAGTGACTCAGTCGTGATCGGTTTGAAAATTCGCACAAGTTTTGATCCAGTGATGGCGCAAACCAAAACCAAAGCAATGGCATAATTACTTTCGGCAGTCAATTGTATAATGCAATTCCACAATTTTGATTTGCTAAGTGACAGTGGTTTGTGAGTTCAATATTATGCCATGATTAAATCAGGTTTGAGAGTACGTTTTGTGACTCATTTGGCGGCCCTTTTTTCCAGCAAAATTCGAATGATTTCCTAATAATTATTTCTCGCTTAGCTTTATTACAGCCCATTGCCTCCACACACCTCGATTGATATCCACACATGCTCGTGGAATAGTGGTGAAATCTTAATGCTCGCCTCAGTGTTTGAATCGTGTTGATATTGTGGTAAGGTATTATTAATTTCGTTACCACTTTCTGATGTGATTATATAAGATGTTGCAAAAGCTAGCATTCATCGAAAGAAAAATGACAGATGAAAGTAACATACAGAAGAGGTCACAATAAAATAATTCTCATGTTGAGGGTTTGAGTTGTCACTTGTTTTTTCATGGGATCGCTTAGATATTTTCAAATTACCCATACTGTTTGCCCCCCAACCAGTGCTGCAGTATTGTGAGTCTTGAAATGCTCTTGGGAATGTGAAGCGTTCCCAAGAGTATTAAAAAACAATAGTTATGGCAAAATTTGGGCGGTAAACAGAGTGTATTGTGGACAACTCGAAAATAGAGAATAGGCCTTACTCATGATAGCGGCCGTGATTCTTTTTGAATTGTCATGCAAATTAGCCATGTGCTCTGCCAGAAGGACAAAATAACAGCAAATTTTGGAAAATCGACTTGTCACAATATTAAAGCACCAAAAAAAGTACACTTAAACATTGAAAATTAACTGCCTGTTATCAAAATTTAATCACTTTCACTTTCAGGCTCTTTGGTCAGCAGGTTGTCGCCAGGAGAGACTCTGGGATAATGAAAAAAATTCGAATTTTTTGATTGGCTGTTACTTAACAACTTCTGAAGAAACCGTCCCAGATTTTGTGGGAAAATGGCGTCCATTATCCCAGAGTCTCTCCGGGCGCCCACCCGCTGACCAAAGAGCCTGAGGACTCTGGGTATGAGATTGATACAAATCCCAAAGAAATATTTCCATTTTTGAGCTAATGGCTATTCAAAAACCAATACAGATCATTGCAACACAATACTATTCTCATATTGAACTTAGAGTGGCTGCGCTTCTTCATCCACTAAAGACACGATTCACCACCACCATCCACACAGTGATTTATTCGATCACATGTTTACATGGCCCATCAATTTTTGATGATCCTTGATAAACTCCTCCGTAACCACAAACAACAGTGCCGAGTTGTTTGAAGCAGGGTTAGTGCAAATCCAGGATAAATACCATGACAACCAGTAGGATCAAGAGAAAATGAAGCAGGAAGAGAGGGCATGCCCCATTCATGCCCTTTTCCATAGGTAATATGTCTCAAGTTATTTTTAGATCGACTCCCATGCTGTACAGATCCCAAGGGTATTAGGCAACAGCCAATCATATGGTGGGAATGTGTTCCACGTGGATAGCCCATGCTATCTCTTCCCCCTTCACTTTCTCTTCATAGGATTTAATCAGACTTAATCCAGGGTTAGCGCTAACCTAGCTTTGAACTACTCAGCCCAGACCTTTTCCGATACATTAATATTCAGCTCAACATCAAGGCTTGAGGGAATAAAACAAGAAATTTAATAAACATGTTGACACACTTAAACAAGTTCCTTTGTTTTATTCACTCCCCCAAGCCTTGATGTCAAGCTGAATGTTGATATATTGGAAAAGGTCTATTTGCAACGAGACAAAAATCTATATATAAATTTATAATTTTCAGATTTATATGGTCTAAATTCATACAAACACATCAGGGTCGTTACAAAGTGCGAGGCAGCAAGGCATACATGTGAGGCAAGGTAAATCAGCATTATTACATTAAGATTAAGCAAATTAAGTCTAAAATGCCTACAGAAGGTTTAAGGTTAGGTTAGGGTTGGTTGTAGGCATTTTTTATGGCTATTTATTATGCCTTGCCACCTCGCTTCACAACCAGCAAGGCATGCGAGGTATATGTGCGAGGCAATGTGCGAAGTATCTTTTTTTACATTTAGATTCAGAGAATTAAGCCTAAATCAAGCCTAAGGAAAGATCAGGGTTAGGTTAGGGTTACATGTAGTTGCCTCGCTGCCTCACATATTTGTAACCCTATATATACATATATTCTGTTCTTTCTTTGCCGCCTGGTCGAAGCTAAAACATTGCAGATAGCTAAGGACCCTTTAAACTATACTTTCGGACTCACTAGCAGGTGATTTGCACAACAAATGAATGTAATTCACCTTTTTGGGGGCACATTCTACCCGAACGCATCCCATTTAACCCGCACTTCGACGTTGATTTTTACTCGAGGACGAATTGCAATCGAAATTCTAAACAATCCCACAACGTAAAATTTTCTGGAGAACAGAATCCACTTGAGATCGGCGATAACACAAGCTTTGATTTCTCAAAGTCGCCGGAACACGCACTTGGCTGCAGCTCTCGACGATAAAACCGTAGCCATTTTGTCCGAACCGTACGAGGTCACATGGTCATCACTTATTCTCGTCCCAGACGCCCCGCGGTTTTTTAAATTGTCGTGGGCTTGTCCGTGGGCTTAGCGTTAGCGCCCGCGCAGTAAAGCCGGAACTGAGTTTTGCGAAGGATAAAATTCAATCTCGTTCCCAGAGCCCACGTGTCTTTTGGTCAGCGCCAAGACACGGAGCTCTGGACTAATCAATTACCGGAACTCCAAGATTTTAGGAGTTCCGGTGTCAGTTCCGGTATTACTGAAAAGTGAAATTGAGTGATCGTTAAAACACAAGGGCTTACAAAACCAGGGACAAATCTCCTTGTTTACAAGTTAGGTTGGAGATTTTTGCTCCATATTCGTAAATAACAAGCTATTTTGCATTCAGTAGTTTACGCATGAGCACTTTGATAAATCGAGAAGCCAATAAACATAGCTCTTCAAGTTGATTATTCCAGAGCTCCGTGTCTTGGCGCTGACCAAAAGACACGTGGGCTCTGGGAACGAGATTGGATAAAATTGCACTTTCCTGTTCCAGGACGCGCAATCGACCACAGGACCTGTAACATTCGAGCCCGTGCAACCTTGGAGATTTTCAGCCAAGTACTCACCGTTTCTGTTAGATTAAGCCTTAGTCGTGCTGACATATTATTTTAATGGACGCTGGTTTCTACCTCGTAATTTCGACCAAACGCAGAGCCTCTTGTTGCATACATACATACATACATACATACATACATACATACATACATACATACATACATACATCTACATCTACTTTATTACTTGTCAACACTTTCGTATCAAGACAAGGATAAATAAAAAGAAGAGAAAATTTACAAAATTTGCATAATAATATAAAACAAAACAAAGTTTGCATAATAATATAAAATATAAAATGATCTGTATATATATATACATCAATCGTGGCTATTTATTATTTACAGGTTCTAAAATGCTAATATTTTATAAAGATATTAAAACACGGTTCTTTATAAGTAAATATAATAAATATGAGGTAAGAGGATAAATAATAATGGGATTGGACAATGTATTATAAAGATGTCAGACTAGTGCAATTCTGAGCAAAAGGATAGGTGGTCGAGTTCTCTGATTTGGGGTGAAATTGAGTTCCACTGTTTGATAGTTTTGGGAAAGAAACTTTGAGCATAGTAGTCACGGTGTGCCATGGGTTGTATGTATGATGATGATGTAGAATTTCTGGTTAACCGTGTTGGATGCAGGTAGTAGTTGAGTACAGGTAAGGCAATGTTTGAGTTAACTGCTTTATGGAATATATGCAACCTATGGTGTTTTCTTCGTTCGCATAGTGACTCCAGGGACAGGTCATGTTTCATTTGTGAAACACTTGATGTAAATTCATAATTGTTCTTGATGAATCTCGCAGCCCGATTTTGCACAGCTTCAATTTGGTCCACCTGATTATGTTGATAAAGGGTCCCAAACTGCAGATGCATATTCCAGATGAGGTCTAACAAGAGTGATATATGCAGCACGTTTGGTTCTTTCGGAGCACGAGTATAAGTTTCTCTATACAAAACCTAGTGATGAGTTCGCCTTTTTCACAATCTTGTCCACATGGTGGTTCCACCTTAAGTCATGTGACAGCAGTACCCCCAAGTAACGATGCTGTTGTACAGCTTTGAGGCTCTGGTTGTATAGAGTGTAGTCGTTATGGACTGGTGATCTAGTCCTGTGTACAGTCATTTGATAGCATTTAGATGGATTAAATACCATCTGCCATTTATCAGCCCATAGCCCCAGTTTACACAAGTCCCGCTGTAAGGCTAGGGTGTCCCTCTCTTGTGATACTTTATGATATAGGAGGGCGTCATCGGCAAACAGTCGTAGTGAACATTCCAGATCCTCCTGTATATCGTTGATAAATAATAAAAACATTGGCGGGCCAAGTACTGTGCCTTGCGGTACACCTGATGTAACTGCTACTGAGCTTGAGCATACTCCGTCTACTATGACACTCTGTGTTCTTGTTGTAAGCCATGATTCGATCCATTTCAGAGTTTTTCCTTGAATGCCGTAGAACTCGAGTTTGTTTAGTGGGCGTCTATGTGGGACTTTATCAAATGCCTTGCTGAAGTCTAATATTATCATGTCCATTTGGTCTCCATTATCAATGTTTCTCGCAAGGTCTTCGACAGTTAGAATGAGTTGAGTTTCACACGAATGGTTTTTGCGGAAGCCGTGTTGGTTAGCAAATAGGATGTCATAGTTCTCCAAGTGATTCATAATATCTTTATATACAACGTGTTCCATCAGTTTACATAGGACAGCAGTTAGTGATACCGGTTGGTAATTGCTTGGGTCGTGCTTTGCCACTTTCTTGAAGATTGGGACAACATGTGCATTTCGCCAGTCTTCAGGTAGCTCACCAGAGTCATAAGACTGGTTGAATAGGAATGTGACAACTTCAGCTATTTCTGATGCAGTTATTTTGAGCAGTGTAGTTGGTAATTTGTCTGGACCATTGGCTTTCTTGCTGTCTAGGTTTTTAAGGAGGTGTTCTACACCTGCACTTTTAAACACTACTGAGTCCATTGGTGGTGTATCACTGCAGCCTTTGCTTGGCATGGATGAGAGGTCTTCTTGTGTAAATATTTGTCGGAAATGAGTGCTCAGGATTTCTGCCTTGCTTGCACTGTCGGTCTTCACACTACCGTTTACATTTAATGGAGGAACACCAACTTGATCTTGTTTTTTGGATTTGATGTAAGACCAAAATTTCTTTGGTTTCTCTTTCTGATCACAATCGAGGGTGCTTCCTATATATTCATCCTGGGCCCTTCTTAATTCAGTCTTTAGCATCAATACATAGATAACTTCTTTTGAATTCAGATTTACAGGGTAGCATTATTATGCTAATATTAAGAAAATGGTTTGCACCCAGGAGAGTAACACACCTCGATTGAAAATGATCATCTGGGTGACTGGAGTCCTAAAGAAGGACTGTTGTTGTTGACTGACGTTTCGACAAGCTGTGCGGGTTTACTAACGGCTACTCCATCTATTGACCAATCGAATCGCTCACCAGGGTTTTTGAATTTTCAAATGACTAAAATCGATCACTTGACTCTGAAGATGGCTTCCGTACAGGTTGTCGAAACGTCAGTCAACAACAACAGTCCTTCTCGGGACTCCAGTCACCCAGATGATCATTTTCAATCGAGGTATGCTAATATTCTCCGAAAAGCTAACTAAATTAAACTACTTAGACTAGTTAACATGCAAATAAACAGTGTTAATTCCCTAATCCAATAGTTAAAAAAAAAAGAAAAAAAAAGCAGAAACAAGATAGTTTGCAATGGCGGATCTAAACCTAAAGATGGGGGGGGGGGGGGGG
>BLFK01000490.1:4683205-4700132 GCA_014634185.1 Astreopora myriophthalma
CGGTAAGCCATTCCATAGAACAGCGCCACTATAACTAAGGGTGCGTTTTTTGGAACTATTCCGCAATAAGAATAGACGCATTGGTCGGTTTAACCGTTTTTTTTTTTGGGGGGGGGGGACTGATTCAATCTTCGGAATGAACGGAATAGTATTCTCGATAGCAGAATGAACGCAGTAAACTGAATACGGTTTACTCAGAGTAGACAGAATACGCGTTTTGGGGGGATTATTTTGGAAACACCTCCGATTTGACTTGAGTCCAGAAAAGATAACTAATACTGACCACAAAAACTTGAATTAAGGGATGTAATAGTGATTAATAGAGCGCAAAATGATGATTTTTAACACGCTTATTCTTGTCAATAATTAATATTTTCGCGCGTAAATTTCCGCGAGTTGCTCGGAAGTGAATAGCAATGGCCATTCTGAGTTTGAACTTGTAGCCAATCAGAGCGCGCGAAAAACGCTATCCACTGTTTTAGTGTAAACTAATCGGGATTATCCGCCACTGGTTTTTCGTGACGTTCTTGCTGTTGTCGCGACCAGGTTGTATTGTTTGGGAACAAGGCTATCTTGAACAATGAGAAAAAATTGTTATTATCTTAAATCTCATTTTGTGTTTGCCCTAATAATGTTTCATAGATTACACTTACGTGCACTTCCGCAGAGCCGCTGGGCATTAACCAGCTCCCAGTGGAGTCTGGGGACGAGATGGCGAACGAAGGAGACACCATGGGAATCGCTCCATGAAGTAGCAATGGATACAATCTCTACAGGGCAGAGCCCAGAGGTGTGGCAGAGAAAACAACGTGGGTAACTTATCAGTCGCATTGCCACCCCTCTGGATTTTGGTAGTGTTGCAATAGGCGGCTCTCATTTTTCCTCAAACTGTTGAAAATGATGCCATATACGAGGTTAAACAGGTGAGATTGCCTAGAACAAGCGTGAAATGATTCATCTCAAATATGAAGTTACTAAATCAAGCAGGACATGCAATTAGGCAACTTGACAGAGGTACATTTCTTGTCTTTGCTACGGTCGGTCATGTTTCAGATGTTTTCAAGTGATTTGAAGGCGATTTCAAAGCAGTGGTCTTCGTTTTCTACTTTGCGTAGGGTTTTGTAAAATGAAGACCCCGGTCAAATTCGCTGATAACCGCAAATCGTGTTGTTCCTTGTTTTTGCTCCAGTCGACAATCGTGTTTGAGTAATATTTTTAAGCGATTTCAAGTGATTTCAAGACGATTTTTAGGGGATCTTCGTTTACGGGTCTTCGGTCATCGGTCTTCGTTTTCTAACCGCCCCTTGCTTGTACGCGCTTTCCCGCGCTTAGCCCTAAATGCATTTATTATATGGCTAGCTCCGTGAGCTGGCAAGATGAACCAAATTGTCCGCTGTGATTGACTACCCGAGCGGGAAGATGGAGCTATCTTGCCCGCTCGGGACCACCCGCCGTGTCCCGCGCGAAAATTTTCCGCGAAAGCCATCCTTTATTGACCAAGCTTTTCCGGTCAAGATGGCTGGATATTGGCCTCGTTCTTTTTTTGCGTTTTTATGGACCTCGACTTCGTGTCGGCCCATAAAAACGCAGAAAAACAACTTGGCCAATTAACGTCTTGCATCATCAGGGATTGGCTACTTTTACTGTCTGCATCCACACTTGTAGCTAATTATCATAATTTGAACACTTCTGAAATTGGATCCTCGGTATCTTTTCTACAGAAAGTTCAACCATGTTACTTTGGCGGCTAAAGGTTTTAAAAACCGGCATTGTGCTATTTGCTGTCGCGACAATGTTTCTTGTCCTCGTGAGTGGATACTTTCTCCATTTCACCAAGCTAACTTTCGTTTCCTCTTACCGCCATGTTTCCGGCTTTGTTCCCAATGTCACAGAAACGGTGACTGCAACCCAGAAAAGACTTGTATTCCCCCAAACGCACAAGACAAGTCTTATCACCACAACAAGTTGTGAGCAGGAGTACTTTATGCTAATCCTAGTATCCTCCGCACCAAATAACGAGGAGAGAAGGAAAGACATTCGCGTCACTTGGGGTGTTGATTACGCGATAAAACCCCGCTGGAAGACTGTATTCCTTGTCGGGCAGGCGAGAACGCAGTTAAATTCAACTAGGTTAGCGAAGGAAGGTGCTGTCTTCGGAGACCTCGTGCGAGCGGATTATTACGACCATTACTGGAACCAGACATTCAAAGTACAAATGGCCTTCGAATGGGCTAGCAAATATTGCAAGTTCTCTTTCCTGTTAAAAGTAGACGACGATGTTTTCGTACACACGAAGGCGCTGATATCTTATTTAAGCAAGGCTTGATGGCTAGATATTGGCGTCGTTCTTGACCTCAGCCATCTTGACCTCACGCTTGGTCAATAACGCATATGTATTAACTTTGCATCATCAGGGATTGGCTACTTTTTATGTTTGCATCCACACTTGTGGCTAATTATCATAATTAAACAAAGACACTCCTTTGGACACTTCTGACATCGGATCCACGGTATCTTTTCTACAGAAAGTTCAACCATGTTACTTTGGCGGCCAAAGGTTTTAAAAACCGTCATTGTGCTCTTTGCAGTCGCGACAATGTTTCTTGTCTTCGTGGGTGGATACTTTCTCCATTTCACCAAGCTAACTACCGTTTCCTCTTTCCACCATGTTTCCGGCTTTGTTCCCAATGTCACAGAAACGGTGAACGCAACCCAGAAAAGACTTGTATTCTCCGGTGCTTCGGAGTCCGCTGAGGAGATGAGACCCGAGAAGCACAAGCTAAGACCAGACTTATCACAACAACCAGTTGTGAGCGAGAGTACTTCCTGCTAATCCTAGTAGCTTCTGCACCCGGTAACGAGGACAGAAGAAGAGACATTCGCGTCACTTGGGGTGTTGATTATGCAATAAAATCCCGCTGGAAGACCAGTTCCTTGTTGCGCAAGCGAGAACGCAGTTAACTTCAATCAGCTTAGTGAAGGAAGACGCGCTCTTCGGAGACCTCGTGCGGGCCGATTATTGGAACCAAACACTCAAAGTACAAATGGCCTTCAATTCCTACCATGTAGATGTAACTGTAATGCCATACAATGTAAATTGAGCGACTGCTGGCCGCTCCATTGTCGGATTAGCATTAGTATGCGCTAGCGGCAATTACCTTGATTAAAGATGAAAGATGCAACATACCATACGAAATACCGGAACGTTAGCACAAGAAATGAAAGTTAAGCATACGAAATGTAAGTTTAACATTTGAAACGGACTCGAGAATACGAAACGAACTTTAGCATACGAAATACGTTCAGCATAAGAACCACATTTTGAGAATTTTGTAATGACAAGTTTAACATGAATATTTGGAGTTGATAATACACCAAAGGCATAAATGGCTGCTAATTAATTTTCGACACAGGCTCGGCGTGAATTTCCCGACAGCCCCAACTTTTTTCGGGGACATTTCGGCTGCCACAGTTCCCTGTGTATCTTTTAAGCGAAGACGTTTCAAGGCATGAAACTCATCAAATATTTTGCTTCTTCATGTCTTGAATTTGTGCCGCATGTAAAAGGACAGCTTTCCACGATAGGCGGATCAAAGCGTGCATTCTTTTGAGACTATTCCGGATTAAGAATACAAGAAATATTGTTCTTTTGGGGCTTATTCCGCTTGCGGAATAAACGAGATTTATAGCATTCAGTTTAATCTGCTCCCGATAGCAGAATGAACAGCCGGGAATAAACAGAATAGGGTTTACTCGGAACAACAGATCCAATACACGTTCTTTCGACGAGATTTTTGCGTGAGAATCGTGCGCAGCCGCCGAAACTTCAGTCTCAGTTGTTTCCAGACTATTCTCGGGTCGCCTTACAGTAACCATTCCGTTTTTCGGAATAGATGGTTTTCACTCACGTGACCAGTGGCCATATTGATTTAATGAAACAAAAGGAAATATTTGCATAAAAATGGCGTTCAATTCCCCGAGGTTTGTTTTGGGATACACCAATATGGCCGCCGTGACGTCATGTGAAAACGATCTTTGAAAAACCTTATTCCGTTTATTCCGTTAATCCTAAACCAGAATTGAAATAAATTGAATGGTCTCGTAAGAATGCACCCGTAGTTTTATAAATGGTTTTTCGGACCCGAAAAGGTTTCGTGGCTCTTGAGAAACGGGACCTTTGGCTCGATTGCAACCAGGCGCTATTTTGGGAAACGACACTGCGCTCACCAGTATGATCCTAAATAATAGTACTACCACTGTTCTTACTAATTGCTGCTCTACTGCCTACTGCCTATGCAGACACGAGAAATTTAATGGTCCCCCATTGACGAGCACAACCGTCAGGCGTTAGAGTAAAATCTATTAAGTCACCGTTGGCAGTGCAAGTGTTAAGCTGTTTCAAATACCTACATGTAAAAATAACAAATAAACAGATAAAATTTCTTTGCAGGCGTAAAAACAAGTTAACAACATGATTTGTATGTGATATTTGGCATAGAGGCATTTTCAATTGAGTGTCGTAAAACCAAAAGCAAAGAGCCAATTAATTAATTAATTAATTAATTACAGAGCCAATCACGTCCAATAGCAACACCGTTCAGCCAATCACAGACCTAGTTCACGAACTGGTTTTTACTAGCCAATCAAAACGCAAAATAAGAGTCAGTTGAAAGCCGCTCTGTCGCAAAACGAAAACTAAAGTAATTACGAAAGTAATCGCGTGCCGACAGAAACACCCTTAAGCCAACTGCAGATCGAAGAATCTGAAGTGATTGGCAACGTGGTTTCACAAGCCAATCAGAACACAAAGCAAGTAAAGGCAGCAGCCGGTGCCAAGCGCGGGAAAACGAGAGTTTTAGCTTTTTTACGTTGGTTAGCTATCACGTGGTTTCACAAGCCAATCAGAACACAAAGCAAGTGAAGGCAGCCGGTGCCAAGCGCGGGAAAACGAGAGTTTTAGGTTTTTTACGTTGGTTAGCTATCACGTGGTTTCACAAGCCAATCAGAACACAAAGCAAGTAAAGGCAGCCGGTGCCACGCGCGGGAAAACAAGAGTTTTAGCTTGACGTTGTAATTTCATTATCTTGCGCTCATTTTTGGCACATAAAACTTGCGACTGCTCACTGTAAACCCCTAAGCATGTTTTACCTAGCACCTCTTTGGCCCTTTAATTGAACTGAAGTAAATATGTGACAGATCGTTCTTCAAAAGTAGCCAACCTCTCGAATTAAGGTTTAACGAAGCTAATATAACATTAACGAACAATTTGGGATGTAAACTACAATTCTAACATTTGCTTAAATTTGTAAAAGAGTTGCAATGCTCTTCCATTTCTAATTAACCAATCAAAACTTGTTATTCAATAACAACGGACTTGGAGTGTTTCGAGAAAGGTCAGCCAACGGCGAGAAACTCTGGAAGATAAAAAGAGCAAACCTATTAACTAATAGCGCATTTTTTTTCTATTCAGTGAGGAAAATAAAACGTAAACAACACCAACAACAATGTTGGAGTGATCACAGAGGGGCTTTTCTATCCCAGTGAAGCCATGTTGACCCTCTTCGTTCGGGTACCAGACAAAACAGAGGAAGCATTGTTTGTCAGTCATTGTACGTTGGTTTAGTTAGCTATCACTTTTTTGTTTTTGTTCATTTTATTTTACGTCACCTGTCCCTTCTACGCGAAGAGCAAAGCTGACCATAGTAAAGTTACAGATTTTGAAGACAAGACAGGTTTTTCACCAATTGGCCATTTCCGAGTTGCTGTTTGCCTCTGGTTGAAAGCGAGTCTTGGTGCTAAACCATTTAAATGATAATGAGTTTGATTTGCATGAAAATACCCAACTCATTTCCATTTGAATGGTTGTGCACCAAGACTGGCTTTCAACCAGAGGCAAACGGCAGCTCGGAAATCGGCTATTGTTTTCACCTGACCGCTGGTCACTGAATCAGCTTTACCCTATTAATTTTATCAAATGCTAAACCCATCTGCCTATTTCTTAAAATTTTGGTATGCCTAGTCTCGTCCTTGGATTAATTGATCAATTATTGCAAATTAATTAATCAATTATTGCAAATTTCCCAGGGCATGTTGTTGAGTGAGTCTTAGTTATAAAACCAGGTGAACATGATTACCAATGTACCAGATATTAGTGTACCTGTCTTTTTGTTGTTGTTCCCTTTGGGGAATCTGGTGAATAAGGGTGTGCCTGCTGATGAAAGGAGCCAGCAAAGAGGTTAATGCATGGAACAAAAAATAACAACAAGGCATGATGTATCATGAATTTCTCCTGAAAGGACCCATTGTCATTATCAGTTGCACAGTATTCGTGGTCATCATCAACATCATCATTGAGACCTTGACAACCATCATCAACAACAACAACAACACCATCATCATCATAAGAGTGGATGAAACATTGCACTGCTCAACAGTTATACATCACTGGGCAATGGGCATGATCATCTCAACTGAACAACAACAAAGTTGTAACAAAAACAACAACTCTTAATTTCGCTTTTGAGCGGTTGACACCTGGCCACTGTGAACACATAATTTAAATATTTCCCATAGTAATTATTAAAAACTAGCTACTGACCAACTATTACTTCTCAGCGTGTATGACGTGCACAGAGTGTAAGGCGAATTATTTAATCTATTAAACAATTAGATTATGAGCTCGAGATTTCTATCGCGTGATAGTTGACGAGGGCACAGCCTGAGTCAACTATCACGCATAGAAATCTCGAGCTCATAATCTAATAATTATTGTTTTAGTATAAATCTACTAGCCGTTCAAAACTAAACAAGTAAATTATCTATATCCTCATCGCAGACACTTCGAAACACTTCGACAACGCGACGAAGTGGCCGCCATTTTCTTGAAAACCATTACTTGCTATCTATCACAGAATAGATAGTGAGTAGCGTAGCCAATCAGAGAACAGCATTTGTGACAGAACCCTAGTAGATTTACACTAATTAATAATACAAAATAGGCAATTGGTTGAAATTTTATAACATTTGTTTATTTTAATTAGTTAAGTAGATTAACCTCATCCCAAGTGAACCCTTTACAACTGACACTACCAGCAATTACTAGTAGAAATCCACTCAGTCACATACTATCACGAATCCTGTAATCTGATTGCCTGGCTACTTGCTATCTATTGTGTGGTAGTCAGTGAGTAGCAAATAGGCCATTGTTTTGAACAAATCTTCAAATCTTAAAATCAATAAAAATTGGAATGAACTCCATGGTAAGATGTGGGTGGATTTCTACTAAAACAATTAGACTACTTGTTCTCGTTTTCTGAGTCAAATTCCCTGGTTAAAAACCTTACAGGATCTTTGAGGATCTTTAAAGACCTTCGGGGACCTGCTAAAGATCTTGGAAGGATCTTCAAAGATCTTCAGTTGTTAACCTATGTGCAAAGATCCTTATTAAGGACATTTTGAGGATCTTACAAAGATCCTTGTGAAAACAAGTACAAGGAGCTTAGCAAAGATCCTGTGAGGTCATCCTTCATGGAGCTTTAGAAATCTTTACAGCAATTTTGAAAAGATCTTTATCAGAATCCCTTTAACCCTTTAACTCCCAGTAGTGCCACTTACAGATTTTACTCTGTCTAACGCCAGACGATTTTACTCGTCACTGGGGCACCCCTTGGGGCTGAAAGGGTTAAGATCTTTAAAGATCCTTAAAGATCGTTAAGGATTTTGGCAAGAAATTTGAGGATCCTAAAGGATCTTGAGCAGGATTGTCAAGGATCCTTGAAGATCCTGCCAAGATTTCTGAGAATCCTTGTTAAAGATCTTTATCAGGATCCTTCAAGAACTTTAAGAAAGTTGAGCATCCTAAAGGATCTCGGGCAGAATTCTCAAGGATCCTTGAAGATCCCGCCAGGATTTCTGCGGAAACTTGTTAACATCTTTATCAGGATCCTCAAAGATCTTTGAAGATCCTTAAACGATTTTCACCAGGGTAGTCAACTTGACACTACAATGGCCTTCTTGACTATCTTTTGACTCGCAGAAAACTTGAACTCGTACTCTAAAATTTGTTAAATAGCAGAGGCTAATGGAGGTGGGCAATAACAACAATGAATAGATAGCCTACCACAAAGTTAAATAGAGGAGAATTATAGATAACATCTAAATAAACCAAAAAACAAACAAGCAAGATCAAGCACAACAGCAGAACTGAGACTAAGCATCCAGTAGAGCCTGCAGCAATAAACCAGTCTGCACTCTGTCTCACTGGTAAAAAAATATATCTTATTATGTAATTTTCATTTCAATGTATACAATTTACACAGTACAATGTACTGTTATACCTGGAATTTTCTCCGCAGTGCTTTTGTCATCATTGGTGTCAGACCATTTCCACTTTCATAACTTCTGTCAGACATCAACGGGGTTCCCCCAGGACTGCGCACAACGTTTACTTTTCGCAGATTCCTTCGCATCATTACCATTTCTCCAGGACTTCTGCCATTTGAACAAAAGTCAATTTCTACATCAAATGAATTCCTAACTAAAGAGAACTTAAATATAAAGTGGTTGAGAGCGCTTACTAGAATTGTATTTAAATGACATCAGATCTGGGGTAACCACTACATCATACCATGCACACTACATTGAGGGTGTTAAAGGGGGGCTCTAGTTCACGTTTCACGGAAAATAAAATGGTCCCTTCACAATTCACGAAAACGAAGACGTATTGAAAATCACAGTTCACGGCGAATTAAACTTGTATTTCTCGTTTCACGGAAAATAATTTGCAAAATCACGACTCACGGCTGCTATGGAAATCACGATTCATGAGGAAAAAATTAGCCATTTCACATTTCACGAGGAAAAAAAAGAGCCGATCACGAGTCACGAAAATACCCTTTACCACCCTCTACATTACGTGTAACCTTTAAAATTAATGTAAGCTAAATTAGTATTAAATAAATTATAATAACGCTGCATTTCATTTAGCAACTGACTCCAAAACTCAATTACCTCAACTTAATTTTTTCCACTTCATTTTCAGACTTTGTCCGTTTCAAAGTGACCCTCTTGATCTCGTTTAAACTGACAACACACTGTGGCAAATTCTCCCTTTGTCTAAGTCTCTTCAAAGATGATTTGCCATTGGTTGGCTGCTTGTCAGACTGGCATCCTTTTTCCATTGATTCAGATGACGGCAACAAATTTTCCTTGTCACTTGCTTTCTTGACCTTTCTCAACTTGACTTTTTTCAAGTCTTCCAGGGTCACCATTGTTCTTGGAGGCAAGTTTTTAGTTTCCTTCGAGTTTACATCTTTTAATCCATTCTGAAAAATGATTAATTTAGCAGATTAACCAACAACCTCATTGTGACCTTACAAAGGCAAGGGTTGGTACCTTGTTTCGACCAACTTTTCAAGTTCAAGGACCCACAAAATTCCAATTTTTTTTCGAGGACTCCATGCAGTTCAAAATCAAACTCAGTGTAACAGTTCTTATTTGCTTTTCACCATTTGTTTAAGAACCTTATTTTAAATTATTTTTTAGCTGGATGGCTTAATATCAGAGATACTGAACCCTTGGAATTAGCTGATTTTGTCAAAATACTTATTAAGTACAAAATGGTTGTGCAGTCACCTTCTACAGAGAAAAATAAATTAAAATGGATCAAGGTTTATCACAAAAGAGTGAGCCCGTATGCGCAAGTTTGGCAGATTTTCAGCGCTTGTTTTCAAGCAAAATCGTCACTTTTGCCCCTTCTCCCACCAAGCCCTTCAATTTGCAATGGGTTAGAATATGATTCATAGCAATAAAATTTTAATTTAAAAAAAACTTGTTCAATGCAATGCCTTGATCATCACAAGAACATACCATCCGATAAATGTAATTAATGAACAATCAATAAAAAAAGTCAATGAAACGATGTACCTGATTTTTCTTGAGACATGCCAGAGGGGGAGGGGGAGGCGCAAGAACAGGTGGAGGTGGCGGAGGGGGTGGTGGAGGGGCAGGTTGTGCATTTGATGATGGATGACTTATGGAACCCACAAATGATCCTTGTTGACATGTATGCGAAGTACACGCATTGGAATAATCCCCATATGAGCAATGTGTCTTCTGTGTAAAGAGAAGGGAAGCAAAAGTATGTCCAAAAATGCACGCAGCAACAAAAATTACAAATGTCAAACAATGGACAATATTCGTATTCTCACGCTTGCACTGAAACGAGCATGGAATAGAGGCTGATGAGGGGGAATCTTTTCGGGTGCAATTTATTTCCCCACATGAGCCTCCACTGTATGCTCGTTCCAGTGCAATACTGAGAATACAAATAAGGTCTATTTGCTACCTTTGCACAATTTTAACAAAAACTAAAAAAACTGCATAAAGTAGAGGGCAATAACAAATTCAATTCAATGAAAACTGCAATTGCAAAAAAGAAAAAAAAAATTGCCAGCCCAGATGCAAAACTGCATATTTAGGAAAAATTACATTTAAATTTGTAGTTTTGTTACCGAGCATCTGATTTTTTGCAATTCTTGTAAAATTTGCAGTTTTTGTTAGAATTCTCATTCTTGCTGTCCTCCAGTTAACCCTGGTGTATTTCTCAATAAGGGAAGGAGCAATTTTTGTAACATTCGCTAAATTTGTAGTTCTGTCACTCGATGTGCAATTTTGTGAAATCTCTGCAAAATAAGTTTTTGTTGAATTTGTTGTTGCCCTGTACTGTTAGCAATTTTCTCAGTTTGGGTTAAAACTGTTCAAAGGTGGCAATTTTTTGTAAAATTTGTAATTTCTGTAGCTGCATGCATTTCTGGACATAAGTGAGGAAACAATTATTCTAACATTAATAAAATTAATAGTAAGATTTGCTTGTAATCCTGCAGTGGTAAGGGCACTAAAATGTCTCAAACCAATCACAGGCTTGGGTTTGCGTCCTGTACTACTTTCATACCTGCCAACTTTATAAATTAGAAAGAGGGACCAGCCCCTACTCATGGAAAAACAACAACCCAGTTCAACATTTTACAAATTAAAGAAAATGNNCCCCCCCCCCCCCCCCTCTTGGAATGTCCCTATTTTTTTTCAGGTTTTGAAACTCAAAGATCAGGATAATTCTGATTAAATCGAGATGGTAGGCAGGTACTGTAAGTAGAGCTCACGGACAGATAGGTTTCTCTCAGTGATGGATACTTTGATTTTCTCCTCTCCTTATTAAAACCAACATTCCCAAAATTTCAATCCAGTCTCAAGAAAAAGCCGTGCACTCCAAGAAGAATTGCCACACTGTTAATAATGGAATTGGATGGTGTATTAGAGCAACAGAGGTGTTTCAAAATACATGTAAGTAAAAGCAATTAGTAAGGTAAAGAACTTTTATTTGTACACAGTGATTTCCTACAGTTTGAAGCTACTGGGGCCGAATGTACAGAAAGTAATAATTCAATTCAATTCAATTCAAGAAACACTTGAATGTGTTTCTCCCAAGCAGCAGGTTAGAGTAGTATAACTTGAGTGACAGGCAAAGGTGAAGCTTCTGGGAGGTTCTGACAGCATTAATTTGCTACGGTAACCATGAAATAAAGCAGACTGCCCCATTCATTTTAATAATAATAATTTGAGAGCGAGAATGTTTGATGTCTCCCTTATAATCACCTCGTCAAAAAATCAATTTCAATACCTAGAATAACAACATTAAATGATATTATAATATACCTTGGCGACCACAGTTTTCAGAAATTTTACTTCTTCTTCTAGGTTTTTCATTCTTCTTACGATCTCTTCAAACTTGTTTCCCCTGTTCATTTTGTTAACCTTGTCCCTCTCAGTCTCTGACAGAAACTGTAGACATCAACAATAGCTCCAATAAGAGATCTAGACCTTGTCCTAGTATCATGAAAGGCTTGCTAATAGAAAACAAACCCTTTCCTTATAACATCCAGGCTTCAAAATAGCAGCTGGCCGCCGGCGACAGCTGGCAGTTTGGTCACACTTGCTGGCCATTTTTTTTTCACGGAAGCAATAGAAAATTACATTTATTGATCGGCGAAATCAACGTCACAGTTTGGGAAAAAAAGCCTACAAATTCAGGCTAAAAGCTCTGATTTTATTTTGAACCCTGACATCGACTCAGCATTGCAGATATGTTCTTGAGGTAGGGTGCCCACAGGGCATCTGAAGGGGTCACAAGCTGGGATCATTTAACACCTGTGGGTCTCTAGTATACATTTCTCGGAAGTGTACCACTTGATTTGTCGTGTCAGGTGTTCAGCTTTTTCATTTCTGGAAGTGAGACCCACCTCTTATCTGCAACACTGCTAAGTACCTTCAAAAAGGAAGACATGTACAGCTGTAGGCTATAGATACTGAGTGATCAAATAGTGGAGTGGTAACTTAATTTAAAAGAAAATAACTAGATGTCATTTAGACCTTTCCTGCCTTCCTCCCAGTCCCCCACAGTAAGTTATGAAATGAGGTTGGGGTGGATAACATTCAAAATGGCTCGTGCAAACACTTTCCCGCCATTTAGAATTTTAGCCATCCCAGCCTTATTTCATAACTTACCATGGGGGACTAGAGGAATATGGGAAAGATCTATTGATAAAGATAGGGGCAGTGTAACTTCTAGCTTAATAAGTTACCACCTTGTAGCTCTTCCAGCCATTTTGTACCACACCATTTCTTATCATTTCGTTAATAATCGTCTTTCCTCTGAGTAGTGTATAGTGTACAGTGCTGTTAACTAGACCACAGTGTGGTATATCAATGTTGTGCTGAAACAATATTGTCATGGCAACATAAACCCCTGTGAACAAATCAAAATTAGGGTGGCACTGAATCCCTGTTGCCATGGTAACATACTACACCAAGACAATGACTCAGCATCACGTTCAGCAATAGTGAAGATATCGTTGACATCTGACCTGTCGATATTCATGAGCCAACTAGAGCCCAATATTGGCTGCCGAGACATTTGATATCAATGTTTGTAAACAGATATCTTCCCTATAATGGGTGTTTCATGTAATGCCAACACTATTTTAACCCACTGGATAGTTCAACATTTCATTGGGGCAAAATATGCAGAATACCCCCTCTCTGGCATTTTGTTTCAGCACACCATGTAGCTGGTTATGAATGTAGCTTTTATGACCCTGTGATTATGATCCACCTTATAAACTTGTATTGTAGAAGATCTAACAAACCTTGCCCAGCGTTTGCAGTCCACAACCAAAGATTTGTTTAAGCCAGTCTAGAAAAATAAACACATTTCTGATCGAGCTCAGTTGTCCCAGCTGTTGTGATCTTTGAAATATCATTCCCAAACTTCTAAGGCGAGGAACTATGGTGCTTATTCCACAAAAGCTTTCTTCCCTCGAGCAATAAGGTGTAGACCTTAACTGTTCGTTCACATCGCCGGGCTGCGGTAGACTTGACATACCATCCTCCTTTGTCAAACGCCTGAATCCTTTGCCTTGTGTTTTTCGTCGTTTCTTCTGTCTTACTGAAATTATAGTGCACAATGTTTGCTTACTTTGTTTTCGTTTTTTCCCCATGGCCACTTGACGGGCTCTACTGTACTCGCTTTGATTTGCGATCAAAAGCTTTGAAAAGATCGCTCTCCTAAACGCAGTACAGCACTGGGGTAACTACAAATGAAATCGCTTCGATTCTATGGAGGAATGCTTGGCAAAACATTTGAACAACAAACAAAGTACGGAGAAAAAGGTACTGTAGTGTTCGAATTTCGCTTCCGATAAAGTTTCCACCAATCAGAGTTTTTGATTTGTCGGTTATTTCCACAACCCTTCGTCTCGGCCCAGATTCCCTCTTCTCTTCTACTTCTTTTCTTTCTGAAACAGAAAACAGGTAGAACTTAGTGATATTAAAAGAAAAACAACAACAATAACAACAACACTGGACAAATGGATAGGACGAAAAAAGGTAAATATTTCCACCAACCTTAATATATAATGAAGAATCTCGCTGATGAATTAATTACGTATCCAGTAAGGGTGTGAAACGGTACAGCCAGCCTTGCTTGTCAGTGGTCTCACTCAACAGTCATGCTCTCCAGAACCTTCTCACAGGGCGTGTTGTCAGTTGGATTTTGTGAAAAGAAGTCTAGCTTTACGAAGAAATTCAGCGATAAATATGTCGACTGCAGTTGAAAGTCTCATTAGCAAAATGCTGGCAGTGAAAGAGAATACCGAGGTAGCCTTAGAAAGAGAATCGAACGCGAAACACGAGTTGACAAAGTTGAATCTGGAGGTTTTTGCCAAGGAGAACGAAGTAGACGGTCACCGGAGACGCTTACAAATGTTACATCTGAGATTAAAGGATGTCAGTGCTGAAATGGAAGAGAAAGAAAAGACTCTTAGTGAGCTTAGAGAAAAAGCTGAGATAGAGGGACAAAAAGGCAAAGACTTGAGCTACGCGGAAGTTGAAACGGATGAGCATTTGAGATCGATCGAGCTCCAAGTGCAAGAGGCTCAGTCCTACGCTGAAAATGCTCAAATGAAGCTAAACGACGCACAAAGGAAGCTCACAGTTCTTGAAAATGAGGTATCACGCGCTGAAATTCGTAGGGATACAGCTTTGAAGCGAATTCCGGAACTAGGACAGATGATTAAGACGGCTGGTGAAAATCTTGTCAAGCTGGAACAAGGTGATGTTTTAGCCGGCGAGAGAGAAAGCGACTTCGAACAGAAAGTGAAGATGCTGCAGGAGGATTTGTCTACAAAGACTAAGGAATGCGAAGAGAGCGAGAGGACGG
The DNA here is from genome assembly GCA_014634185.1 of Astreopora myriophthalma. Classification (NCBI taxonomy): domain Eukaryota; kingdom Metazoa; phylum Cnidaria; class Anthozoa; order Scleractinia; family Acroporidae; genus Astreopora; species Astreopora myriophthalma. Next base: position 4,697,979 of record BLFK01000490.1, read on the forward strand.
CATACAAAAGTCTTCGGCGAATTAATGAGCTGATGGGTGAAATTGAAAATTGGCAGGAAAAGAAACGTAAACTTGAAGACGAGTTTACCGCCATAGGTGAACTCGAGTGAAGGGTTTACTTCAATCTTAGGTTATTTACATACCACTCACTTGCTTAGACATTTACTTTCGCAAAGAGTAATAAGCATACTTATGATGACAAAAGCATATGGACTTTAAAGTTTCTTGTATTTGAAATAAGGCTTTCAACGTTGTGACATTTCCCAATGCTTTCGTTTCTAAAATGACGAAAATTTGTGAACTGAAGAAATGATCCTCACACTTTCTCGACAATTAAAGCAATTGTCTCTTATATGCACTTGAAAAATTCAACTGACTCCAATGGGATTCAAACCCCCATTGGAGTCACTTGAATTTTTCATGTGCATATAAGAGACAATTGCTTAAATTGTCAAGAAAGTGTGAGGATCATTTCTTCAGTTCATTTCTAACCTGCACTTTATAATCATTGTTGTATTAGGCAATTTTCGTTGTGTTCTCCAAGTCGGTTCCAAGAGGTTTTGACCCTTTTCTTGTATTTTTCTTGGCCACTGTTAACTTACTTGTGGAATTTAAAGGCTCGATAATGGGCTATATGATGTAAGCTTACATTCGTCTTAAGGACATTTTTACAATGTTAACGTTTTTATTTGACTGTAACTACTAAACGCCTTCAGGTTTTGTTTTTGTTTTCACGATAATTAGCAAGAAATTGAAGACTAAAAATGATTTCTTTTACGTATATATATTAAGCTTCGTATGTACCTAGCTCCCTCTCATGCTGTCTTTCAGGGGCAGTCATTGGTGAGAAGCTGCCACCCCTAACAGAGGATGTGATGGGTCACCAACACAGAGGGTCAGACCACATCATAACTGATTCTTCTTTCTCTTCAAGTTATCCCTCCCCCATGTAACCAAACTCCCAAGAACTCATACCTTTGATTTTCTTGTGGTTATTTTATTCTATTAACTGCACCAAAGGCAAGGCAACCATAACAGCTGGTAGCCAGTTGCTGTTTGCTTGTGTTTCAAAGTGAGCCTGGTGCACATCCTGTTAAAATGGAAAGTGCTTGTGTATTTTCATGCCAACAAATTGATTATCATTCAAATAGTCTAGCACCAAGACTCTGAAATAACAGACTACTGTGGGCCCAAAATTGGGTGAGTTATTGGGAGTCAACTATGCCAGACTAGAGCACATTAAAGGGGCTCTGTCACGATATTTTGAGGTATTTTGATCATCAACAAATTTACCTTTAAATGGAAGGAAACCTGAAAATAATGCTTTACAAAGGTGGAAAAACACCAAAGAGATAATAATAAACCAGAAAGGAACAAAGATGGTTAAGGATGGAGAAGATTGACACAGATTACAAACAACAAAATTGAAAAGTTTAGCTAAACTTTTCAAACCCATTTAACCGTGACATAGCTCCTTTAAAAAGTGTGTTGCTTTCTTAGGGTGCATTCTTTTGAGAATTTTCTGAAATAAGAATACACAGAATGTTTGGTTTACCTGTTCTATTGGGACCAAATTGCATTCTTTTTATTCTGCTCCTGATAGCAGAATGAACAGAGTATGGTTTACAATAGGCATTCTTTTCAGTAGATTAAAGCACGAAAATCGTGCACGGTTACCAAAATGTCAGTTTTAGGCACTTTCCATTTGACAGAACTGACTGGCCAGACAGGGCATTTGGGTTGGCTAACTCTACAACACCTTCAAAATAACACATTTCTCAAGCATGATATATACTCCTCTAAAAGAATGTGAGGAATGTTGTGCAACAGTTTGTTCAAACCGTTGCATTTTCTTTGCAAACTGACCAGTTCTGACAAAAGGAAAGCATCTTTACTTGTGTCCAGACTATTCTAATCCGAGGTAAAAAGGTCAATCATTTTAAGTCCAAAACGCTTCTAAAGAAGCTTTCAAAATGCACCATGGAGCAAACAAACAATGTCAGTGAAAGCAGATATTTTAGTTATGATAGAAATGAACCTTAAAATGCAAGTTTATTTTTAGAATATAAAGAAATGATAGGGGCTATTATGGGCCATCGACGATTCTATTTTAAATGGTCCGTCCCTTGGCTATACTACGCGATATTAAGTCCA
>BLFK01000490.1:4700142-4723136 GCA_014634185.1 Astreopora myriophthalma
ACGGAAATATGAACCATTTAACAGCCACTGACTGTAAATATCAAAAATGCGAAGACGGGAGCGAAATTTCAACTTTTAAGTTGCTTCATTAACTGCAATGATCACACTTCAAATCATTACCGATCCGCAATTCAACTATATGAAATTTCATATATTCTCCATCACGCGCTCTCCTATTACTGGGTAGGACACGAACTGGCAGGTGACAAGCTCCCGGTTGGCTTCATAATTAATCACGGGCCAAAAACGCCACTTTCACACCGGTAATTATGAAGACTGGGCTTACAACCGATATACCTAATTCTTCCGGAAAACGTATACTAGGAAGTTATGGACTTTATAAATTGGTCCTAATTTGAGGTCGACGTTTATTCCTCAAAAGTCGGTATCTTGAACGACTCAACAAGCTCACTGAAAATTGCAAACCATAGCATGATTTTTACATCCTACGACAGATAATAGAATGGTTTACGGGTGTCGGAAGGAGGAAATCTAGAATATGTCTCATTGATGTGTACTAGCTTTCTGAAGACGCACGATTTTTCTCATATTCCCTGACAGAGGTGAATGAGCGTTGAACGGTGTTTTCAACTTTTCTAATTTTTCTTGGACAAAAAAAAAAAGTTACTAGTCCTTTCAACATGGTTTTCGAAAATAGTTCACCATAGGGTTATTTTGGATGAAATAAAATGAAATTCGAAATTTCGCTCCCGTCCTCGGGACCTTTTATTACTCGCAAGCATTTTAATTTGCAAAGCTGAAACTTCAGGTATAATTAATAAAATAACAGTTCTTTCGTTTAGTGTAGTATTTTTTCCAATCTGTGACATACCAGGATCGACTTTTGACAGTTGAAGTTGGGCGTTATTTTGACTGCCAAAGCAACACACAATCAGGGTGCACACAATAAAAGCCAGAAACTATATTACAATAGTTATTTTGCAAAACCTTTTTATGAGGTCTTAAAGTTTTGGATGTCTGCTAAATACATGAGTAATATCAAGTCAATAGGAGCCCTTGCGCGCTTGTACCGTTTCGATGAAAATTGTTGAAATTTGAACCCATTTCCCGAATAAAAAATGTATTTTTAGCGAATTTTCGAACTTTTGTAAAATTCTCAAAATGTAAAGCGCTTGGGGATTTCTCAATATCATTTCTTGAAATAGTTCACCCACAGGGATGTTTGGGTAGTATCAGCCAAAATTCGAATTTTTAGAACTGATTTGAGATTCTCGATATTTTCCGACATTGGCTCTTAATTTAACAAGAGCATTCTTCAGTGAATGGCATTTGAATAAATGTTTCTTCTTCAATGCTCAACACAATGTCAGTGTTGCAGCTTACGTATTCCAAATGTTATCTTATAGGAAAAAAGGAATGAACAAAGGATAAAATTAATTAAGCTTTTGAAGAGTTCCTTTCGTATGGGTAATCAAATGATTTCGAGTGCAATTTGGAATAAATAAGCACAAGTAAATTTTTTAAAGACTACAAAAAATTGCACGAGCCCGTAGGGCGAGTGCAATTTGTAGTCTTTGAAAAATTTACGAGTGCTTATTTATTCCAAATTGCACAAGAAAAATCATTTGATTACTTGTTAATAATATACATGCAAAAATTTAATTTCAACTCTCTGCACTCAATTTCAACTTTCTGCACTGTTTGGGATTAATTGACATGCTCTCAGCCAATCAGCATGGTGAAATTTTTGCATGTGTATTATTAACACAGGAATTGAGCTTGATCTCAACTCTGCGAGATTTTAAGGGATAAAATTTTTGTTAAACTTGAGTCAAGGTAATGAAGTGATTCTCAATTGCCAGAGTTGTGTTAACACAAGACATTGCACTGTGCCATTCAGTTTGGCTAATCAAATCCCTTTCTCCCATGTTAATAATGTATGTTGCACTACTTGCAGAAGAGTGAAGCTCTATCTGATTGTGCTTAAAACAATAATTGTTGCAAAGAATAATTGACTTAGGTGAAATTAGCCCAATCTCTGTTCTCGGAGATGGTTGAGCAAAATATCTCGCAGCTGACACTTTCAATAATTTTGGAAAAATTAATAATCACAAATCCACAGCCTGGAGGGAGATACAGTAAATGGTTGCATATTTTGAAAAAAATTTAACTGCCCTTGTTTTGAGAGAGTTGTGCTAACTCCTTGCTGTTCAATGCAAAAGTGTTTTTCTTTTTGTATATCCTTTGAAATATGTGATTCCAAAGTTTTGGAGCGCTGGGGTAAAAATTGTGATTTCACGAACACTCAAAATTGGGCAATTTTTCTCTCAAAAAAGAGGACTGGCTCGAGTGTAAATGTGATGCAAAACCTCAAGTTGCAAGATCATGTTGGTGCCAAACGTTCCTTTACCCTCAGCCTGTTCTTGCTGTGAAAGAGGATGTTATGAAAAGAAAAGCATGTCTGGTTAATTCAGAAAGACACATCAAGCCAGCAGTGGAATATTGCCCACTCTGCCCAATCAGTAGAGTTTTATAATTCAAACTGAACCAAGACATCTTGAAAACTTAAAAAACTTAGAATCATATACCCCAGTAAGACTAGATGTAGGAGGACATCTTGAAGAAGATGAACACAAAAGTCAGGGAAGTAGGGTGAAAAGGGGTTAGGGGGCAGGGGAGATTGGCAAGCTGAAAAAATAACAAGGTACAAAGGCTTTTTAATCGGAACCTTCAACCTCTCCAGAAATTGCAGTCTAGCTAATCATACTTGCCTTCAAACTTTCTTTATTCACAGACTTCCACTACCTTTCGAATCTTGGAAATACGTTACTTTAGCAAGAGATTCAACTTTTGAGTTTTCTGAGTATTCTTGTCAGAACAAAACACCCACACAAATATTCAAATAACTTTCAAACTTTATTGCTCCAGTTCCCTGTGACCAGTTTATATGATTCCAATCTGCAAGTAAAGAAGGAAACATCCTGCTTAGAAAAATTAATGCCAAACTGGAGACTTGATGCACTATTTCAACAAAGGAGAACCAATACTAGTCTTGATCAAGATGTGAGGACAGCCAAGTCAGGGACAAAGTTGAAATTACATGTAATTTTGCCAAGGATTTGACTCTTAAGTCGCTGTTACACATTGAAACTTTTAGCTGAAACCTATGTCCATCATTTTTCTGAACAACTCAAAACTATATATGCCACTTTTTAAAATTAAAAACATCAACACTCATTATATGGCAGGCTCTGCAAGCGGGTAAGCTAAAGCGAATTCTGTGCTCTGATTGGCTACCCGAGCTGGCAAGATGGACTGATCTTGCCTGCTCACGATGCTCATTTTGTTCCTATGCGGGGAAAAAAATCTTACAATGTTCATAACTTTCGGACAATATCGGCAATGGTGTCGCAGAAGGCGGCAGATGACAGTGAAAACAAACAAAAATTTAATACAGACGAGTTTCGTGAATATTATTTATTAATTTTTGACAACAAAAAACAGAAAATACAAGAATTAAAGCAAAAGGTGATATGACATGGAGGTGGGTTTGTCTTACAGAAGATGAGAAAATTACAACCATATTGACCAAGCCTGTTTGGTCAAGATGGCTGGATGCTGGCCTTGTTGTTTTTCTGCATTATTATCGACTTTGTCTCGGTTTGTAAAAACGTCAAAGAAGAACTTGGCCAATATCCAGCCATCTTGACCGAACAAGCTTGGTCGATGATGCATATTTACAATTACACTAATGTTGTAACTAGAAATAAACGGATGAAATGCCACTTACCTTGTTAGCCACATCCAGGGCATCGTAGTCTGGAGCTAACCTGACATAAGCTTTCTTCTGTCCATCAGGTCTAAGATACAAAACAAGTTACTAATTGATGCATTGCAAATTGCAATGTAGGCCTAATTGTGCTGTTACATGTACACCTTCATATATAGAGGTTGACAAAAAAGAGAACTGAATGGCAGGGATTTTATTCAAACTTCAAGATGAGATGTGTCACTTGTTTAAGCTAATATACTATACTGGCACATATTAGAAGTGATCATTGCTTATAAAATGTTTTCAGATAGGCTGGAAGAAGCATAATTATTAAACAAAATTAATGAATGAGAGCCACGCAATGAAAACAGCAAAACTCAATGTCCCCCTGTTTTCAACTGGACATGGTACCTTGTGACAGTTCAATAGAAAACCATAGTGCAGTTTGTTGCTTGGAATTTAACAAAATGACAAAACTAGAAAACTTCACAGGCCCCTAAACTCAATAAGCTGAAGGAATAGTATGACAACCCAAATGTAGCAACATTCAATTGCTCTAATTTTATATTCAATTATCCAATTTAAGGCATTTAACTTTTCATTTAAAGTGTATGACACAGATTTTTTCCCCTTTTTTTACTGTTTTAAATTGGCCTATGCATGTAATGAATGGATAGGGCTCTTTGAATTGCCACAAAATATTTTGTCTTTTTCTGCTGCCTAAATGCACTTTTTTTTTTGGCTGTAAAATTGTCCTGGCGACTGGGTACAAAAGGTCGGTTCGTGACGTCACTTTCCTTGACTAGCGTCATTCTTTCGCAGTTATTTGACCCATTTATCTCACAACCCAGCAAAGTGGTAAGCAAAAGAATGTTCAGCAATTTGGAGAAGAGCGAATTATCTATTTCTTTCCTTTTGCTTTCCACCATGATTTGCTTGAGTCAAGTAGATCAATGTCACACAAGCACGTCACATGACCTTTTGGTCGTGCTATTTCAGGGACAATTTTTCCGGCAAATATCGCGATTTTCAAAGTGAAAAAAAAGGGCCTTTGCTAAATTTTAAAAAAACTTACAACTCAATGATCTTTTTTTTTAATGAGCACAAGAGAGGCAAAAACAAATAAAAAAGAAGTAAAAAATTGATGTCATATACACTTTAACATTCAACTCTTGATCCAACATTCAACTTTCTTGAGTGCTTACTACAAGTCAGTGATGCAAACTTGCCTGCTACAAACATGGCCGTGCGCTTGACGGAAATTGGCAGCAACATGTGCTTGTAAAATACTTAGACAAATGTGCTTTTGTAAATAGACAACTGTGCCAACAAATTCATGGGTCTCTATGTATGTGAATGCCACTTCCATATGCCTCAGAGAAAATTAGGCTTAAGATATCATTTCTATGATAATTTAACCCTTTAACTCCCAATAGTACCACGTATAAATTTGACTCCGTCTAACGCCAGACGATTTGACTTGTCACTGGGGGACCCCTTGGGGCTGAAACGGTTAAAAGTACCTGATGAGAGTATTGACCTTGGAGATGTCAATACCAAACAACTTCTTGATAGAAGCCTTGATCTGAGGCTTGTTGGCTCTCACATCCACAATGAAGACCAGTGTGTTATTGTCTTCAATCTTCTTCATTGCTGATTCTGTTGTCAATGGATGCTTGATGATGGCATAGTGATCAAGCTTGTTGGTCCTGGGAACAGAGCGTCGTGGGTACTTTGGAGCTCTTCTAAGGCTCAGAGTTTTTGGGCGGTAGAAATGCACCTTTGTGCGCACCTTCCTCTTCTGAGGTTTTTGAACACCCCTCAGAACATTCTTCTTTGCCTTTTGTGCTTTAGACGTCTGACTGGCTTTGGCCGAAGTTGCTGCCTTTTGTGCCTTAGAAGTCTGACTGGCTTTGGCTGAACTCGCTGCCTTTTGTGGCTTAGAAGTCTCACTGGCTTTGGCCGAAGTCGCAGCTTTTGACTTTGCTAAAACGAAAACATCACTACGATCAGTGAAATTCATGTTTGCATGAATGTAATCACTCTGTCTTGCAAAGCGTTAGCAAATTAACTTTTGGCGTGTAAGCGAATGAACTTCAGTGTAGGCAAATGGACTTGACTTTATAGGCAAAATGAATTACTATAAATTCGCCACAAAAGTCAACTCTTGGCAACTCTCAAGTAAACACAAAATATTCATATACATAGCCGGGACTATGCATGTATTCTTGTTATTCAGCAACAATATTATGATAAGGGAGGGGCTTGCTTTCAGAAAGGCCTTTTCTGGCCTTTCATGGTTTTTGGCATTTTTTCCCCTTGATTTTCAGGCAGCTTTATGATTAAAAGTAGATAAATAAAATTGATATCAAAAAATATTGGGGGGGGGGGGTAGCACTCCCCTGGTTCTGTGACTGGCTCTTGAAATGCCGTGTCTAAATGTTCTGCAGCATATCCTGTAAGCAGCACTCTATTCAAATCTTGGCATCACAAGGCAGAAAATGTTCATATGAATACAGGAAACAAACTAAACAGAGTCTCCTAGCCTTGATCACTGTTCAAAAAATTCTTAGATTGACGTGAAAATGAGAAATGGCCACATTGGTAGTCACAGAGTGCCTTAAAGACTGACTACCGCACAGCCGGGCACTTGCTTTTGAAAGGTTTTAATTTCCACCATAAAGGAAGAAATGAGCCATGATCTGACCAGAAAAGAAAATCGCTAAGGATTGATTTAGCTCTTTAATTTATGTACCCTGTGAGCAGAGCCACTTTGATCTTTGTTACAGCTGTAGATGAGTCAGGAAAGGGGAAGTAACCCTACCAACAGCTTCCAATTTCTTTGATTTGCTGATCATCCAGCAATCTGGATGAGTCAGTCCAGTTTTCGAGGGGTCAAACCCGTTTTTCATTGTTTGCGCATGACTATTCATCACGTGTGACTAGTATTTGCGAGTTTTGACCTTACGGCATTTGGAAAGAGAGGCCTTACAAGGGTTTGGTCGACAGGTGATATCACCTCAAAATGTGGCGACAATCATTTTCCAAAACACTGACAGCCACCAGGAACTGACAAGAAAAGGGTAAAATTTTCTTATAGCGACGGTGACGAAATAAGACACAGACACTGTCTGTAACAAAACTAGTGATTGGCTGGCCATAAAACTACAACCCCGCCCCCCACCCTTGCAAGGCCTCAAAAAATATAAACTATCTTGACTGCATGATGAAATTATTTTATTGAGATACAGTGTGTCTTTCAGCAAGATTTTGACAAAAATCTTGAATGTTAATTTCAGGTTAGTGGATACTGGTCACATGTGACTGACACTCAATTACATTTGAATTTAACACAAGCTCCAAGGGAAGCGGTTGGCAGAGCTACCTTCCTCTTCCCTACTTATCTACATGTAGGAAGATCAAGGGGCCTCTGCTCGCAGGGTATAATTTATGTTGCAAAGTCTTCAACTTGAATGAACTTATTATGGTTTAGTACTGCAACTTTATTCACTTCCCGAGAGTTACCATATAAACCTAAATGTCTTCAAGCCACACGCGCTTGTACCTAGATTACACTAATAAATAAAATAAATTGATAAATTTTGGAAGCTATCATCGCAGTGCACGTGGATTGAACAGTGAACATTGAAGCGATTTCCTTGGGTGCCCCTATTGTCATTTTACTTTAAACACATTGAAATAACATTTTTATTGCCCTGAGCGTCATTCAATGCCATCAATTTTCGTAAAAGCACACAATTGTGCTTAAAATTCCGTTCAAACAGTGTTGCATCTTACCCTTATCCTTAGGCGCCATGAGTGAATAAGTGAAAGAGAGAGATCATATGTGGGGCGGATTGCTATGAATTTCAGGGGCTCACCTGTGTAACTTGGCTCCATGCCCCCTCGAAACGCCTAGCACTTTCCTGCAGCGACAAACGACAACATGCAAAGATTGTACGTTTGTTCGTTCAGCTTCTGGCCAAGACTGTAGTCAACTGTCCAGTGGAACATTTTAGGAGGTTAAAATGCGATAACATCGTTGCAGAGTAGGTGAAAGACGTGACGAGCGTGTTTGGCTGGGTAGTGTACAAGTCAAGGCCACCGCTATCACCCCGCGAGCAGTCCACACCGGCGGTGACCGGGCACGTACAAGAAGGTATGGAAAATAAGGTAGGCTGTTTTTATTTCACATTCCACCCTAGATATTAGTGATATAATGTTTATACCACGCACTAAAGTGCCATATTCACTAAACGGATCGATGTTATTACACCACACGAAGAGTTTACAAAACCACGTGCAGAGATAATTTATGCAAAAGTACTAGTCTTGTGGGAGCTTATCATGAGAAGTGCGCCTATCAATAGTTGGAAAAGAAAGGCAGCCCGGGAAACGGGAAATTCCAGGGGTAGACACCGACAGTAGTTTAACCCCTCAGTGTATGACAACTGCAGACTGCCATCAAATAGTGCTGATAAACAGTATTTAAGGTTAGGCTCCCACTTTAAAACGATTAGCTTTCAATACTTGTGGACTTAGAAGGGTTAGGTTAGGGTTTATGGTCTGTGGTCTGCGGTCTGCGGTCTGCAATTGTCAGACACCAAATACCCCTAGGGTCGGGAATTTGTCCATCAAATGCTGCCCTATCTTCCTGGGGCTTATCATTGATTTTCAAATGCAGGTTTTTTTTTTCTCCTTACAAATTCTAAGAATTCTGCTATTTCGTTTTTTGTTTTATCTTTTATTACTCTCAAATCATCCACTTTATAACTAGTGTTGTGTACTCAGTGTCCTACGTGTAGCCTATGAATGGTGGCGACGCACTACTTGGTTACCAAGTGATTGCAATGATCACAGAGATGACAAGGAAACTTCATCAGGAATTGTCCATATTAAAATGTATGAATATTTTGGGGCTTAATATAGTTAAATAAAATTTAACATAGTTAACGACTAGGAGCTAGTCTGGTCAGTAGTGTTTTGCAGGCGGTTGTTAGTGTCTTGGCCGTCTGGTAGCGTTGTTCAGCGTTTTGGTGCGTTCTGTAGCGTTTGTTATAGTTACATGGTTCACGACCGGGAGCTAGTCCGGTCAGTAGCGTTTTGCAGGCGTTTGTTAGCGTTGTTATGCGTTTTTGTAGCGTTTGGAGCACTCTTTAGGTTGGGGGAGCCCTGGGGCTGACATGGTTCAGCGGTATTCCTGCGTAGTGCATGCGTTGTCCAATGTGCTTGCAGCGTGTTTGTTGGCGTGGCGTTGTGAGTCGGTTTTGGAGTTTAGTGGTTCTCGGCGTTCCCCCCCTCTCCCCCCCCCCTTTTTGTGCTCTTTTTTTTCTGTGTGTTATTATTATTATTATTATTATTCCACTGAGCTATCTGGCTCAAGTGTGACGGGTGCCTTAGGGGGGCCTGGCCCGGGGGGCTCGTGGCTTGGTTGCGGGTTGGGCAGGCCAGTCGGGTGTTCTAGCGCCTTGGGGATGTGACTGCGGTTGCAGCCCCCAGGCTTCCTGGGCACCTACCCTCCACTGGCGACGTGGGCGTTAACTTATATTTTAGGCCTAAAGTTTGCTGATTTCAAATTTTTGGACATTTATGCAGGTCTATGTTATATCTGATTCTATTTTTGTTTAAAGGCAGTCGTGTGTTTTTCTCCCATGAAACTGGCATTGTCTCACAAGAGTTTATCATGCATTGCTTTTTTGGGAATTAGTATTTATCACAGGGATGGTTTCATATTGAAAAGTTTTGCAATCAATTTTGCTATTGCAGCAATTGCAGAGATATAAATTTTATGCCTGTGCAATCATGGCCCCATTGATTGCAGAGTGTATTGTATTCCATGATTGCAGGGATCTTTGCAGTCATTGTGGTACCATCATTGTGGTACCAACATTGTGATTACCGTATATGGAAAGCAGGCTTTTGAGCATAAACTGATCCTTGATTATCCTTAAAAAATACTTGGCAAGGCAGTGAAGATAGAGACCTTGACAAGGTCTGCAAAGGATCCTAAAAGATCTTGCAAGATCCATGAGGAATCCTACAAGATACTTCAAGATTTAGCAAAGGTTTATTTTGTTCTGGCAAGTATCAATTATAGTCTGTCCCATTGGAATTATGTTGAGGCAGGTTTTGCAATAGAAGTCAATACATTAGTAACATTTATGGAAAATGGCCCAAAGGAATGACTCATGTACGGCTGATGTAGTATCTATGATATTTGAGATGAAATAATCTGTATATGCATGTAGGTAAATGCGCATGTAGAAACAAATAACTGATAATGAAGTGGGCTAGAAATTGTATGAGATGTCAAGAATACTAAGGGCATCAAACAGGTATGACTACTCAGATGGCCGAGAAACCTCTACATTATATTACCATTTTGTCTCATTCTCTCTAAGACTTGCTTTGTGAACATGGCGGTCTTAAAATCCATGCAAAATTTTCCATGAAACGACAATATTGAAATGAAAGCAGAATCAACAGACGAGTCATGACTGGTAAAATAATATCCGGAAGGGACTGCTTGCTAGGTGTACTTTTTTCGAGTCTTTTCATTAAACCGTGGCAAAACACCAGAATCACCAATCTCAAAATTCAGTTTTGGACTTGATGTGAAGAATCCAACCGGAGTGCGAATTTTATGGATTCATGATGCGGCTTCGAATTTCCACCCCCTCCCCCCTCCCCAAACAAAATGGTAAAATCCTTTTCTGGATTGATAGTTTAATATGCAATTAAATGACCACAAAGGTCGTAAAACCGCAACCAAAGTAACCAATCGCTTTCTGAAGGAAATATACCCCGCAGCCAATTACAAGCTGAAGTAATTCACGACCTGGTTTTGTTAGCCTATTAGAATGCAAAGCAAATGACGGCAGCCAGCGGCATGCGCGGGAAAACGTCGAGAGTGACTGAGAAAGCAATAATTTTTTGGTTTTAGTTTTGCATTTGATTGGTTGAAAAGTTCCCTCAAGTTCTCTGATCCAATCATAGAGCGAGCAAGGCAAACCGAAGCGAAAGCAAAGGGCTCAGAGCAAAAACGTCTCAGTTGACTTTTTTTTCGCACGTTTGGTCATTTTGCGAAATTGCGGCCAAACTTCGCGCTAAGAAAACCAGGTTGCGTTTCAAAATGGCCAGGCCAATTGGACCTTCATAGACATGTTATATTTTATAACAGAAGGTTTCGGAAAACCTTCAAGAGTGAAAATCAAACGATAAGAACGTCGATCAGATTCAGTTTGCGCCAAACTTCACATGACAGTTGAATTTTACACCTTACTGTAAAACGTAGCCTGAAAACCGTGAACACTTGGAATATTTCAGGATTCTTGATTGTTATGTGACCACTGGCAGTAAGGGATGGCCCATTCGAAAAGAAGCAAGACGTTTTTCTTGCACACCTGAGATGTAAATCTGCATGGCCTTTTTTTTGGCGATAATGCCTCAGGGGCATACTTTTTTCCCTTACTTTTTTGTGGAAAAGTTTTTTTTCTTNNNCCCCCCCCCCCCCAATCACTTTTCTAATGGTCCATCCCTGAAGCTTAGGACATGCGAGAAAATCTCAAAACGACAAAGTTATTGACCGTTACTTCTTGTGGTTGAGCTTTCTCAATCCTGATTGGCCTTTTGCTTGCGACACCGATAACATTCCGTAAATATTTCAAGTGTTAACGGTTTGGTGAGTTTCACAGTAAATGTTTCAACCCCATTTTTGATTTTGTTTGTTTGTTTGTTTGTTTTTAACTCGATAACGAGGAAATGTAATTCATGTTTATTATCGTTGATTTTCATTCTTACATGAAATTTGAACCGAAAAAAGCGACCCAATGGTTACGAAATCGAAAGTGGAACTTCAGAGTTATCTTCCTGTTGTTTCATGGTTTCACTGTTTCATAGCATTCCTTACTCTCTAGTTTTGGAACTAGCAATCCAAGGCTGTCAAAACGTTCCTGCAGGTACTTTCCCAGTTGGAGCAAAAGCCCAGAATCTCAGATGGTACATTTGCGGAAGCATGCACCGTGTGTGACATCATAGTTATCGGTGGGGATGTTGTTCGCGGGCAAACTCGCTTCTGCTTTTAGGCTTGCGAGACTTGAGGGATAGCTTGAAGTTACACCTTCGCTGTTTTACTTGATCACAAACAAGATAATTTGCTTGCGATTCCAGTGGCTCTCAAGCCTATGACAAAGTCTAATGTGTTCAGTGCAATTTCTGTATTCTACACAGCTACCTGTATCATAGCTATACAGCGTTCGCGCGTGCTCTCAGTGTGTTCCTATCCTTGACCCAGTTTACCCGGTTAGGCGAGCAAAAGTGTTTAAATATGGCAAAACGTTGACCCGTCTAGGAGGGTAAACCTACTTTCCAAAGCGGTTAACCCTGGCAGGCGGGTTACCCTTCTACGGAGACGGGCCAACTTAATTTTTCTCGTATAAACGGTTCGCCGCGTTTAATATCACCATAACTCACAATATTTTCGATTACGTCACAGTACGAAATCTCGCTCGCCTGTTCTCACATGAGTAGTACATATATGGGAGTGACTACCAGGACCTCCCCTCAGGGATGGGGTAGGTCTACAAACTCTCGCACGCGAACTGGAACCTGTGCGGGCTAACCTATACCTTGTATGATCTTGACTGACAAATTTCGCTGTCTAATATGTCGGGAAAACCCCAGACGATCGGGGGTTCCGCAGTTTGCCGTTGCTTTGGGTTGTTTACTTGTACCTTGTATCCACATTTTCCTTGAAATTTTGGTTGTAAGTTTCCTTTCGGGAGATAGAGAGCTTTAGCAACGAGGACGGCAATGGCAACGAGAACGTCGCCTCTTGTGCGGCTCATCGATTTTACGATTTTTCGGCCGCCGAGTCTTCTTTAAGCTTATATCTTTTAATTCAGACCTTTAAACGGGTTACTTTAAGTAAAGTTGGAGAGCGATTTAAAAGTAAGCCGCTAGCGTACCTCATTTGCATAATGTTCACAGCCCAACGAGCGAGTGGTCGATCGAGCGCCCGCATTTTCCGTTAATCATAATAACTCCTTTATTGCGCATGCGCGCAATTCACGAGTTAAAAATGAAACTGGTATGACCGGCGTTCGACTTTGAGTGCTGACGTTCTCCCCAAGCCGCTGATTTGGTCATTTGACGTCGTTGCTTTGCAGAGCACGGCAAATAAATGTACTAAAATGCAAAACGCACTTGCAGGGCGCGCAGAACGATAGTTTTTACTTAATAGACCTCTTTAGCGTGTACATTTTGTTTCCCGATTTCAGACCAGGTGATATTCTCAAGGGATTTTTGTTTTTGTATTTTCAAAACTTGTGCATACATATGCGCGTGCATAAAAAGAAATTTTAAAGAAACTGTTCCCTGGAGTATCATCACGTGGTCTGAAATGGGAAAACAAAATGTACAAGCTAAATAGGTCTATTAAACCTTTTGTTTTATGACTCTCCCGTCACCGTTGCCGTGCTCGTTGCTAAAGCTCTCTATCTTAGGAAAGGAAACTTACCGAAATTTCAAGGAAAATTTGGATACAAGGTACAAGTAAACAATCTCATGAAAGCAACGGCAAACTGCGGAACCCCCGATCGTCCTCGTTGCTAAACTGTTCCCTAATGTCTCCATTTAAGCCCGCCGCACACTTAAGGGAAGCGCTGAGCAAAAAACCTCGCGAGGCGGTTAGCTCAGCAGTTTCCTGATGTGTGCGGTGAAGTTTTGGAGAGGTTTTCACCTCGCGAGGCCGTCACCTTTGCAAGAACCATTTCCTTTTCCGAATACGCTTTGTTTTGGAAAACCTTATTCCTGTTAATAGTTATTCCCTTAATCCTAAACCTGAATACGAATAGACAGAGCAGTCCCAAAAGAATGCAGTGAAGAATTTCCGTGGGGAACTAGGCCGAGAAGGAACATTTTGGCGGGAACGGTACCGCGGGCGAGCAAGCTCTAATCACATTGATAGTTGATGAGTTGAACCATTTTCTTCGACGTTTTGGGACCGGAAACTTTGAGAGAGAGAGAAAAAAAATACCATGCGTGAAAGGCGAAGTTTAAATTTTGCAGAATCATGAGAGAGTACAAAAAGCTGAAATACGGCTGAAACTTAAAACACAGTGAGTAATTATCTCCGACACTACGGGAATTTCCTTCAACTGCAACAAAAACTGAACGAAGGATACCTTGTCATGCGCACGTTTCTTGGAACAGATTCCTGGTGCTCGTCCAGCCCTGCTTGCTATTTCCTACCGTTGGGTCGTATCTTAAATCCCCTATTGAATTTTAAAATACGCTCAAGACTACGGTAAAAACCCGCATAAAAGAACAAGTGTATGAAGAATCCCCAGGCTGAGATTTGGTAAAAGAACACCATATACATAAGAACCAGTTCAGCCTGATAAATTCAACTGGTACTTATATATATGGAAGTACTGGGTACCAGTTAGATTAAAAATTACTGGGTCAGGATAACCATGTCATTCTACAATCAAATAGCCGATTTCCGAGTTGCTGTTTGCCTCTGGTTGAAAGCGAGTCTTGGTGCACAACTATTCAAATGGAAATGAGTTGGGTATTTTCATGCAAATCAAATTCATTATCATTTGAATGGTTTAGCACCAAGACTCGGTTTGAAGCAGAGGCAAACAGCAACTCGGAAATGGCCAATTCAAAGCTGCTACCTCTCATTTATCTGTGACAGCAACTCCCTTGTAATTAATGACCAGTCCCTTGATTTGAGAAGAAAAAAAGCAGTGTCAGTTGTGCAATACAGGGTATAATTTTCAGACAGAATTTAAGAACATGTTAAGAACAGCTTGAGGCTGATTTTTCACTAAGTACCCAATATATAAGAACGGCATCAGCCTGAAAGTGTAAAAGATAGGTTCTTTTATGCGGGTTTTTACTGTATTCGAATAAGTGCTACGTGACATTAGCGTTCTCTACAGGTCCTCTTGTGTGTGGTTGTGGTTCGAGGCGGCATAAGGAAAGGCCCATTTGGAAGGTATCCTACTGTGTTTGTTGGGAAAAAAGCTGACCACACTGTGCGGATGGATTGCATAAAGACTTCCTGAGTATTTGTCGGAAATGAAGTTAAACCTCAATTTATAATTTTGTAAAAAGAATGAATGCTCTAAAAGATCAAGAGTTGAAACTTTTTTTTTTCGTATTTGATTTTGCTCTTGTTCTGCTATTTAAAACCTGGCAGGTCGGTAAATACTGACGTGTTTCGGCTAACATCAGCGTTGGACAGCTTGGGGAAAACTAAATGCATAGTGCATAGCCGTGTTCTCGAGTATGAATGAATCAGAGAGCTGAAAGCTTGGAACAGTCAATCGCGTGTCTCGTTCAGTAGCAATTTTTACTCCCCTTTAACGTCCTAAAAAAGAATCTAATTGAGCTTTTCAATACTATCAGAGACGGAGGCCCCCCTTCCCCACCCCTTCATAGCAATTGTAACATTTTTTTTTTTCAAATTTACACTAAGCATGCAAAAAGGTCAAGAAAGACTGACATCTTGAGAAAAGTCTGTCGGCTCGAAATGGCTTGTCTTTGTTAAACCAACAATATACATGTTGTTATTTGTTGCATTCCAAAACACAAATTCCTTACCACTTGTCATTGGCAATTTATTGTGGCAGCCAAGTTTCAATTTGAGGTCCGAAAAAGCTTGATGTTATGAAAGGAAGAATAACACAACAGAGTAAAAAATTATTAAGCCGTTCAGTGAAATACTAGTAAATGGCGATTTCTTGCAGCTCCCTATTTGCGAGTTTGTTTGTTTGTTTTTTGAAACGAAATATGCAGCGCCGTTTGGTGTGACAAAAATACAATTTGCAATAAACCTTGAATAGACTTGAAGACGTCGTGTAAAGACAACAGAATGTAACATGCTTGTTACAATACATGCATTACTCTTAAACTGAAAATTTTTTACGGTTGTTAACTAAATATCAGCATTGTATAGGACTTACGTTCTAAACATTTCTATTTGTTCTAAAGGCATTTTAGTCTTAGCAGTATGTTGCATACTTTATAAATACTTGTTTACATTAATTTAGGCGGTATGAACAAAGGGGCTTACCTCGAAAACCAATGACCGCCAATTGACAAACGGCTCGGTAAATCGAAAATAAATATTTATGTTGTTAGTTTGTTTTCAAGTGTGAATTACAAGACGAAGTTTCACGAAATATGTGAGCAGTGCTAAGGGACTATCATTTTAAGTAAAGGCACAAGTCCTCTTAAGCTTTCATACATAACTGAAAATTAAAGCTGCTAATTGCAAACTATGCAAGCGAGCACGCATTACTGTAATTGAACGCTTTTTACAGACGCAAAATATCACTATGCCATGCATGTACGCTTACGGCAATGCAAAATAGACTTTATATTATTTTGATGTAAGCGTTTGCTGACTAGATTTTAGCTTTTGGCTAGCTGTTAGCTGTTGGCCTATGTTTAAACGTGCTAGCCTGTTAACTCGCACGTTTCGTTTTAATTTCTACTTTTGTACCGAAGCCAGGGTTTTGTAGATAAAGCCATTTTACTGAAATCTCGCAATCAATTCGAAAGTCAAATCACTAGCAATTTGGCCTGGCCTCGAAAAATTTCACTTCAAAAATGTTCGACAAAAATAAGTAGAACCGGAAAAATAACAACAACAACAAACAAACAAAACAGAGCAATCCCGTATAGTTAGGGTTGGTTTCTTTTCATCGGTCATTTGGAGGAGAAACAGTAGAAACGACCCTCAAAAACTGAATTAGAACTGAAAACTGAAAGGGAACAAAGCGATTCTGTAAGTAAAGCCATTTAGTTCGAATCACACTAACCATTTGAAAGCCAAATTAGGGAGTAAAGAAATTGAATAGGCGAGTAAGAGAGTCACCATCTCTTTGACTATGTAATTGCGAATACTAAGTAGGCTATTTTGAAATCAAATTCCAGTGTATGAATGGTGCATAATTCGAGCACTATTGGTAACAAGTAACGAAGCTGAGTCAAATGTTTGTTTAAACGTCTTGGGAGGCGTTTTCGTCGCGCTCTGAGCATCCAAATTGTTTTCTGATAAGTTCTTTTAAGTGTGGTACTTCAAAGCAAAACACGATCCCTTTCAAAGTGATTCCAGTTAATGCCACGACTAGCGCAATGAAATGAAGAGGAAATTTGCCTATGTAAAACACCTTTCCCTCGTTCAAAGTCTGCGCCATCGCCACAAGAGTATACGGCGCCCAACAGAAGGTGTGGATGACGAGAATTCCAAAAAGCGCTTTCTGAGCGGTCTTCTCGATCCCTCGCAACGCCAGCCTCTCACAGCGTTTTCTCATTGTTTCGTTTGTCTTCATGCGCTCTGGTTGAAAGAGAAAAATGTCGTGTATGTGCGAGTAGAAGCCCGCAGAGAGCGGTAAGATGAGACAAAAAGCCAGAACCGCTGTTGTATACCAAGAATTGCTGATTAGATCTGGAAGACAAAGAAGCTCCGGAGAAATTGGCCAAGTAAAATGGGGCGGAATGCTGATTACTAACGCCAACAACCATACCACGATCACCATAAACTTTGATCGAGAGTCGCTGAAAATCCGCGCATAGGCTTTCCTGTCGACAATTGCACAATGTCTGCATGCCGCTACGAGAGTTAAGAACATAACTGGAGCTACCAGATCCACCAGACTAGCCGTGGCGCTAATTTTACAATAGACGTCTCCCACGAAATCGACTTGGCTGTGAACAGCGGAGAGGATCCAAAATGGAATCACAATGATCGCTGTTAATAGATCTACCAAGCTGCTGTGTAATATGAACAAGTCATATGTCTTTCTCCTTTGTGAGTTCTTGCAAATTATACCGACAATTAGCAAATTAGTGAGGATAGACGTTGCGCCGATTATTGTAAAGATCGTTAAAAACGGAATGGATTCCTCCAAACTCAGGCGAAGCGGGCCAGCTGATTTCACAGTCGCCATTTTGACGTTCTACGAGACGTTTCTGTGTGCCTTTTTGGCTTCCTCTTGCTCAATCATCTTAAACACGGCTGTATCAATTTTCCCGTATTTCTGAGGCCGTTTTGCGCTGTGCCTCCAATAAACAGGTGTCATATCCTATCGCAGCGGGTGAAAGCATATCAAAGCAGGATAACATTAGCTCCCATTGGCTGCTCAGCGGCGCGTTGTTTTTGAAAAGCAGCGTGTATTTTCTAAGTGGAAACTCCCGTGAAGCGAGCCTTGGCCGCCAATAGACAATTTTATACAACAAAGAACAAACATTTTACTACATTTTCAGCCACTATTTGGCTAGCTTAATCCTCGAAAATAACAACAAAATTGTAATGTTTGCCAGTGAAAGTCAAAATCAACGAAGTCATGTTAGTATGCCTGGCCGCAAAGTTTGTTTGCAAATTATTTTATCGTTTGCGATTTCGTTGTTGCAAGCACGGCACTAATCAAAATTATTTCGACACGATATTGCCTGTGTTTACTTTTCGAATGGATTTTGCTGTGACTAAATAGTAAACCGTGAATTATCATGCAATTGTCTTTTTATTGCAGTCTAGATTAGAAATATGTTATAAATATGCCGCAGGCTATTTTTCAGCGTGCTTGCTACAATTAAACAACGACGACAACAACAAAATTGCTTACTGTTTGCTCGAAGGAGAGGAAAAACTGAACGTTCGTCCATCACCTTACCATCTTTTGCTGTTTTTTTTTTATTGTCGCGGTGGGCGAGGGAGGTGGGTGTGGCACTTTCCTCAGTGGTCTGGAGAGGGAAATTTTTAATTTGATTGATATCAATTGTTTTTAAATTTATTCAGTACGACGTCGTTTGTGCGTTGTAAAGGTGGCGTCGGATTATCTGGGTTTCGAGGCTAAACTGCTGTTGTTGTTTCGTTATGAAGGGATCTTTGGTCCACGTCGTCTCTCGTCATCATTTAGGCTGGGTTCAAACGTCACGCAATCGCCATGCCCGCTGCCTTGTCCACTCTCATAATGTATGAAGTCGATATCAATTTACTGGCACATTATCTCGAGTGGATGCATTTAGTTCACGACACAAGTTAAGCGCGCCGTTTGAATTACTGTCGCGCCTAATTTGCTAGCGCGACGTTGGATCGAGAAGCTCTTCCAACTAAGTTAATTTTTATATCAAGTTAAAAGTTCATTTTATGTCATGTAATTGTCAGGAGGTGTCCAAGGTCCTTTTGACCTCTGTGAAAGAGTGCTAACCTAGACAAACAGCGATGGAACTCTTAAAAATTCCCCGTGACGATAAAAGCGCTTTTTCTGCCTTTATCGGAAAGGTGATGCGCAAATGATCCGCATGTGCCCAAGGTACCGCGCGTTTAATAGTGCATCTTTTTGTTTGAAGGGAAAGTGTCATGCTAAGACAGTGTGACTCTAAATATTAATAATAATAAAAAAAAGGCTTCCATCGATGGAGAACAAAAACTGAAATGAAATGAAAGAGTTGGCCACTTGTTTGAGTCCGGAAAACGGGATTTTGGGAAATATGAATTGTCACAAATTAAATATAGATTACTATAGGAATGTTGGTTAATTGGTTGTCTGGCCCGAGGTGTTGGAAGCAAGCCTAGCGCTAATCCATGTTAAATACCATGACAATCTATAGGATTTAATCGGACTTAAACCAGGGTTAGCGCTAACCTGCTTCGAACAACCGGCCCAGGAATACAATTTGGGATACAATACAATAAACCATTTAGTCACACCCTTGTTTATGTAAGAGCCTCTGTTTATAAGAACGACTAGTCTGAGATTCTTTCTTTTTTTTATTACTGGTATCGCGGCTCCAAACATTTTCAGTTCCTCAATTTGGATCACCTTAATTTCCTTTGTTTGTTTGTCTTTTACGAGGAGAAAAACAAACAAACAACAACAAAAACAATCGCTTGTGCTTGGACTCCATCTGATCAAACGTTTGCGTCCGCGTTATCGCCGACGGCCCCGTAATCCCCCTGGGAATTCACAAGGGGCTCTCTCAAGTCGTGGCTTAGCCTGCTGACACTCTTATGACGGCGCCAGCCGATCACCATGGCAGCGATCAACAATCCTGCTAATGCCGTGACTCCAAATGTAATGCCGGCGGCCGTTCCTGCATTCATGGTATCATTGGAGCTTTGGAGCTCTCCCTTTCCAGTCGCAGTAGGCTCGATGTGTTTGCTGGCCGGATTAATGCCTATTATACTGGGTCCGTGTATGCTGAACTCGGATACGAGCAGCGTCACAGAACTGAAAAAATGAAAAACATTCATAATGAATCGTGGCCCACATATTCTGCCCGAGTTGGGAGTGGTAGGCAAAGGAAAATCGAGGCAACGCCCACCCTCTTCACTGGGGACGAGGCAGTCACGTTGTTTACCATTTACAAGCAGAAACCGGTTGATTCTCGCTTGTTCAAATGGTTAGCAAAGACGTCCGAATCGAAGAGTCTTTTGGAATCGGCGTGTTCCATTTGCAAAATTCACTGAGATAGTCTGCAACGGACACTAAACCGTGTGGAAAAGCAAATGAAAAGCATATTTTCCATCCACTACCGTGACAACTAAACATAGAGACAGGGCTTAGACGAATGGACTCGTTGATTAGCCCAGCCCCTGTCCCTTGTTAAACGTTGTTGATCGACACAAACCATTGTTATTACTTTAGTAGAAAGAGAAATTCTGAACGCATCGCAGCCGGGCGTGCGAAAAGGTCCTGAATCATCATCGCAGTCGCGCCCCCAGCTCGAAAACGGGTTCTCTGGTTCGTGCTGGCAAGATATAAATTTGTGCTATTAATGTCCTAATACATTATTACAAATTGCATCCCGGAACTGTGCTTGCGTGACCAGCTTACCTTTTGGTTGCCAGTGTCCACTGAGATGAGCTGGGGTGCTTGAACCAAATCTGACCATTGTCTTGATTAATAAGCAGTAAAGGAACGGAGTAGTTGAAAACCTTTGGTGTGCTCATGTAAGGGGGTCGTTTGATGATCGGCAGGCCCTGGGCATTGAATACATTGGACTTGATGCAGAAGTTGATCTCACAGTCTTGCTCAATAGCGCCAAGATGCTGCGAGTAGCCCGTTGGACAGGTCTTGGGCCAACCAGCAGGACCGGATGCACTGACAAACATATCCAAATTGGAACCTGTGGGCAAACGGGACAATGAGGGGTAAAAGCTTTTTGTAACTGAGGACGAACTTTGTCTTGTCTTTCTGTTTCCTTGCTACATATAAACCGCCCATTACGACTGCACGGTCGGTTATAGTCTCCAGTGTCCCGCCGAGTTAGGGGAAATATTCTTACCTTGAAATCCCTTTGAGCTGACTGCAGATTTCGCGACTCCCAGCGGATTACCTGCCGCGCAACTAAAGAAACCGCCAAACGGCACAGAGTTCTGGAAACCGAGCTCGTAATCGTCGCTCACACAGACTTGCATCGTACCTCCAAAGTGCAAAGCGTAAAACTTCTCTGGGCAGGTGTGATCTTGAGTTACTGGGTTCTTCAAAACACTGCTGTACAGCCCCCCAAAAAGATATCCCGTGTTAGCGGGTACTTCTCCAGTAGCAACACACCAATAGGTCGAGTATGCTGCGTATCCACAGTTGGTGTCACAGCATTTGAAGAACAACCAACAGCCATGGCAGTCGCGATGGCAGCTCTGGGGAGTTTTACCTTGGTGAACCAAGACAGCCTCATATTCGGAACTGCACTTGTAGTCAGCCGTCAGAGGGTTCTTCTGACGGAGGGGCGCGCATGGGTCTCCACTTGGGGAGCCTTCGAATTCGCACGTTTGATACACGCCCCCAAAAGTGTAGTTATTTGTTGGGCTTTCGCAGGACCCGTCATCGAGATTTGCTTGAAAGCTGAAGTTTGGAGAGTCCATCTTTGTGCATCCCTTGATAGTGTTGTGTTTGTAGTATTGTTTGATGGCTTTTTCCACCACATTGGCCAATTCGAAGGTAAGTTCTTCGGACAATTCGGGTAGACTTCCGGGTGTCACGGCGTAATGGAGTGGGTCACCAGACCGGTCGACTGCAACCAGTTCATCTTGAAGCTGATCTTCCCACTGGTTGATGGTAAGGTTCACCCTAAATGGAGGTCCACCAAACGTTAACACTGTCGAGTAAACGGTATTTTGAGTATATTGATCGAGGTCCTTCGTGTCGGTAGTCTTACTGTAGCCAAACTTGGCTCCGAATACGCCAAAAAAGGATGCACTTGCCGATGCCGTTATTTTGCTTTTCTCTTCTTGAAAATCCGCGACAAATTTTCTCTTCAAGTGATCCACCTTGGCTAGAACAGCGCCGGCTTTCACGCTAGTAACGTAATGCGTCCCGAAGTCGCGGACCAGGATCTGCGCAAGAAAGTTTGAATACTGCGTGTTGTTGTGTTGTATGTGAGACGCGATTTCAAGCAAACGAGATTTGAACTCGGGCTGAAGAGGGCTATCCGGCTGAAGCTTTGCCGTGTACAACTCATGTCTCATTTGTACTCGAGTCGTCACAGACTTGTCCTCCACCTGGTGTTTCTTAACAGATTCAAACTCAGACGAATACGAACCACCGATACTTCCAATGCCGAAGTTTGCAGAAGCTTCTACATTGATCGATTTTGTTGTTGTCGACGAGTAGTTATTCCAGTGATCGTAAAGGTCGGCGAAAGCTTCCACTTTGCTTTTCTTCACCGGATAAAGGAAGACTTGGTCAGGGATCAGGTACTTGCCATCATTGGAGGTTTTACACTTGGAATAGTTCAGCAAAGAAACTACTGCTCCCATGTGAACGTTTCGTAGGTTGTCCCATCCTCCTCCTGGAAGAACCTCGAAGCGATCCACTCCTTTGGGCAGAGGGCAGTTTCGAGGGTCGCCGAGAGGAAATTGAAATTGCGAGGAATCATTTTGAGCCAGAGCAAAACTTGATCCCACTGCTACGAAAAGCAGAAAGCAACGCAAGATAACCCATGTTGATTGTTGTGATGCCATTTCTGTAATGCCTGCTCAAGTAAAAGTCCTTTTGTTTTAAATATACGCAGTGAGACATCATGTGATTTCATTTCCGCCCAAGATGAGCTACGCGACCTTTCGTTTTCGTTTCTTTTCAAGACCGCCACAAGTGCGTTCCAGATAAAGTTGACTACACATTTCACTTTCGAATGCAAATAAGGGACAATCACGATTGACGTTTTTCATTGTCACCTTAAATTTAGTACTTTTCGTAACAACGCCTGCTTTGTGAGCGAGGGGAGGGGGGGGGGGGGG
>BLFK01000490.1:4723146-4725646 GCA_014634185.1 Astreopora myriophthalma
GGGGGTAGTTAAAAAGTCGTAAATGTAGAGGCTGTGCCCGGAAGTCTAAATCTTCACTCATTGTGTATTCTGTAAACAGAGCATTTAGGCCAGTGCGGACCCAGTAGCCAGTAGCTGCTGGCTTCACGCAACAGGTGACGCTCTAAACGTTGTCTCTAAATAACGACTTTCGTATTAAAGTCACTAAACTTTCAGTTCCGCTCTGGAAACCACCGTAAAATACTTGGACGATTCAGCCTTCCGACGCCCGACTATCGCAGTGTACAGGGGCCGGTTCGGTTCCTGAAAGGTGTAACAACTCAATTCCAGGGATAAATGTGCCTTATTCCAGCATATTTATCCCTGGAATAGAGTTATTACACCTTTCAGGAACCGGCCCCAGGATTGTAAACTACCCCTCCCCTCTGGGTTCTGGGGACGATTGTGTTACATGATCGCGTGCAGTGAGGATGAAGAAAGTCAATTGTCATGCGCTTTAAAAAAAAGTCAGAAAGTAAAAGATTTTTATTTATACACGGTGATATTTTAAAGCTTCAAGCTTGCGGGGCCGTGTACAGAAAGTAACCATTCAAATAAACAGAACAAAGATAAGGACCGATTTACACGGTAGGACTTTGTTGCACGCGACAAGCTTACGACAGGCCAGCAGCAGGAATTTTTTCGTGTAAATCGAACCTACGACTCGCTTGCGACTGTCGTGTACGTTTACGTTAGGATTTTGAAACATGTTTAAAAGCTCTACGACAATCGTAAGCACAGTCTGTGTTCAGGAGCGAGAGTTGTACGCGATCAAGAGAGGATAAGCCTCTCTTGACGTGACTTTTTTACGTGGCGCGAGCAGCAAGCGCAGAAGAAATCAGTTGCATATGACAGTTGTAAGCAAAAGTTGTACCGTGTAAAACGGCTCTAAGAAACCGAACTTGAAGGAGGCAAGCAGCCGGCTATTTACAAAGCATGACTGAGTTGAATTCGAGACCAACGAAGATTTGAACTCGGAACATCCCCATGCATGTCCGCCTGCCTTTGCAGTATCTTATCCACCGGCCGGGAGGTCAGTCAGTATTCGGCTGGGGCCGTATACTTGGGGATAGAGGACACATTTTTTTCCAAAATGATCTGCAACCTAAGTCGGTGAATGATATTTCCATTTTTTCGCGGTGAGGTGAAACCCATGCATCCTGTTGGTCATCACTCCATTTCAGTAATTCCGTCCTTCGAGACAAACAAGTTCACAGACTGAATGTAATGTTTCTCTAGGGACAAAAAGTAATCACGCGTTTTTTGGGACCTATTCAAGTATTCTGAAAAAACACCGCTCTGCAACAGACCCAGTGAAACCCCACCCAGTGGATTTTTGTCCCTGCACCCAGTGAAAATCTAGCCTCCCGGTACCTACGCAAACGTTCTTACGGGTTCGTCACGCAATCATTCCTCCCCCACGAACGTTCGTGGGGGAGGAATGATTGCGTGACGAACCCGTAAGAACGTTTGCGTAGGAGGCTACGGTACCTGGTGAAATTTTTAATTTTACCCGGCCATTTTGTGGCTTCCACGGTGCACTTTTACATACCTAGCATATATCATTTGTCATATATCATTTGCAAGGATATCATTGTTAAATTTTTCGGGGTACACTGCATGATTTTGGTATATTCTGAGTATGTCCCAAAAAGAAACAACCCTCAATAAATTATAGAGCATGAATACTTTTCGAAGAACGCAAATTGCCTAACCATATAACATCCGTGCACAGAGGTGATGCTCGGGCATTTGGTATAGTTCGTCACGTATATTCCTAAGGCTTACACGGACAGAATATTTAATAATGTTGTGCTAAGGGCAACGCAAATGCTTGCGTACAGCGAGGAAGCCATTGCCTCTGTCGGGATCGGCTGATCTGCTGTAACCATGACTACTTTATTCGTACTCCAACCCCGTGTGGAATGTTTTCCAAAGTTGGTGTCGGTAGTGATGTCCGTGTTGCTGTAGGCCCAAACTATAAAGACTTCACTGCCGGCCTGCAATGAAAGCAGACAAGATATAGATCAACCAACAAGGAATAACAGCGGCCTCGTAATGTGCGGCAAAAATCTAGCTTGGTGTCTTAGCACTCTGTACCTCTTACTATCCGTAGCCCCGAAATACGCGGGGACCCAGTCCGAGGGCTTCATGATAACGGTAAAGGAGTTCAGGAGCCCATGAATAAGGGCGTCCATCTTCACCACTGGGTTCGTACGCTAACACAGGAGTAGACGAGCTATTTTTGGGACACATTTCACACGCTAAAAAGCATAGGCAGGCACATTCATCCAATCAAATGGCTTAGCATGACAGTGATTGACAGCTCACTATTTATGCCATGTATTTTTCGCATAAGGGAGAGTGCTCGCAACCGTGACCGTGGCAACCACTTTTCGCGGTAATTTCAAAAACTAAAACTAACCTGGTCTACTGCTGTTCTGGTGGCCCGGGCCATAACACACGAACGCTCCTAATTATG
>BLFK01000490.1:4730646-4739550 GCA_014634185.1 Astreopora myriophthalma
AGGCAGTTGTGTATGTTACAGATAACGTTATAGTGAAAATCTGCGCTCACGGAAAGATACAGCACGCAGTTTTTCATTGTGTTATTTGCGCTTTTCATTCGTTATATTTCCACGTTGTGAAAGACTTGAATTTCTTGGGTTATTTGTACGTGTTTGTATAAGTAAGTTTCCCAATTATGTTTGGTTATGTGATGAAATTCTGAAGTCTCAAATAATGAACTAACTTGCGGAAAAAGATAAATATCAGTTCACAAGTATTGAATGGGAGATGGTGATTCTTAGGCTCGGTAAATGATTATCCGCATTACAGTTCTACCGGGCATGCAGTAGACAGGACGTTTGTCACCTGAATCTAGTTTGATGGCCTAACTCCGTCAAGTCGCCTGTAGCTTCGAAGACGTCAGAGTCGGCAGGTCGTAGTTTCGACTCTCGTTTGGAGTATTTTTTTTCAAGTACGCTCACGTCACCACTATCAGTTTTTGTCCCGTTTTTAAGGGACACAACTAGACTCAAAGCCATGTCCATTCGATTGCCCTGCACCGGCACCGCTCTATCATCCGATCATTTTCCACCAACTTTGTCAATTTTAACCATTTCGCACGTAGCGTTTTCTTAAGTTCTTAAAAAAAATCAGGCCTGAACTAGACTCGAAGTCATGTCCATACGATTGCGCTGCACCGACACGGCTCTGTCACCCGGTCATTTTCCACCAACTTTGTCATTTTTAACCATTTCACACACAGCCTTAAGTTCTTAACTTAACTAATATCAGTTCTGTGTATACATCTTTTCTCTCAGTTTGGTACGTAGGTGCAGCATGTATATAGTTTTTTTTAAGTTCCTTTTTCTTATATTTCTTTATGTCTGATGTGTCCCCTATTATTACAAGAGTTGTTTCTTTCGGTTTGTGGTTGTTAGTCCTTAAGTTCAGCTTTCTAGCTAATTAGGAGCTAGCCAATTGCAAATCTCAATGATAGCCCATGAGAGATGAATATACGTACGTGATCATGAAAATTTAAAGACTAACAAAATACTAAGCGGAGTTTTTGTGCTTACCCATAAGTATTGAGATCCGTCGTTTGAAACCCCTCCAACCGCAACATCATAATACATCATATTGCTAGGGGCAAACAATCCGAAACCAAAACCGATCCATCCTGTCGCTTGGACTTCCACCAAAAACTCTAAAGTATCCAAAATGGGGTTGAAATTGTAGGACACATTGTACATCCCCCCTTCGAAAGTCATCTTATTGGGAAATACGTAACTGCCCTTTGTGTAAGCCACAACGAGCGCTAAAAGATAGAACTGAGAAGTCGCCATTACAAGTTGATGGCAAGGTGAACTAAACGGCTTGGCGCAAGAAACGCGAATGACTGTGTTTGAACTCAATCAATTTTAATACCCTCTTGGTTTTGTCATTTAGAATTCAAACGTGTAGTGAATCGGTATCGCCGGATTATTTCCCGCTGTGGGTCAAACAGAAGCAACATTTGATCCAACAACATGCAACGTTAAAGCGCGCAGTGGGTCAGAAAGACGCCACATTTGATACAACAACATGTTGTGTCTGTTTGACCACCCTGTTGCGGCATGTTGCGAGGTGTTGCGACATGTTCTACCGTGTATGTACCGTCAAGTTTGAATTGGGTCAACCTTTTCATGCCACTCTCTCTAAATCGGCAAACCGACGCCACAAAACCGAAATCGTCGCAGCATGTCGTGTGTGTGACCGATCGACCACCTCCGTTCGCACTTGAACGAGTTGCAACAACACCTAAGAACGCTGCATGATGTTTCGTAGAATGTTGCGTGAAATGTTGCGTCTGTTTGACCGGAGCTTCTATCTAAAGTGAAAATTAATTTTGACAAGAAAGACTTCACACATGGACTCGCTTTGGAAAAGGCAGTCAACTGCGTGACCGCCTTTATTGAAGTAGTATTGCCCCCAGGGGTAGATTTCATAACCATGCTTTCACTGTTTTTAGCTTTCTAAGCAACGAGAAGCAGATAACCAAAAAGTAACATTATTTATGTGCTCGGTTTTCTTCTTTTTCATCCTGTATTTTATGAATTCTTTTTGCAGTTCCCCGAAAATGTTTTTGCATTTGCGTATTTTCTCCGCAGCTCCAATGTGCGAAATTTCATTCACAACAAATTTATTTGGTGTGAATGAAATACCCCGTCCCCCCGTTAGAATCGAGCCAGGTCGAAAATCTGCGGGCAGGCAGGTTAACGATTTGGCTCAAGTTTTGCATGTAAACTTTAGGTGGCTTTGGGGAGGGGGTGGGTGGGGTCTAATCACGAAATGGATATTTTTAGATTGAACTTAATTTTGCGTGGGAAATTACGGCCCACGGCCAGCCACTAGGAGCCCCTCTGAGACATCGAAACAAGGCTGGCCAAGAGCGACTTTTAAATAACTGCGCTTGTTTGCTTTCTCATTTTTGTACCTGTTCTTGCTACAAAACAGATCCTCTTCCTAATGACATCTATCATGGGTTATCTGCACTAGAAAATTCGTAGCTGGGGAAATTTCAAGGCGTTCCCACACCGCCTATTAGAGTGTGGTAAGGCTCCTGAATTTTTAAGACCCCCGATGTGCCAACTTGGAATTGTGCATTGATATCTCCTGGTTTCCATTTTCGTTTGCGAATTTTAAGGAAACGCTAAGGTTCTATTTACTATCAGTTTTATCAACGAAAAGCGCGCAACATCAATGATTTTGGCTTGCTGTGTTAAATTGAATTGATTAGGCGCCCGTCCAAATGAAATCAACAGTCACCAGTGCGCTTGTGTCGTTTTTGTCAAGCATGGATGGTTCAGTCATGGTGGGGAACTTATTTTGGCCGTTTGTACTCCAAATGTCGTTATTTGCCCCGTAGGCAAGCTATATACTGCGAGCGGTTTTCGATTGAGTATCGTAAAACCAAAACAAAGTAGTCACTGAGCCAATCACGTTCTGAAGGAAATACGCCCCTCAGCCAATCACAAATTGAAATAATTCACGAATTCGTTTTTACTAGCCAATCATAAAGCAAAGAAAGTAAAGGCAGACGGCGCCAAGCGCGCGAAAACGACAGTGACTAAGTCGCATTTGGTTTTACTTTTGCACCTGATTGGTTGAAAAGTTGGCGCAAGTGTTTTTTATCCAACCATAGAACACACCGAAACCAAAACAATCACAATCACCTGACTACTTTCGATACAATTAAAAACTGCTTTATGTAAACTAGTGCCCAGTCCTTTTTTGAACTTCGGAACAGGCAATTTGCGCAACGTCTCCACGCAGTTACGAGACATAAGAACATAGGGAAATTTCCACCAAGCTAATTTACCAGGGGTAATTATTCTGGGAAAACTCTTAGTTACCCAGGGATGTCTAACCACTCTTTTTTTTCTCTTTTTTTTTCTGACAGAAGTTAAAAGTGGACGGTTAAAAATGCTCGGCAAGACGTCTTTCTTCCTCCCCAAAAAGGGAATCACTGAGCACCATGCACAAAATTGGTAAGTTGTAGCTTGCCAGTGTTATGACGAGATCAACACATACAGATCAACACAAACAGTTTGCTGTTTATTTATTTTATTAC
This sequence comes from Astreopora myriophthalma, assembly GCA_014634185.1. NCBI lineage: Eukaryota > Metazoa > Cnidaria > Anthozoa > Scleractinia > Acroporidae > Astreopora > Astreopora myriophthalma. The sequence continues at coordinate 4,734,237 of BLFK01000490.1, forward strand.
AAATGGCAATATGGCTGCACAAATGTGTATAAAGGCGCCTTCAAATGACGGACAAAAGCTGGCAAGCTCTTTCTTTCACTTCACGTCACGTCGCGTCACGAACAAGACTTTCCCATGCACGACTATCAAGTAAATAAATAGCAACGTGGTGTAAAATCAAACTAAGTGATCAATCAATTGAATGATAGCCGTGAAATATCAGCGCCGATAAAACTGAGATAGCAAAATACAAACAACTTCTCTTTCTCGCCAACAATTTGCCAAAGTGTTTGCTAATTTATTTCGGCTGCGAAATTCACACATAGCAGCTCTTGTATGTCAACTCCTGCTTGACTTCAGGTGAAAAGGCCTTCTTTAAAGCGCCATTTCCGTCTATGACCAAAAGACGTCCCTGGCCCTAAAATGGCCGTGATGTGAATGCAGTTTCTATTTGCCTGGTTGCCAGGAAGGATTCCAAATGAATGCCCTGCAGTCAGCAGTTGCCATAGAGTTTAGGGCGAGGTTAGAATTAGGCAGTCGGCACAAAATTTTTCTTATTCATAAATTGTGAATGGTATTTCTATTTTTCGTGAGGTAAAACCTACGCGGAGGCACCCTGTTTGGTCATCGCACCGTTTCCTTAATTCGGCCTTCGAGACAAAGAAATTCACATAATATAGTGTTTTTCAATGGACGAAAGCTATAATGACGCATCTTTGGGGCCTACTTCGAGTATTCTGATAAATGAGCACCCTAAAAATCATGTTGTATCCTTTTTTTAACTCTTAAAGTAATATTTTCAAGGATATGTTCATTTTTCCGAGGTACTCTGATTTTGGTGCATTTTGAACGTGTCCTAAAAGACAACCCTCAATAAATTATAGAGTGCGAACACTTCCCGAAGAAAGTAAATTATTGCTTAATCAGATAACATCGTGCCCAGAGGTAATGCTCGAGCACTTAATGACTCGTCACCTATCGATTCCTAATGGTTACAAGAACAGAATATTTAATAATGCTGTGCTAAGGGCAACACAAATGCTTGCGTGCAGCGAGGAAGCCTTTGCCTCTGTCGGGAGGGGCTGATCTGCTGGGACCATTACTACTTTATCCGTACTCCAGCCCCATGTGGAATGTATTCCGAAGCTGTTTGCGTTAGTGATGTCCGCGTTGCTGTAGGCCCAAATTAAAAAGACTTCACTGCCGCGCTGCAATGAAAGCAGACAAAATATAGATCAACTAACACAATAATACCGATCTCGTGATGTGCGGCAAGTAATCTAGCTTGGTGTGTTAAGACTTCAATTTATGACCCGAGTGCGAAGCACGAAGGCCACAAATTGAAGTCTCGTTTGACATTGAAATTATTTGAAATTGAACTCACGTTTGACGCAGAGTCCCGGGGAAGCTTGCCTGGGCCATACTGTCACCACCGCGCAAACCCTGGTGCCCCCAAAACTTAAGCCTTTCGTGGAAAGGTAAGTCCTGGAAAACGCGAGCACCCAGCCCGAGGGCATACAGCGATAAAGGAGATTTAAAATTTACATAGGCCTCTACATCACACCATATTGTGAATCAGTCGACACTACCTTTTGTGCCGTAGGTAAGAGCTGCTTAACGGGACTGGGCTGTACGAAAATCCCCGGCACCTACCATAAAAACCTGCTTGAAAGCCTGAAGGATTCTCCAGTCACCGTGAAAGAAGACTCGAATGTGGTAAGATAGCTCTTAGCGTCAATAGGGCATCGGGAAACAGCGGTCCCTTGGACATTAATAGGCCTTTTGTATCGGTAAATCAATGTGGCCGATGCTCACGTGAGTGAAAACGATCTATTAAGTAAACTCACACCTCTGCTGTCTTAGATGAAGTTTGAAGGCATGCACTTACCTCCAGAGCCAAATCGTTGCTATCGTTGGTGTCACGTGGTCTTTCAAACTTGAGTTCTGTGTAGCCGCCTACTTCAGATGCATTAAGGAGTGTGTAGTCTTGGTTTGCATCAAGTGTAGGCCGCCTGCGTCCAAATGTTTTATAGTCCTGAAAGAAAAAGATAAAACCGTGTGGCTTGTCGTCAAAAGAAGAACAAAAGTTGTGGTCCTCTTTTTGTTAGCCAGAAGACAGCTTTCTTCGCCTATCTATCTCCAATCTAATGCATGTAGCCAAGCGCGAAAACGCGTGTGCGCAAGTCGCGATTAATTTAGCTTCGGATTGGTTGAAAAAGAGGCACGAGACTTTTTGGCCAATCATGTATTGTTGTAGAGCAACGCCAAATCAATTGCGGAACTACTTTCGGCATCCAACTGAAAACTGCTCTAATAAAACTAGAAACTTACGGATAAATATCCCTGGCCGTTGTTGAATCCGCCAATAATCACGTCGTAGTTGACCATGTTGTTTGGTGCTGTCTCTGCGAAGCCAAACCCAATCCACCCGATCGTCTTTACTCTTACGTGATAAAACATCTTGTCAGCCTGAGAATCAAATCTCCACAGGACAAGAAACCGATCGTTGTCAAAGGAGATGGTGAATACCGGCATTTCTGTAAATGAAGTTAAATCATCATTGTAGTCGTCGTTGTCATTAGGGAGCTTACGAAACGACGACGACGACGGCTACGAGGACGTCACTTAAAAATGTAAGCATCACTACGCAACTATCTCATGTCGTTCCGCATTTAAAATGTATAGTAACTGTCGAGGAATTAAACTGGTACGAGCGGGTTGGAAGCGTAAGGAGAGAACTAAAAATTAAAGGACACATGTTAACGTCCTCCACAGAGCCTGAAAAGTGGTCATTTCACGTCGTTATTTACGAGATGGCGGCAAAGAAATGTACCAAAATGTAAAACGCACGTGCACAGCGTGCAGAGCCATTGTTTTTGCTCACTAAATGTATTGTTTTGTAGCGTCGTCGTTGTCGTCGGCGTCGTCGTTTCGTAAGCTCCCTATTCATCAGAGACGAAGGCCTAAAAAGTAAAATCCTCTTCCCCCATTTCGATTTAAGACCGTAGTTTCATAAAGATAGGCTCTTTGGTGGTGGGAGCGTTGGGCGGGTTCTGCAGTTACCGGAGCACGGGTGACGTAAAACAAAAGAAACAAAAGACAGAAAACAAAACAACTCCAAACAAAGACTAATCCCAAGTGAACAAAATACAACGCTTTCCAGTACGTGCAGAAAGACCCGAACGTTGTTTTCTAAAATGAGAAGTTGGCAATAGAGCGGTTTTCAATTGAGTGTCGTAAAGCAAAGCCAAAAGCAAAGTAATTACAGAGCCAATCACGTCCAGGAGGAAATACACCCCTCAGCCAATCACAGATCGAATCAATTCACGGTTTGGTTTTGCTAGCCAATCAGAACGCAAAGCAAGTCAATGCAGCCGGCGCCAAGCGCGGGAAAATCAGAATGACTTGATGGCAATTGGTTTTAGTTTTGCATCTGATTGGTTGAAAAGTTCGCGCAAGTTTTTTAATCCAATAATAAGGCAAAACGAAACCAAAGGAATCACTAATAATTACCTTCGACACTCAGTTAAAAGCCTCTCCAAGAAGTGAGCACTTTACTTAAAAAATCCAGTCGGCGCGTTTGTTTTTTTACTGTCGTCAATCAGAGTCAGGACGACACTCGACGGACCGTGAAAACCGAAAACCAACAAAGTGGAATCGAAAGCCCGCCAGTCCCAAAGCGCACAGCGGCCCTTTAAACCCGTCCGCTGCAGTGATTGATGGCAGTAAAAAGAAAAACTGTTGATGGGAATTTGAAGGTCAGAGTTCGCATGTCATTGAAAGGCGTAATAAAAGTTGTTATACACTTTGCTATCACTTTGCGATCCCCAGATTGATTACAGTAAGTGACTCACCGGTCGTTGGTGCCATCGTTGCTGCCGTCGTTGCTGTCGGCATTGGTCGCGTCGTCGCTGGCTGGACGTTAGGAATAATTTCGGCAAGTTGGTTCCCTCTGCGACTATGCTGTGGGAACTGGCCTCCTTGCACGTCATCGGTTAAATGGTAGGCCCATATGAAGTAATACGACTGTCCTTGCTAAAAATCAGGTGGAATATTAGAAACCCAAACCAGAAAAAGTGCTCAAATTCGATAACATTACAATACGACTAAGTCAGGGACAAAACTTTATTCGTTATCTAGTGCCCCAACTGCAGTTCAGTTTTGTACGTGTTGCATGCCTATTGTTTATGTCACGTGATATTGAATCTTCGGTTTTGAAGGTAACAGCTCTCGTATTGTGTGGTTTTGGACGCCTTAGGCGACAACTAGCCAAATTCATTGCTTAAAATCCTGGATTATCGCGAGCGTTACTGCCCCGTCCTGTTAAATGAAAGTTAGGTCAGCCCGTTACGTTGCCGGAACAAGCAAGCATTCAAAAACATCGCCGTTATCTATCACTACCAGAAAGAAACAAGTGCAATCTTGATATGATGGATGTATCGCTAATGACCCGGGCACAGTGGAGAAAGTACGACTGCTCCTAACAGCAGTCGAATATGACCTTCCGATTACTAGTTCGGATGCTCAACCATTCATTGAACCACAGATGACTCGTGGGAGCTACGCCACTTTACTAGGTTCTGGTAACAAATGTCCTGCATATTGCCAGGACGTACTAAAATGTCAAAACAGTGGCATTCTCGCAGTTTTAGTAAAGCCCTATAGTGAACTTTAAGCCCGCTAAATGTGAATGAATCTCAATCTGACAATCTTGCAAATACCGTCTTAGTCATATTTGAGATTCTGGACTTAAATGTCCTCAAGACACGCGTTACGTTGTGGGAACAAGCAAGCATTGAAAAAACAATGTGATCTGTTACTAAAAGAGAGAAACAATTGCAGTGTTAGTCATATCTGAGACCCGGATTGGGGGGAGGGCGGAACTCTGATACGAAAGGGGCGGGGATGCTCGTCGGAAATTTTTAAATTAAACTCCTAATGGAGACCAAGCTGGGCGTGGTCCAAGCTTTTTCTGACCCCTAAAAGAGACCACAAGTTCTGCGCCTATGTGCACCCCAGACAAATGCGTGCGAACTAGTTTTTGCACTGCAACACTGTTTGTGTTCCCGTTTTACTAATGTATCGATCGCGAGCACCTTAACCTAGCTTTCATCGCCACCGAGATTTTGATTATATTAAATATATATATTTAGTAGATTTTTTCGTGTGCAACCCTAATCGAGACGTTCACGGCTTAATATAATAGCGTTTTGCCTAGAACACCCTAAGTGAGACCAAAATCCGAAGTTTACACCCCTAAGCGACACGACGAGTATCCCCGCCCCTTTCATATGCGAGCCTTCGCCTCATCGCCCTCACCCCCCCCCCCCCCCCC
>BLFK01000490.1:4739560-4750259 GCA_014634185.1 Astreopora myriophthalma
CCCCCCCCCCAAAACCGGATGTGAGATTCTGGACTTAAATATCGTCGAGACACGCTTTACCTGGATGGCAATATCTTTTTGTTGGTCGTTCGTGTCTCGCTTGCGGTAGAAGCTCAATGTTGTTACACCGCGCTCTTCCTTGGCGGAGATCGGCATCCAATCCTGTTGTGAATCTTCTGGCGGCATCCTGAAGCCACTTGTGAAATAGTCCTGTTGCAAGACGCAAACAAACGGGGAGATAGGATTCAGCACTGACTTATTTAACAAGAAGGGGTAGCAGCCGTTTGTCCTCAGATGAGTCCCCTTGTGTTATAATGACCACTGAGCAACTGACTTTGTGAAAACTGCACCGAAGTAAGTATATTCTTACGTGTGAATTGCATCGGCCTTTTTCGGTAGAATACAGCGAATGGCCGCCCTAGATGGATTCGACTGGGCACTCTTTGCAAAATTCCAGCGTAACACCAAACGTTTATATTGGTTTCAGGCACCGGTTATTTTTAGAGGGGGAGGCCTGGTGCAAATAGAGGTGTTAAAAGAATGATTATGGACATAGATTGTAATTAAATAAATAAAATCTATTTTACCGGAGGAATGTTCATGTTCAAATTTTTCCCGACTCACCCCTTTGTGAGGCACAATTTTTGATGACCATTCAAAGTACGCATTTGTCTTCCTAAAGAGACCATAAATTCGTGTCTCCCTCCCTATTTCCCTCTGTAAAAATCATAGACCCTTTACTTATTTGCACCAACCCTCCCCCTCCAAATAATACTGAGGGATCTTAAGCAACAAGGGCGGCAACGGCAACGAGAACGCCACAAAACAATAGGTTTAATTAGTAAAAACAATCGTTCTGCATGCCCTGCACATGCGTTTTACAATTTGGAACATTTCTTTGGTGTCCTCTTTAAAACAGCAACGTCAAATGACTAAATTGAGCCGTTAGGAGGGTGGGCGAAGGACGTCAGCACACGAAGTTTAATTTTTATTTTTTCTCTCCTAACTCGAATACCGTTTACGGCAGTTTCATTTTTGGATAACAGACACACATTTAACATGCTGAAAGAATTAAAACAATCCCGAAGTGATTATAATAAAGCGAATTTTGAGGCGACGTTCTCGTTGCCGTTGCTGCCTCGCTGGTAAAGCTCCCTTATGACCGCCTCCACCCCCCCCCCCTCCGTCATGCGTGCTGTTCGTCACACAAGCCGGTAGCTGCAAAACAACTCACTTTCAAGTAACTTGGTCCGCTTAAGACTCCACCTACGGCAACATCGTATCCAACCATGCCTGTCGGCGCTTGAGTTGCAACTCCAAATCCAATCCAGCCAGTGGCTCTAACTTCCACTGTGAAGTGTATAGTGTCCGTGCTGCCATTGAAAGCCCAGGAGATGTTATATGCGCCATCGTCGAGGGACACAAAATTTGAAAAATGAAAAGGTGTAGCAGTTGCAGAAGCGACCATTGATGCGCTAGCTGTTGATAAATGATTGAACACTGTTAGAAGCGAGTACAAGAATAATTGGGAGCAGGCTTGGCGTAGTGTTGAAAGCAGTCGCTTTTCTCCAATGTGTTCCAGCAGTTCGATTCAAGGACTCAGTGGGCTTGATGTGTGGTTGAGTTTGTGGGTTCTCTACGCCTGCTCCGAGTGGTCTTTCTCTGGGTTCTCAGTTTCCTCATCTGCTCAAAAATCAAAGTTTCATTTGAGCTCAGTTGATTTGATCTCTGCAGTGTCCCTAGGTAGCGCTCCATCGCTGAATCACTTGACACTCGAGTGGAAGTCATTATTATCATTAGACTGAATGACTGACTGGGTGACTGAATAAACTGACTGAGTAAATGAATGAATGACTAAACGAACGAAGGAGCGAGCGAGCGAGGGAGGGAGCGAACGAACGAACGAACGAACATTGAACGAACGAATGAACGAAAGACCAACGAACGAACGCATGAATAGCACGAATGACTGTGATTTTGACCCACCTGCAGCAATTGATGCAGTTGTTGTAGAAGTAACGGAAGACGTCGTTACCGGATCCATTGCTGACACTGTCGACGTGCTTATTGCTGGTGGTGTTAATGAACTCAATAATTCCGATGCTATTGTGGTCATAGCCTGCATTTCGGATGCACTAGGCGATATTGCTGCTGGCGTTGATGTTGTCAATGCCTCCAATGCCGATGTAGTCATAGCATGCATCGTTGGTGCACCCGTTTCCGCGGTTGTGTATGCACTCGCTGCGTCTGTTGTGGTCATGCTGACTGACTGGCTTGGCGTTGCCGTCGTTGTAGCGGCTGGAATAAGAATCACAGCTTGCTGGGAGTATCCTCGTACTGAATGCTGTTGAAATGACTCTGGCATTGCATCGCTCGTGGTGTGATAAGCCCAGATGAGGAAAATTGGCGTCCCTGGCTGGAATTAAACAGGAATTAAAGTCACGTCAAATCGAAACTGTCAAATGGATCGTGAATAAATACGAAAAAGCTCCTAGCTTATCCATCCATTCCCGGATTCGCCAATTCCATTCGTCGCCAATTCCACCGGGTACAGTCAGCCAGTCTTACAAAAGCCCCACGGGGCAGCTTAGAAGTTCGCCGGGTAAGGCCCAAGGCCTGAGATCAGACGAAAATCGAACTTTCTTAAATCAAGCGCAAATTGTCCATCTTAACGAGGAAACTAAATGGTTGAAAAAAAATTTCGTGGAAAGTATGAAGTAATTTCCATGAAATTATACTCAATCGGCAATCTTTGTCGAACAATACGATTAAAAAATTCTTAACTTCAACCCCTGGACATTATCTGGTCTCAGAGATTTAATACCAGAAGCTTTACATCACTGTCAGGCACACACGGGTCTTAACGTTGCTTTTTACCTCGATTGCAATGTCCTTCTCAACATCGCCGGTATCTCGCTGGCGGAAAAACTTCAACGTTGTAACGCCGTTGTGTTCCGTTGCGTTTGTTAAATTCCAGTCCTGCTGGCTGTCCAGCGGAGGTTGCGACCGTCTCTCTGTGAAGTAATCCTGAGAAGAGAATTTACACGTGGAATGATATTGCACAGGAACACCATGAACACCTTGAAAACCTTGAACACTCTGCCTCATTTCTCTTTATGTGGGCAACTTTGATTTCTGCATTATCATAAATTAACAGCAAAATAAAAGTGTACTTGACAAGCCAGAAAAATCATAATCAATTGAAAGAGGTTATTACATTTCGTGAATTTAGAAAATCTGAGGGCAAACTGGTGAGAATACATCAAGTGATGGGAATACATCCAGAGTACACACTACCCGAGTCATTATCCACCACATAGAATGTATAGGGTAGTTAAGGCGCTGTTACACTAGACAATTTTTCGTCCAATTTGTCTCGCAATAGAAATGCGATGCAAGTCCGTAAATCTCGTGTCGCTTCTAATTTCGCATGGCAGCAGTTTGTATAAAATCTCAAACTTTCGTTTATTGTCATTGTTGCCTGTGTCTGTTATTTATATTTCATTAAAATAATGTCCGTACAAATAGCTTTTAAAGGACATTTTCGCTGTCAATTTACTGTATCCGTAGCGGAGTTACAGGGGTGTAAATTCGGCCCAAATCCCTTACATTTACTTTAATTTTAGCCGTGTTTTCTACCCAGTGATGATGGCGTCCGTTATAATGATATACACAGTTCAATAAACATAAGTAATAACAATAACAACAGATAACATTACGATGATGTTGATGGCGTATAGTTGACTATAAGTGCGGATATTTATGCAAAGCTCTATCTAAAGACCAACGCAATATTGCATTGAACCAGATAATTATTATGTTCAAGCTTTAGCCCTTCTCAAAGGGCAAGATTTTCCGTTTTCTGTCGTTCGTGATGCCGGTTTTAGTTTCTTCAAAGAGCATTGTTTCCTTGGCGTCTTTCCGTGAAGTCCATTGTAGTAAACTGATTGGGGACATTTGTGTAAAGATCTATCCAAAAACCGGTAAAATATCTTATTGAACAGTAATGTTAATCCTATTGATGGATCCGTTTCCTTTATGGAAAAACTTCAGCTGTATCATGACTTAGCATAAAGCTGTTTCCATGGTTACGCTGAACGAAGAACAACAGCTTTAAAAATATGGCATCATATTGTTAAAAAAAAAACCTTAGCGGATTCACTTTCTTCTCTGAGGAAGATTTTACTTGTCTCATGACATGGCGGAAAGCTTAGGTTTCCAGGGTGACGCTAAACTTATACCAGCGCTTCGTAACCATGTGAATAAACGTCCGTCTCACCGTGAAGCTACAGCACACGATACCTTAACAGCTTCAAATTGAGGAATAACTTGATGTATTAGAACTTTCACAACCATAAAAGCCAACGCACTCTAAGTCAATTGAAAACGTCGATAAAATTCAGTCTAACTGGAATTAAAATCTCATATGTTTTGGATCTTTAAAATTTTGGGATCCTTTACTTTAATGTTTCTTCGCAGCAAATGCTGAGAACACATACATTCAGTGAAAAATTGTCAAATATTCAATGAACAAATTTTCATTTCATTTTCCAGGTGTCTTTAGTTAATTATTAACGAATCCTTAAAAGCAGCAAGCTTAGTTTCCGAAAACTCTCTTCGTGCTATATTTGCGTGCAGTGAGGTAACGCCTTGGGGTTCGGGTAAGTTCCGGATACGTCTCAAATAGTGGTGAAAATTGGCGCTCACGGAAATACAGAGCACGCACTTGTTCTTTAATTATAACGATTACTCTTTTTATTCGTTATTTTTCTACTCGGTAAAAGAATTGAATTCTTGGTTGTTTGAATATGTTTGTATAAATAATTTTCCCGGTTATTTTCCGTTATTTGATGAAAGACTGAAGTTTCAAGCAATCAACTGACCCACGGAAGAAGAGCATGATGGTATGAGTTCCCATGCAAGTATTGTATAGGAGATGGTGAACTTTAAACATAGTGTTCCGTTAACTTCGGTTCTGTGTATACATCTTTCCTCCCAGCTTGATACAAATTTAATTCGTGTAAAATAATAGTTTTTTTAAAATTTATTTCTAATATTTTTCATGCCTGATGAGTCCCATGTTATTAGAACAATTGTTTCTTTCCGCTAGTCCGTTATCGCTGAAAGCTACTTCCTTCCTTCCTCAAATGAACTTGGGGCTATTTTTAACTATCTAGTTGAGCAAACTAGGGGCTAGCTAATTGCAAATGCCTATGATATCCAGAGATAAATACGTGATCATGAAGATATATGGAAAGCCTAACATTTAAGAAAAAGAAAACATTTTCCGTGTTTCTATCGAGTTATTGATAGAAACACGATTATTAACCAATCAGCGCGCGTATTTTCCTTGAGCTAAATTCTAAACTATTATACTTACGTGTAAGTAAGCAGATCCGTTCGTGAAAACCCCTCCGACTGCCACATCGTAGTTCATCATCATGGTAGGGGCGTTCAAAGCGAAACCGAAGCCAACCCAACCTGTCGCTTGAACTTCTACCCAAAACTCTAGAGTATCCGAAGAGGCGTTGAAATTGTACGACACATTGTACTTCCCTCCTTCGAAACTAATCTTATTGGAAAATACGTAACTGCTCTTCGCGTAGGCCACAAAGAGCGCTAAAAGATAGAACTGAAGATTCGCCATTACAAGTTGATGACAAGGTGAACTTAACTGCCTGACGCCAGAAACGCAAATGAATGTATTTGAACGTAATCAATTTAAATATCCCTTTGGTTTGTCATTAAGAATTCAACTGTGAACCGTTAATGATCAGTTCCGGCCGTGTGTAGATTGGCCGAGGTCATTAGCCGTAAATTTTGCAAAGTCAATCTTTCCTAGTCAGTGGGAAAAAAAATAGACGGTCAAGTTTAATCAACGAAATATTCTATGTTAAGTAAAAAACCTGAACTAATGATAAGTTGAAAGGCCACGGCACTTGTGCAAAGCTTAATTCAGAAATATGGAGATTTTGCCTACAGACGGTTTTTCTCTTTTACTTTTTTTTTTTTCCAGCGGGTTGTGCCCGCGTCACCATCGGTGACTTTCATAGGGGTCTTTCATGATGTCAGTTTTTCATTCGCGTTTAAAATCATGGAATATCATCTTTTCATCATCAAACGGTGGTTGAGAACCATCTGAACTAAGCCTGAGTGATAAATGCTTGATCGGTGTATCAAACAGGTATTCATTGTGAATGGCAAACATGCACAGCACAAGTCCTGAAGCTGCTGCCGGTTTATTTCCATTCAACGTCCTTTATACCTCCTCCGCTATCGCTTGGCATAACAGCTTGGTCAAGAACTGAAAATTCATTGACCGGAACTTGAACTCGCCTCGCCGGAAACTGGAACCTTAATTTTCAGAATTTTTTTGCTAAATTACCAAACCGCTTCTATCCGATATCATGTATTTCGCAAGATTTCGGAAGCTATCACGACTTGCCCCTAGTTTCAGTGTATTTTGTAAAAGCACAACGAGAAACAAATTTTTTTGAGGTTAGCTTGATGGTCGCAGTGAAAAATTAGGCTTGAACTGACTGCACTCGAAGCCATGTCCATACAATTTGCGCTGTAGCGACACCGCTCTATTAACCAAGGAGAAAATAAGACGACTATTTTCAACCAACTTTGTCATTTTCAATTACTCCATACATAGTGTTCCGTTAACTTCATACATCAACCTAACTAATATCGGTTCTGTGTATACATCGGCTTTTCTCCCAGCTTGATACATCATGTGTTAATTCTTGTAAATGAGCTAGTAGTTTTTTTTTTCATTGATGTTTTTTATGCCTGATGTGTCCCCTATTATTAGAAGAATTCTTTCGTTCGGCTGGTCCGTTGTTGCTGAAAGTTACTTACTTCCTTCCTCTAAGGAACTTGGGGCTATTTTAAGCTTTCTAGCTAACTAGGAGCTAGCTAATTGCGAATGTCTATGATATCCCTGAAGAGAGAAATACGTGATCATGAAGATATATGAAAAGCCTAACATACTATTATACTTACGTGTAAGTAAGGAGATCCGTCGTTTGAAACCCCTCCGACTGCCACATCATAGTTCATCATATTGTTAGGGGCTCGAGAGCCGAAACCAAAACCCACCCAACCTGTCGCTTGAACTTCTACCAAAAACTCTAGAATATCCGAAGATATCTCTTAGATATAAATATCCGAAGATATCTCTTAGGTTGTCATTTAGAATTAAACTATAAACCGTTGATCTCCGGCTGTGAGCAGATTGGCCGGGACTCCGTGAATTTTGCAAAATGAATCTTACCTAGTTTGGGAAAAATTGTTTAATCAACGAACGTTTTTTAAGTTTAATCAACGAAACATTCCATGATCAGTAAAAAACCTGAAGCTTAAGTTGGAAGTCCACGGCACTTGTGCAAAGCTTAATTCACGAAATTAAATTACAAAATTAAGCCCGGTTTACCTTACACTCGAACTTTGTTTTCTAGCTACCTGATCACGAACTAATTGATGTTAAGAATTTGCGTGACTGCCCTCCAAAAATCATTCGTGCACTTACCAACAGCGATACTCGAGGGAATTTCAATGCAAAAGTACTAGAGGTTGCGAATAGATCGTTTTCACGTGAGGTTATCACTTTCTAAAATCCAAAACTAAAGAGCCACCAAATTTTTTATCCTCATCAGGCATAAGAGGGGGTATATTTATATCTGTTTACAATTTTACAGCTCAATAGCGTGCTTCGTTTGGAAACCAGAGCGGTTATGGGGGTGCGTGACACAAGGTTAAGATCGAGTTTGTTGAAAAATATATACTTATCTCATGATTTTGAGCCTTTTTAGAAGTTAGAGCATTCGGAAAAGTGCTTATGTAAATGCTTGCTTGGTCAGTACTGATAATCAGTCGCCTAGATAGCCAAAGTAAGCTCCAGATGTTTACAGTATTTTCCGGCCGCCATATTGGTGTACCACAGAGGTACACCTTTTGGTGTACCACGGAGGTACACCAACATGACGTTTCATACTGGGCTCTGTAAATTTGTACGAAACATTTCGACGAATATCTGAGGTTTCGGGAAACCCACAGGCCTAAAACTTGGAGAAGTGTATAACTCAGTTATCTTCTATAACATCACAATTCCTTAGCTTTTCCACGGGATGGTTTTCGATTTAATGTTTTTATTGCGTGACAGTGAAAACGATCCATACACGTACTGATTCAGCTGCACTTATGAACGTCATTAGTTTTACGCTATGCATAAGTGAAACTAATTTTCACAAGAAAGACGTCCGACTTCGACTTGCTTTGAAGAAGGCACTCAACTACGTAAACTCGAAAATTGCCTATTGAACCAAGATTGCCCAAGGCGGGTTATTTTGCATGACTTTTAGGTATCTACGCAACGAGAAGCAAATTAACAGAAAATAAACCGCAGTCTGTGCTGTTTTATCGTTCTTCGATCTTTTTTTTTTTCACGAATTCTTGAGTGTGAAGTTTCTTAGCTTGCTGCAATCCCGTATCTTTTCATTTTTATTTTCTTCGAAGTTCCCATGTACGACTTTAAATTTCATTCACACTGAATAACAACCTCACCATTGACATGCAAAATAAACTTTAGGATACATTATTTATTTACGATGTAACTGGCCTGAAACATGATTGTAGCAAAGTTCGTTTATTTCGTTATTCTTGACATAACTATCAAATGTCCGACAGGTGCTCCAAATTATGAACAAAACATTTTCTGAAATTAGCTTTGAGACCCTTACCGCATATGCTTAGAATTCTCTGATCAAGCTATTTCAGTAAAAAAGAACAATACCTCCGAAATATTGGACAAGGGTAGCGATATAAGGGCCGATTTACACGGTACAACTTTTGCTTACAACTGTCGTATGCGATTTTTTTCTGCGCGCGCTGCTCGCGCCACCTAAAAAATCGCATAGAAGTCTTGCTCCTGAACACAGACTGTGCTTACGATTGTCGTAGAGTTTTAAAACATGTTTTAAAATCCTGCGACATTTTTTGTGACGTGCACGACAGTCGTAAGCGAGTTGTAGGTTTGATTTACACGAAACAATTCGTGTCGTAGGCCTGTCGTAAGCTTGTCGCATGCAACAAAGTCGTACCGTGTAAATCGGCCCTTAGTAATCTCTGCAAATTTGAGCCCAATATTCGGAATAGTTCTGGAGAAAAATGTGCAAAACCTGTATGACTCATTAACGTCTTCAAGGGCGTAGACAGACATTTTTTTCCATTTAAGCTAAAGTTGCACAGCGTAAGACGGTCTTAAAATTCTCGTTAAGCCCGTGCTTAAGCGTGCTTAATGGCTTAATGGCTAGCTACACTCCTGGAGGGCCCGGTTGTTCGAAAGCCGATTAACGCTAACCCTCGATTAAAAATTAACCGACGTTTTAATTTCGCCCTCTGAAAACACTTTCAAAAAGCGGTTTTAGACCGAAACGGAAGAAAAGTTTAAGTCACAAGTGACGAGCAAAAATCTTTCGGGAAAATCTTTGTGAATTTGTAAAGAAACTCGAATCAAAGTTCACTCTAACCCAGGGTTAGCTTAATCGGGCTTTGAACAACTGGGCCCTGGTCTTTGCCAACCTCTGAGCAATTTTGCAGTCGTCGATGGTTGATATTTCCTTAAATATTACTTTCATTGAGCTGAAACTTGTACATCTTGCCCTAGTTAACTAACTCTTTCAACTTTTCAACTTAATTTGTATACACAGTGACCCAATTGTGTCCTGGATCTTGAGTAGGAGGTCGTACAAAGGGCACAGTTTTTTCCACTACGATTCGACCAAGTAGTATAGGATGGTGAAGGATATTTCATTTTTTCCTCAAGTGAAAGATAGACGCCTTGCTTGGTCATCTGCATCAATTAAACTGTTAGCACTGCAGTCGAAGCTCTCTTTGCGTCCACTCTCGTAAGCGACCAACTACAGTTACGACAACCATTGTAACACCTCGTTTAAAATATCACGTAAGTTCTCTCAAAAAAAGCTCTCGTAAGCTACCGCGACCACCTTTGGGATTACTCTACTGGAGTCTTCCTTTGCTTTTAAGGTTGTAACAAAGCGACCACTCAGAGTTTGAACTATGAAAGCCGCCGGGTCAACACTGTAAATGAAAATACATCCTGCACAAACGATTCATTGAAAAAGATCTTCGCTCAAATACCTTTCTATTGCCTTTCAATTACGTGTAAAAGTTCAAGGTGATTTCCGACAGCACAAAATGTTGATGTTTAATAAAACGCAGCGAGTACAGATAGTAAAATGGCTACATATTTTTTCGTAAAGGCTCTCGTAAGCGACCACCGTCTATTTTATAACTTGGTCGCTTACGAGAGCTCTTCTTCGTAAGCGACGAGCTCTAGTCATGATCACCTTTGGAATCCCAGAGGGTGTCGCTTACAAGAGGTTCGCGTAGTGTATTCCCTTAATTGGGTCCTTTTAAGCTAACATAGACGCAAATAAATTCTCAGAATATAGCGTTTTCTAAAGGACAAACACTAATGGTGCGTTTTTTGGAACCTTTTCTGAGTACTCTGAAAAATGGGTACCTGAAAAGTCATGTATCTGTCTACTGGCAATGACAAATAACGAAATGACCAACATACAGGCATATAATCCTTTGCAATAATATTTTGCAAGGATGTATTCCATTTTGGGGGTATTCTCATTTTTCAATATTCGGAATATGTCCCCCCCCC
>BLFK01000490.1:4750287-4763216 GCA_014634185.1 Astreopora myriophthalma
AAAAAAAAACTCGCTTTAACGTAACTCACGAACCAAAGAGCAGTTTTCGATTGAATGTGACTCGTAAACCAAACCCAAAGTGATTAGGCAGCGAATCACGTTCTGAAGGGAATTACACTGACATTTGAGCCAATCAAAAATTGACGTTTTTCGCGACTTGGTTATACTAGCCAATCAGAACACAAAGCAAGTAAACGCAGCCTGCACCAAGCGCGGGAAAGCTGGAATGACTTAATCACATTTGGTTTTAGTTTTGCATATTACTGGTTGAAAAGCTCGCCCGAGATTTTTGTTCATCCAATAATAGAACTAGCCAAAACCAAAACGTAAACAATTACATGATTACTCTGGACGCTCAATTAAAAACTTCTTTTACATCCGTGCATAGAAGTTAAGCTTATGTACTTGGCGGCTCATTGCATATTGTTTCCTAAAAGGTTACATGAACAGAATGTTTAATAAGGCTGCGCTAAGGGCAACGCAAATGCTTGCGTACAGCGTGGAAGCCTTTGCCTTTGTCGGGATGGGCTGATCTGCTCCAACCATGACTACTTTATTCGCACTCCAACCCCGGCTGGAATGTACTTCAAAGTCGTTTGCGGAAGTGATGTCCTCGTTCCTGTAGGCCCAAATTACAAAGACTTCATCACCGGCCTGCAATTAAAGCAGATAAAAATAATATAGATCAAGCAACAAGGTGTAACAGCGGTCTCGTGAAGGGCGGTAAAAATCTGGCTTGGTGTCTTTAAGACTTTTATATTTCGTTGGATACTTTATTTCAGTGTCAATGAATTTCGCGCCAGAGTATAAATTGAGGACACTCTCGAAGTAAACGAAATCAAATAAAAAAACTTGCTTTGTCAGAAAGGTGGTAAAGATCCAGAGGGTCCCGGGTACTTCTCTGAGCAGGATAAAGGACCGAATAACAAGCTCAACCTACGTTTGGGAAGTTGAAAAATAAGTGGACAGCGAAATGTTTAACTTTTGCCGAGGACCAACCGGAGGGGTGGGGGGATGGGAGAGGGAAGGGAGGGTGGGCAGGTTCGAACCTGCTGTGGCCCCGTTATGGGCGAAGAGCTAGTCTGAAACTCGTGTAAACCATTGCATCTCATCACTTGGGGAATTAACCGACAAAATTTTTTACTCAGTTGCTTAACGGGAATGGACTTTTTAAGTGAAAGCTGTTCATATACAGAAGAAGATTCGAACCACCGTGAAAGAAGGCTCGAATGTGGTAAGTTAGCTCAGTCTTCGTTAATATGGCACTGGCAAATACCGTTTGAGAATAATAGGCCATTTTGGAGGTCACTTCAGCCTCTTTTTCAAAGCGAGTCCAAATGCGAAATGTTTGTGATGGTAATCACTGTATTACTTTTCATGTATATAAATGTAATTTTTAAAAGAAAAACATCGCTCTCGTGCCCGCTTTTGAAAACATGCTGAATTGAACTCGGAAATGGCTCGGAAATGTAGACAGTGGAGAAGCCGTTAGGACCCCAGTTTAGTGTCAGTTTACGAGACGTGTCCGCTAGCGGAAGTTTTCCCTCAAGCGTACGGGATTTTTCCCGCAATTGGAGGTTCGACTGTAATACAATTTCACATTCTTTGAATTTACACCTCACTACTCCTATCCGATTCACAACATTTCCCGCTCTACTGAGTAGACTCGCGCCTTGGCGCTTTTAGATAAAGTTTGAAGGCATGCACTTACCCCAAAAGCCAAATCGTTGGCATCGTTGGTGTCACGTGGTCTTTCAAACTTGAGTTCTGTGTAGCCGCCTACTTCAGATGCATTAAGCAGTGTGTAGTCTTGGTTTCCATCAAGTGTAGGCCGTATGCGTCCAACTGTTTTATAGTCCTGAAAGAAAAAGTTAAAATCAGATGGCTCATCAACAGAAGCACAAAAGTTGTGGTCCTGTTTTTGTTAGCAAACAGCAGCTTTCTACACCTGTGTATTTGTCTTTTTTTTTTCTTTGGATCAAAAGGGATTGAAATTCAAGTTGGGAAACTCCGTCTCCCAGTACCTGCCAGCATTTGCTACAAAGTCGCTGTTACACTACAATGTCTCGTGCAACTTGTGTCGTAATACATGACTGCATGAGGTAATCAGAACTCGTTGTGAATGTATGTAGCAGACGCCAAGCGCGGGAAAACGCGGGTGCGCAAGTCGTGAAGCTTCTGATTGGTTGAAAAAAGTGACGCGAGATGTTTTGGCCAATCAAGTAACGTCGCATACCGAACCCAAGGCAGTGACTTTCCACACCCAACTGAAAACTGCTCTAATAAAACTAGGAACTTACGGATAAATATCCCTCGTTATTCATGAATCCGCCAACAATCACATCGTAGTCCACCATGTTGTTCGGTGCTACCTCTGCGAAGCCAAACCCAACCCAACCGGTCGTCTTTACTCTTAAGTAATAAATCATCTTGTCATTGTCAGCATCAAACATCCACTGCACAAGAAACTGATTGTTGTCAAAGGAGAGGGAATTTACCGGCATTTCTGTGGATGAAGTTATAAATCATTATCATCGTCATCATCATCATCCAAGAGTGAATAGGTAAGAGCGTTGCTATGGTGTGGGTGGGCTCCCCAGCACAGTCACAAATGAGTATTTTTGGAATACCCGTTCCCGCAAAAATTAGTTGTCATGTCTCCGAAAAAAAAAACGCAGAAGCAATTTCGCGTGACATGACTTCTCCTGATTAGCTAAGGTGGCGGCCCTCTGTTTGTTTTCGCGCGTTATGGGTATCGAAATTAAAATGAAGTCTATTTGCTACTGTGCTGGATGAAGACCGTAAATTGATAGAGGAACACTCTTACCCAATTCACTCGTGCACCATTTTAAAGGGAACCTACAGAACGATAACTTTAAACGGAAGGAAATGATGTTTACGATCAAATTTGCTTGAAGTGTTTGCAAAGAAAGGATTTGCATGGGAAAAAACTGAGTTGTAGAATCCCTTATTTCCACTTTTCACATTTATCGGGCGCCGCCATCTTGAATGATTGTGACGTAACTTGGTTGCCCTATTGTTCTGACATAAGGAGCTTTTGTATAATAACAATTGGGCAACCAACTTACGCCAGAATTATTTAAGATGATGGCGCCCGGGAATTTTAAAAGTGGAAATACACGGCGATTCTAAAACTGAGTTTTTTCGTCACACCAACAATTTCTTTGAAAAAAATTCAAACAAATTTGAGTGTAAACGTCATTTCCTGCCTTTTAAAGTTATCTTTTTGTAGCAGTGGAGGTTCTCTTTAACTACCGTGATCATTTTTGTCTCACGGCTCGCCGTGAAACTGTTTCCAGGACATTACTTTTCCGATTGGTCTTGTTAGCAGCTCCCCGATTTAAACGTGAGTTTACTATCTGGACATTGATTGGTCGGTTATTTTCGTGTCACAAGCAATCAGACGAAAGATCAGTATTCGGAGAAACCGAGTAGCAATAAGAATTACGGATCCTGAGAAATATTTCAGATGCTAAAGCGTATATGAGAATAGGTAATCGCCAACAAAGGAAATATGTCCGTTGTTACTTAATAATAATAATAATAATAATAATAATAATGCATTTGTATAGCGCACACAACCACTTATTGCGCGAGCGCCTCACAATACTAAGACGACAGAATAAATAAAAAAACTACTATAAGTACTAACGAACGGCTCTTAATAAATTTAGAAGAAAGAAAAGTCTTAAGTACTGTATTGTACTGGATTTGCGTATGTCTAGAGGAACAGTGTACGAGATCTTTGGAGCGTAGACAGCAAAAGGCCTATCCCCATACTAGGTTTTAGTTCTAGACCTGGGTCGCATCAGCAAGTCCTGAGAGCCTTAACGTAAGATCGATAAGCAGCGTGTTAACTATTACTAGATATACATTGTGCTATCTCTTTTCAATCTCCAGATTGATTACAGCGATTAATATCATGGGTGACAAATTACCCCTTAATTTTGGCGCGAAATTTCAGCGTTAATTTATAATTTCACATGTGAAATTACAATGTTGCAATGGCAACTTTTCCTACGGTGCCAAAATGGCGTCTTGTGAGCGTAATTTGTCACCCATAATCTTAATCAGTAATCGAATGATATAGTTACGAAATTAGGGAATCACTTCACTTGCGTTTTGTCCAAAATCAAATAAGTTCCTCTCCTTAAGGCTCGGGAAATTATTTGATTTTGGACAAAACGCGCGTGAAATTATTCCCTAATTTCACTCGTCACTATTTGATTACCCATACAAATGACTCACCAGTCGTCGGTGGTGGTGGGACGGTGGGAATAACTTCGATGGGTTGAAATCCTCTGGAACTGGAATTATGCCGCGAGAACTGGCCTGGTTGCTGAATGTCATCGGTTTAATGGTAGGCCCATATCAAAAAATACGATTGTCCTTCCTGAAAATCAGATAGAATGTTAGAAAAACCAAACTAGAGAAGATCCAACATCACAAAACGATTGAGTTATGGACTTTACCCGTAAACTATTCCATTTCAATAAGCCATTTCAGAGTCCACGTCAGCCTCTTTTTCAAAGCGAGTCTAAGTACCTTGCATATGATTAAAAATTGATTTTCACGAGAAAGACCACACTTAGAGTCGCTTTTAGAAGAGGCTGAAGTGAAGTCGGAAATGCCTATTTCAGTGCAACTGAACTAAATCCGCAGGCATATTTTTGGGAGTATTTTGACGAAGAACATTTTGATTTGGTTAACTCCGCGATTACCTCAATTGTCAGTGCCCCGTGAATTGCGTAAAATTTGCGTCAAAAAAAGCCGCCATGCGAGCAGGCTTTCGGAGGGGCTTGGGAGAGACTGGGGTGGGATGGTACTCTCGTTCCAATCATATGGCGGGAATGTGTCCCGCGTGGATAGCCCACGCTCAGAGAACACATTCCGGCCAAATGATTGGCTGTTGCCTAATCCCCTTGGGACTGTCTGCACAGCGTAGGAGTCGATTTAAAAATAACTTGAGACATATTACCTTTATTTTCTCTTGGTTTCGGTACATTTTGACTGCTGTTTGAAAATCGGAAAAACCGAAGGAAAACCTCTCGGACCAGACTGGAGAGCCAACAAACTCAACCCAAATATGACGCCGAGTCTCATACCTGACCCTGGGTCATATTGGTGGGGCGTGACTACCCTCACTGCTACACTAACCCTTTTCCCTGCTATCAGGCACTCTCAGGCACAGCCAGGTCTCAGCAAGGCTACTTACCTCGATTGCAATATCGTTTGCGGCATCGGTGGTATTTCGCTTGCGGTAAAACTTCAACGTTGTAACGCCATTGTGTTCCGTTGCGTTTTGTAAATTCCAGTCCTGTTGACTGTCCAAAGGAGGTTGCATTCTTCCTCGTGTGAAATAATCCTGAGGAGAGAAACGGAAAGGGAGAACACGTGGAATAATGGGCACAGAAACGAGAGCATTCGACTTAATCAGGGACACCATGAACATTCTGACTCAGAAATAGGACACAGGTCTTCAAACCTTAGAAACACTATTTTTCTTTTAAATTCACATTTCCGTTTCAGAAAACAAATTGGGAACACAACGATGGGACAGATTCTTTACTAAATCAGGTAATTTTAAAATCCATTAAAACCACTCGGGATATATAAAGAGAATCATCAGAAGCCGTCTAAATGTGACGACACAAATTACAAGTTAAAGCAGGAGCCCGTAACTAGAAGCGTCCATATGTCATAGTCCAGGTCACCTGTGCATAAGTAGATGAGGTTATTTTCAGTTTTTGAAAGTCCCGTGAAAAGGGGTTGCCATGGTTGCAAGTGCTCTTCTCTGTGCAAAAAATACGTGGCCTAAAAAAAATAAGCTGTCAATCGCTGTGATACTAAGCCATTTAATTGGCTGAATTGGATGAACGTGCCTGTGTCTTTCTTTTAGCGCGCGATAGGGCGTTCCAAAAATAGCTCAGTCTACTCCTGCTTCTGCGCTCCTGTTTAAACCTATTTCTCTCAGAGGTGGTGCATCTCACTTCTTTTTACCAATTGACGAAGAGAATTGACGTCAAATAGAGCGGTTTTCAATTGAGTGTGTCGTAAACCAAAACCAAACTGAATTAGTACAGAGCCAATCACGTTCTGAAGGAAATGCATCCTTTAGCCAACCACAAATCGAAGTAATTCACGACGTGGTTTAATTAATTCCGGTAGTACTATTAATTCTACGTACGAAAATCAACAAAATGTCACAGTTGACGAGATTATACGGACCCACATCACAATCTTGGAATGCGTATTCCACGTCACCACAAATACATTGGGTACCGAAACTCCACAAGACACCGTACAAAGCACGATTTACTGCAGGCTCAAGTTCATGCACCACTACTAAGATCTCCAAATTGATTAGTGAGTGCCTTAAACTAGTCAAGAGTCACTGTACTTCGTAATCTCGAACCCAGATCTCACTCTGTTTGACGCCTGGCCGTGGGAGATCTGGGTTCGAGATTATGTACTTCGTACTGCAAAACTATATTGGAAAGAACAGGTGTTAACTGCACGTGGATCATAAACAATTCGTTGGATGTGATTCGCACATTGGAGGAGAAGCAACTTTCGCTTAATCAGGTGAGCACTTGGGATTTTTCTACTCTTTATACTAGCCTTCCACATGCCAAACTTAAACATCAACTCCATGATCTACTCGAAAGGGTTTTTCACACCAGAGGCAAGAGTTTCATAGCAACCAATAATTTCCGCACTTTTTGGACTTATGATAGGAAGTATCCTAAGTACACTTACTTCAAGTGTAGGGAACTGTGCCTCGCTATTGACTTTCTTATTGATAATATCTACGTCTGCTTTGGAAACTCGATTCTACAGCAAGTTATTGGTATACCAATAGGCACGATCAGCGCACCTTTCTTAGCTGATTTGTTCCTTCACACCTTCGAGTATGCTTTCATGCTCAGAGCAATGAAACATGACATCACTAAAGCCGTCCAATTTAGCAACGCCTTTCGTTATATCGACGATTTATTTAGCATTAACAATGAGAATTTTGGAAATTACATCAACGCTATTTACCCGTCGGAACTAGAAGTAAAGGACACAACCTTAACATGAAATGAAGTGTGTTATCTGGATACGAGAATCAAGAATGGTGACAGTAACACACCTTTCCATCTCAGCGTCTACGACAAGAGGGATGACTTCTCATTTCGGATTGTTAACTTCCCTTATATGGACAGCAACATTCCCGTCAACCCGGCCTATGGTGTTTACATATCTCAACTGAACAGATATCCCAGAATTTGAACATCGAAGCTGGATTTTATACATAGACTTCGCCGACTTTCAACACGTCTCCTCCACCAAGGCTTCAAATCTATGCTGCTTCGTAAATCATTAACTAAATTCTTCAAACGCCACGGTGCTATCGTTGAGAGGTATGGTACTACACTACGCCGGGGAGATTAAATTAACAATCCAGGATTGAAAGAAACGCCGTATCCTTTGTTATTTTAAATCCTTTATATCATCCTATCGCCCCTATTTAATTTCTATATTCTACATTATGCAGGTGCGCGCGCGCAATTTTCCTCTGGTTGTACGCGTGCTCTGCTTATTTAGTTTACGTGTGTGCTTAGTTCGTTATTTAACGGACTATTTAACGTATTTTGCGTTGTTTTCCTCACTAATATGTCTTGTCAGTAACTGTGCTCACACTGTGGGTGGCTCCTCCTAAAATGTTCTGCAATTGGTATAGGATTTAATGATGCCGAATTCAATTGTAGTATTGCACACATTTTGGGCATTCTACCGAGGAACAGTTACGGATTTTAGATATATTTAGAAGCAACGTACATTTATTTACAGTCTGTCCACTTTGAATCACTAGCCTGTCAGAATGCAGGGGAAATAAAGGCAGCCTACACTAAGCGGGGGAAATCGAGAGTGGCTAAATCGCAGTTTCTTTTCGTTCTGATTGCCTAGTAAAACCAAATCGGAAATTACTTCGATTTGTGATTGGCTGGAGAGAGTATTGCCTCAGAACGTGATTGGCTCTTCAGTTACTTTGTTTGTTTGTTTGTTTTTGTTTTGTTTTGTTTTTTTTGGGGGGGGGGTTTCCTACACTCAATTGAAAACCGTTCTATCCAAAAACCGATCAAATATCTCATTGAATAGTAAAGAGGGACTATTATAGGGGGGCGCACAGTCCGCAAACCGCTTTGTTTTTCTCCTTGAGACCGAAACCGCCTTTATGGCTTCTGAGACTGCAAACCGCTTTCGTTTTCTCCTTAAGACCGAACCCGCCTATAATCTCTTATAAACCCTTTCGAAAAACCGCCACCAAACATACAAAAATCGAAAACCGCGTGATAAATTTATCATTTTCCGCAACCGCGCAGTAATTTCTTGACCGTAAACCGCCACAAAAGCACGACTGAAACCGTAGACCGACACTCAAAATTGGCTTAAACCGCCAGACCGTAAAAGTCAAAGTCAAATATATTCATAGCCGGGATCAAGTTTCGTTCCCCTCGAAAAACTGCGGCTTTGTCATGATTTGGCAAAGAGACGTCTCCATGGTGACGCCAAACGAACAACAACGGCTTTAAAACGTGGCTCTTGTTTTGTCATGACTTGGAGGAAAGCTGTTTCCACGGTGACGCTAAACGCTTTCGTGACACTGTGATGAAAGCTTAGAAACGTCATCCCAGTTGAGGAGTAAACTGATGTATCAGAACCTTTGTAGCTGCAAAGACCCTTGTGAATTGCAAAGGCCAATAAAACTCAACCTAACCGGAAGAATCGCATAGTTTTTGGTCGAGATCTTACTGATCTCTCACACTTGTTAATTCAATGAGATCCTTCACTTTTAAACGCTTCTTTGCAGCAAACTGTACACTTCAATGTTTTGGGAACAGATGTTTTTAGTTATCTGTCAACAAGTCTTTAAAATTAACAAGCGTAACTAAAATTAAACCAACGCCTGGGGGTTGTGTGTACGTCACAAATGGTCGACAAAAAAAGGCCCTCCCTAAAAGATAGAGCACGCACATTTTTTAAATAACAATTTTTCTTTGTATTCAATACATCAGTTTCTACTCTGTAAAATTGTTGAACTCCTAGGTTATTTGTATGTGTTTTTAGTATAATTTTCAGCGGTGAATATAAGAATTCGGTGTTATATTCACCGCGCTACCGGGTGAATATAACATTCTGGAGGCGTGCCTGCTAAGCTAAGCAAGAACTTTTCGTGCTTTTTTATCGTGTTTTAGCACGTTGTTTTGCACTTTCTTATATTCACCGCTGAAAATTATACTAAAACAACATATTCACCAATATTCACTGAGCCTGAGGCGAATAATTGTTAAGTGTAGGTCATTTCCTTGACTATTCCCTAATCAGTCAATTGCGAGTTCGTAGAATATCAAACAAAGGGGCTGAGTATCACGCAATTTCTGGTATTTTTTGAAAATCTAAAGGACGCTGTTTGGTTTATAGTAGCGGTAAGATAATGGCCAGAATTCATTTAAAAGGCTATTGTAATGCAAAGAACCTGTTCATAGACGCTTTGAGCGGCAGATCACGTTTTCACGCAAAAAAATCGCCTGTAACATAATTTAAGCTCATTCTTTTGTTCTAGATTTACTTTGTTTCTCGAAGCTACTTACAGTTTAGAAACTGGTCGAGTGCTAACGTTTAAAATTTACATTGAGTGAATTTTGATCAAAAATCGTTGTATCTCCTATTACACGGTCCCTTTAAGAGGCGAATGCATGATCCTGAATATCTATGGAAAAGAGTGAGAAACTACTGAACTGGCTTTGTATACTGACCTGTAAGTAAGCAGATCCGTTCGTGAAAACCCCTCCGACTGCCACATCGTAGTTCATCATGTCGTTAGGGGCTGTCAAAGCGAAACCGAAGCCAACCCAACCTGTCGCTTGAACTTCTACCAAAAACTCAAGAGTATCCGAAGAGGCGTTAAAATTGTAGGACACATTGTACTTCCCTTGGTCGAAACTTAATTTGTTGGCAAATTCGCTACTGCTCTTTGTGCAGGCCACAAAGAGCGCTAAAAGATAAAGCTGAAAAGTCGTCATTTTAAGTTGAACTGAAGGGCTTGACGCTTGAAACTGAAATGACCGTATCTACGAATGTGATGACTAATGTACCCCTGCGACTGATCGAGCGAATATCGGTTATTTCCGGCTGTGTTAGCTTGTTTGTAGTTTGGGTGCGATGGAAAAGTGCAATGATCCTTGTCGAATGTACAGAAACATACATAGCAAAGCATTGCGAAACAATGCTCTCTGAAAGAGCCATCATTCATATGTAAAGGTTACATAATAGACCGGGTCTCAGCGACGGTTGTTTCATATACCCACAGCAAATTAAAGGCACGTCTGGTCACGTCTTAAGGCATCGATTTTGTTCCTGGTAACCACAAGTTATACTTCTTTTAAAACACCATTTGTATCAAATGTGAGATTGTACCTCTTTTCTAGGCACAGCTAGAGACTGGTGTTCTCTTTTCAAGCTAAAGCTGGTCAAGAACGAACTGCTGTTAATAATTTGCATCCCTGACCGACGACCAAAAATTCAATTTTTGTGAAGCAGTCAACCAGATGCAAATTATTGGTTTTGCACTGATAACAGCGGGAGAGAACTTCTATACTTCTATACAAAAGCACTAAAACTTGGCATTTACGAGTTCACTTCAGCCTGATTTTCAAATCGGTCAGTATAAAAGACAGACTGCGGACTGCGAACTGGGTATAAAACGTAGACTAAATATAAAATGCGGACTGCGGACTGTGGATTTTGTACTAACCTAGACGCTGACTGAAAAGCCTGAAGTCTGCTGATGTGGCTGTTTCTGCAAAAGTTATCTCCAGAGACCTTTCGGGTTGTACGTCCGTGTCATAATATTATCGCGTGATAGAAATGAAAAGTGACAAAATGGCTGCACCAAACGAAGGTTTTCGTAACGTTAGCGATTTTATCCCAAATTGTACTTTTCTTGGTCAGTTTAGCACCGAGGCAATCAAAAGAACTACAAGAGGGAAGAACGCCGGAAACATCATAGCCATTTTAGAATCCTCACAAGGAGCAGTTCTTCGTACATTTTTTCATGTTAAAGCCGTCTCCGATTCTTGTTCTCTCGGTGGTGTTGGTTCTCGTTAGCTCGATAAACGGGCCCGTGCGACACCGATATTTAGATAGCAGTTCAGATACTTAGGGTAACGAACCTTTAAAACTCAATGTTCTGTTCCTAATGTGTCTCGAAACTTAAGTTAAGGCCTTAGAGTGGTAGCCTGCATGTTGCCATTTCCAAGCCGCCAGAATTTCCCAAAGCTTTCTCCTAAAGCAAACTTAAGTGTGATTTTCTAATTACTTTGCTTTATTTGAACCTTCAACGGCAAGCCGTAGTTGAAATCTACTCAATACAGGGCAGGACGAAAACTGTTAAGGTGTCCGGCATCGTGGGAGAGTAAACATACTCCCATCTTCCTTTTGTTTCCATGTCGGGCGGATTTCAGAAATAATTTTGTCGAATGAACATGTGACCGTGTCGTCGGCCTGTTGTTTGCTTTTTGTATATAGTCCCCAGTCCGCGTTTTGTACTTAGTCCGTGTTTTTTACCCGGTCCGCAGTCTGCAGTCAGCAGTCATCTTTTATTCAAATTAAAGCAAGGCCATGTCAGGTCCAAAATTTTTTGTGAAAAAATCCGAGGCCTCCTAACAGGAGTGGAACCTATGATCTTCCGAAGAGTACTAGTTTACCAGATCATTTTTAAATTTGTAATTTATTTGCCACACAAAAGCAAAAACAATACACAGAGTAAAACTGACTACAAAGGATTGCAAAGAGAAAGTGGCGCGGACTGACCTAAAAGAAACTAGGGGGCTTATGACAGATTAGGCCTCCTTGAGCTAAGGACTACCACTTGAATATACAATGGTCAGGTTTATACGCGTTATTGACCAAGCGTAAGGACAAGATGGCTGGATATTGACCAGTTCTTCGTCTCGTCCATAAAAACGCAAAAAAAAGAACGTGGCCAATATCCAGCCATCTTGACCGAACAAGCTTGCATTGATCAATAAGAGATTTACTATATTGACTATATTTCTCTCTCCTCCGGCGTTTTCCGTAAGACAAAACCGCTTCGATTCCGTCATATCACTTTGTGTTTAAATTTTCCGAAACTCGTCTATGTTACGTTTTCTTTGTTTTGACTGTCTTCTGTTGCCTTTTGTTACTCCATTACCAAGATTGTCCAAAGTTACGATTTTGTTTCCTTGCTCGGGAACAAAAACGGATATATAGTTCCTGGAGGGCAAGATGGGCCCATCTGGGCCGCTCGGGTAGCCGATTAGAGCACAGAATTAGCTTCATCTTGCCCGCTCGTGGAGCCTGCCGTATATTAAAAGCTGCATGTATTACAAAAGGGTGCCAAAGGTAGTTTAGTGTCAGTCGTAGCTATATCAGAAGAAATTTTCTCTTCAGCATTTAATTTCCTTAAACGAACAAATGAAACTAGGATTGATGACTTCATTGTCGAGGGAATTAAACTGGGCCTTGAGGGGAAAAAACAGAGAATTTCTTAATGTTTAATTTGTTCGACAATAGGGAAGTTTTGCCATCATTAAACTAGGGTCAGGCTACGTACGTCCCGCATACTGGTAAAGAAGATGGTGAATCCCATCTCTACAACAGTTTTACCTTATACATAAATGAAAAATCATTTTCGTGAGAAAGGCTTCGCACTCGGACTCCCTTTAAAAGCACTCTGATATTGAAGTAATATTGGCCCAGTGTAAAATCCATGACTAAGCTTTCACCGTTTTTATGAACCTCAGTAAACAACGTGAGAAAAAAGAACCGAGAAGAAACGTTTGTAGATTTTCATGCTTTTTTGTTTGTTTGTTTGTTTG
>BLFK01000490.1:4794019-4817697 GCA_014634185.1 Astreopora myriophthalma
CCCCCCCCATTTCGATTTAAGACCGTAGTTTCATAAAGATAGGCTCTTTGGTGGTGGGAGCGTTGGGCAGCCGGGTTCTGCAGTTAGCGGAGCACGGGTGACGTAAAACAAAAGAAATAAAAGACAAAACAAAACAACTCCAAATAAAGACTAATCCCAAGTGAACAAAAGACAACGCTTTCCGGTACATGCAGAAAGACCCGAAGGTTGTTTTCTAAAATGAGACGTTGGCCTTGCAATAGAGCGGTTTTCAGTTGACTGTCGTAAATTGAAAACCAAAGTAAATGCAGAGCCAATCACATTTTAAAGGTAACACGACCCTTAGCCAATCATAGATCAAAGCAATTCACGGTTTGGTTTTGCTAGCCAATCAGAACGCAAAGCAAGTAAATGCAGCCGGCGCCAAGCGCGGGAAAATCAGAATGACTTGATGGCAATTGGTTTTAGTTTTGCATCTGATTGGTTGAAAAGTTCGCGCAAGTTTTTTAATCCAATAATAAGGCAAAACGAAACCAAAGGAATCACTAATCATTACCTTCGACACTCAGTTAAAAGCCTCTCCAAGAAGTGAGCACTTTACTTCAAAAATCCAGTCGGCGCGTTTGTTTTTTTACTGTCGTCAATCAGAGTCAGGACGACACTCGACGGACCGTGAAAACCGAAAACCAACAAAGTGGAATCGAAAGCCCGCCAGTCCCAAAGCGCACAGCGGCCCTTTAAACCCGTCCGCTGCAGTGATTGATGGCAGTAAAAAGAAAAACTGTTGATCGGAATTTGAACGTCAGAGATCGCATGTCATTGAAAGGCGTAATAAAAGTTGTTATACACTTTGCTATCACTTTGCGATCCCCAGATTGATTACAGTAAGTGACTCACCGGTCGTTGGTGCCATCGTTGTTGCCGTCGTTGGTGCCGTCGTTGGTGTCGGCATTGGTCGCGTCGTCGCTGGCTGGACGTTAGGAATAATTTCGGCAAGTTGGTTCCCTGTGCGACTATGCTTTGGGAACTGGCCTGGTCGCACGTCATCGGTTAAATGGTAGGCCCATATGAAGTAATACGATTGTCCTTGCTAAAAATCAGGTGGAATATTAGAAAACCCAAACAAGAATAGGTGATTAAATTCGATAACATTACAATACGACTAAGTCTGGGACAGAACTATATTCGTTATCTAGTGCCCCAACTGCACTAGATAATTCAGTTTTGTACGTGTCGCATGCCTATCGTTTATGTCACGTGATATTGAATCTTCGGTTTTCAAGGTTACAGCTCTTTTATTTTGTGGTTTTGGACGCTTTAGGCGACAACTAGCCAAATTCATAGCTTAAAATCCTGGATTTTCGCGAGCGTTACTGCCCCGTCCAGTTAAATGAAAGTTAGGTCAGCCCGTTACGATGCTGGAACAAGCAAGCATTAAAAAACATGGCTGTTATCTGTTACTACCAGAAAGAAATAAGTGCAATCTTGATATGATGGATGTATCGCTAATGACGTGGGCACAGTGCAAAAAATACGAGTGCTCCTAACAGCAGTCGAATATGACTTTCCGATGACTTTTTCGGATGCTCTACCAATGAGCTATGACCTTCCGATCTCGACCATTGAGCGACGGAAGACTCGTGGGAGCTACTCCATTTAACTAGGTTCTGGTGACAAATGTTCTGCATATTGCCAGGAAGTACTAAAATGTCAAAATAGTGGCATTCTTGCAGTTGTAGTAAAGCCCTGTAGTGAATTTAAGCCCGCTAAATGTGAATGAATCTCAATCCGACAATCTTGCAAATACTGCCTTAGTCATATTTGAGATTCTGGACTTAAATGTCCTCAAGACACGCGTTACGTTGTGAGAACAAGCAAGCATTGAAAAACAATGTGATCAGTTACTAAAAGAGAGAAACAATCGCAGTGTTAGTCATATCTGAGGCCTGGATTGGGGGGAGGGCGGAACTCGCATACGAAAGAGGCGTGCATGCTTGTCGGAAATTTTTAAATTGAACTCCTAATGGAGACCAAGCTGGGCGCGGCCCAAGCTTTTTCTGATCCCTAAAAGAGACCACAAGTTCTGTGTCTATGAGAACCCCAGACCGGCAATGCGTGCTAACTAGTTGTTGCACTGCAACACATTTTGTGTTCCCGTTTATATATATATAAGGCTTTATCATTTGATTTTGGCTAAACAGAATTACATCAAATTTGCAATAATTTTCAATGTACAGTATATTACAATTATAATGTATCGATCGCGAGCACCTTAACCTAGCTTTCATCGCCACCGAGATTTTGATTATATTAAATATATATATTACGTAGATTTTTTCGCGTGCAACCCTAATCGAGACCTTCACGGCTAAATATAATGGCGTTTTGCCCAGAACACCCTAAGTGAGACCAAAATCCGAAATTTACACCCCTAAGCGACACGACGAGTATCCCCGCTACTTTTATATGCGAGCCTCAGCCTAATCGCCCTCCACCCCTCCCCCAAACCGGATCTGAGATTCTGGACTGAAATGTCGTCGAGACACGCCTTACCTGGATGGCAATATCTTTTTGTTGGTCGTTCGTGTCTCGCTTGCGGTAGAAGCTCAATGTTGTTACACCGCGCTCTTCCTTGGCGGAGATCGGCATCCAATCCTGTTGTGAATCTTCTGGTGGCATCCCGAAGCCACTTGTGAAATAGTCCTGTTGCAAGACGCAAACAAACGGGGAGATAGGATTCAGCACTGACTTATTTAACAATAAGGGGTAGCAGCCGTTTGTCCTCAGATGAGTCCCCTTGTGTTATAATGACCACTGAGCAACTGACTTTGTGAAAACTGCACCGAAGTAAGTATATTCTTACGTGTGAATTGCATCGGCCTTTTTCGGTAGAATACAGCGAATGGCCGCCCTAGATGGATTCGACTGGGCACTCTTTGCAAAATTCCAGCGTAACACCAAACGTTTATATTGGTTTCAGGCACCGGTTAGTTTTAGAGGGGGAGGCCTGGTGCAAATAGAGGTGTTAAAAGAATGATTATGGACATAGATTGTAATTAAATAAATAAAATCTATTTTACCGGAGGAATGTGCATGTTCAAATTTTTCCCGACCCACCCCTTTGTGAGGCACAATTTTTGATGACCATTCAAAGTACGCATTTGTCTTCCTAAAGAGACCATAAATTCGTGTTTCCCTCCCTATTTCCCTCTGTAAAAATCATAGACCCTTTACTTATTTGCACCAACCCTCCCCCTCCAAATAATACTGAGGGATCTTAAGCAACAAGGGCGGCAACGGCAAGGAGAACACCACAAAACAATAGGTTTAATTAGTAAAAACAATCGTTCTGCATGCCCTGCACATGCGTTTTACAATTTGGAACATTTCTTTGGTGTCCTCTTTAAAACAGCAACGTCAAATGACTAAATTGAGCCGTTAGGAGGGTGGGCGAAGGACGTCAGCACACGAAGTTGAATTTTTCTTTTTTCTCTCCTAACTCGAATACCGTTTACGGCAGTTTCATTTTTGGATAACAGACACACATTTTACATGCTGAAAGAATTAAAACAATGCCGAAGTGATTATAATAAAGGGAATTTTGAGACGACGTTCTCGTTGCCGTTGCTGCCTCGCTGCTAAAGCTCCCTTATGCCTTATGACCGCCTCCATCCCTCCCCCCCCTTTCCTCATGCATGCTGTTCGTCATACAAGCCGATAACTGCAAAAGAACTCACCTTCAAGTATCTTGATCCGCTTGCGACTCCACCTACGGCAACATCGTATCCAACCATGTCTGTCGGCGCTTGAGTTGCAACTCCAAATCCAATCCAGCCAGTGGCTCTAACTTCCACTGTGAAGTGTATAGTGTCCGTGCTGCCATTGAAAGTCCACGAGATGTTATATGCGCCGTCGTCGAGGGACAAAAAATTTGAAAAATGAAAAGGTGTACCAGATGCAGAAGCGACCATTGATGCGCTAGCTGTTGATAAATGATTGAACACTGTTAGAAGCGAGTACAAGCATAATTGGGAGCAGGCTTGGCGTAGTGTTGAAAGCTCTCGCTTTTCTCCAATGTGTTCCGGCAGTTCCATTCAAGGAGTCAGTGGGCTTGATGTGTGGTTGAGTTTGTAAGTTCTGTATGCCTGCTCCGAGAGGTCTTTCTGCTCAAAAATCAACGTTTTATTTTATTTGAGCTCAGTTGATTTGATCTCTGCAGTGTCCCTAGGTAGTGCTCCATCGCTGAATCACTTGACACTCGAGTGGAAGTCATTATTGTCATTAGACTGAATGACTGACTGGGTGGCTGAATAAACTGACTGACTAAATGAATGAATGACTGAACAAACGAAGGAGCGAGCGAGGGAGGGAAGGAACATTGAACGAACGAACATTGAACGAACGAACATTGAACGAACGAATGAACGAAAGACCAACGAACGAGCGCATGAATAGCACGAATGACTGTGATTTTGACCCACCTGGAGCAATTGATGCACTTGTTCTAGATGTAACGGAAGACGTAGTTACCGGATCCATTGCTGACACTGTCGACGTGCTCATTGCTGGTGGTGTTAATGAACTCAACAATTCCGATGCTAGTGTGGTCATAGCCTGCATTTCGGATGCACTAGGCGATATTGCTGCTGGCGTTGATGTTGTCAATGCCTCCATTGGTGATGTAGTCGTAGCATGCATCGTTGATGCACCCGTTTCCGCGGTTGTGTATGCACTCGCTGCGTATGTTGTGGTCATCATCAAGGGCTGATCTGCTGGGACCATTACTACTTTATCCGTACTCCAGCCCCGTGTGGAATGTATTCCGAAGTTGTTTGCGTTAGTGATGTCCGCGTTGTTGTAGGCCCAAATTAAAAAGACTTCACTGCCACGCTGCAATGAAAGCAGACAAAATATAGATCAACTAACACAATAATACCGATCTCGTGATGTGCGGCAAGTAATCTAGCTTGGTGTGTTAACTTCAATTTATGACCCGAGTGCGAAGCACGAAGGCCACAAATTGAAGTCTCGTTTGACATTGAAATTATTTGAAATTGAACTCACGTTTGACGCCGAGTCCCGGGGAAGCTTGCCTGGGCCATACTGTCACCACCGCGCAAACCCTGGTGCCCCCAAAACTTAAGCCTTTCGTGGAAAAGTAAGTCCTGGAAAACGCGAGCACCCAGCCCGAGGGCATATAGCGATAAAGGAGATTTAAAATGTACATAGGCCTCTACATCACACCATATTGTGAATCAGTCGACACTACCTTTTGTGCCGTAGGTAAGAGCTGCTTAACGGGACTGGGCTGTACGAAAATCCCCGGCACCTACCATAAAAACCTGCTTGAAAGCCTGAAGGATTCTCCAGTCACCGTGAAAGAAGACTCGAATGTGGTAAGATAGCTCTTAGTGTTAATACGGCATCGGGAAACACCGGTCCCTTGGACATTAATAGGCCTTTTGTATCGGTAAATCAATTAATGTTGCCGCTGCTCACTTGAGTAAAAACGATCTATTAAGTAAACTCACACCTCTGCTGTCTTAGATGAAGTTTGAAGGCATGCACTTACCCCCAAAGCCAAATCGTTGCTATCTTTGGTGTCACGTGGTCTTTCAAACTTGAGTTCTGTGCAGCCGTCTGCTTCAGATGCATTAAGGAGTGTGTAATCTTGGTTTGCATCAAGTGTAGGCCTGCTGCGTCCAAATGTTTTATAGTCCTGAAAGAAAAAGTTAAAATCAGATAGCTCATAAGTTGTGGTCCTGTTTTTGTTAGCAAACAGCAGCTTTCTACACCTGTGTATTTGTCTTGTTTTTCTTTGGATCAAAAGGGATTGAAATTCAAGTTGGGAAACTCCGTCTCCCAGTACCTGCCAGCATTTGCTACAAAGTCGCTGTTACACTACAATGTCTCGTGCAACTTGTGTCGTAATACATGACTGCATGAGGTAATCAGAACTCGTTGTGAATGTATGTAGCAGACGCCAAGCGCGGGAAAACGCGGGTGCGCAAGTCGTGAAGCTTCTGATTGGTTGAAAAAAGTGACGCGAGATGTTTTGGCCAATCAAGTAACGTCGCATACCGAACCCAAGGCAGTGACTTTCCACACCCAACTGAAAACTGCTCTAATAAAACTAGGAACTTACGGATAAATATCCCTCGTTATTCATGAATCCGCCAACAATCACATCGTAGTCCACCATGTTGTTCGGTGCTACCTCTGCGAAGCCAAACCCAACCCAACCGGTCGTCTTTACTCTTAAGTAATAAATCATCTTGTCATTGTCAGCATCAAACATCCACTGCACAAGAAACTGATTGTTGTCAAAGGAGAGGGAATTTACCGGCATTTCTGTGGATGGAGTTATAAATCATTATTATCGTCATCATCATCATCCAAGAGTGAATAGGTAAGAGCGTTGCTATGGTGTGGATGGGCTCCCCAGCACAGTCACAAATGAGTATTTTTGGAATACCCGTTCCCACAAAAATTAGTTGTCATGTCTCCGGAAAAAAAAAAACGCAGAAGCAATTTCGCGTGACATGACTTCTCCTGATTAGCTAAGGTGGCGGCCCTCTGTTTGTTTTCGCGCGTTATGGGTATCGAAATTAAAATGAAGTCTATTTGCTACTGTGCTGGATGAAGACCGTAAATTGATAGAGGAACACTCTTACCCAATTCACTCGTGCACCATTTTAAAGGGAACCTACAGAACGATAACTTT
This sequence comes from Astreopora myriophthalma, assembly GCA_014634185.1. Classification (NCBI taxonomy): domain Eukaryota; kingdom Metazoa; phylum Cnidaria; class Anthozoa; order Scleractinia; family Acroporidae; genus Astreopora; species Astreopora myriophthalma. Next base: position 4,800,723 of record BLFK01000490.1, read on the forward strand.
AAACGGAAGGAAATGATGTTTACGATCAAATTTGCTTGAAGTGTTTGCAAAGAAAGGATTTGCATGGGAAAAAACTGAGTTGTAGAATCCCTTATTTCCACTTTTCACATTTATCGGGCGCCGCCATCTTGAATGATTGTGACGTAACTTGGTTGCCCTATTGTTCTGACATAAAGAGCTTTTGTATAATAACAATTGGGCAACCAACTTACGCCAGAATTATTTAAGATGATGGCGCCCGGGAATTTTAAAAGTGGAAATACACGGCGATTCTAAAACTGAGTTTTTTCGTCACACCAACAATTTCTTTGAAAAAAATTCAAACAAATTTGAGTGTAAACGTCATTTCCTGCCTTTTAAAGTTATCTTTTTGTAGCAGTGGAGGTTCTCTTTAACTACCGTGATCATTTTTGTCTCACGGCTCGCCGTGAAACGGTTTCCAGGACAACACTTTTCCGATTGGTCTTGTTAGCAGCTCCCCGATTTAAACGTGAGTTTACTATCTGGACATTGATTGGTCGGTTATTTTCGTGTCACAAGCAATCAGACGAAAGATCAGTATTCGGAGAAACCGAGTAGCAATAAGAATTACGGATCCTGAGAAATATTTCAGATGCTAAAGCGTACATGAGAATAGGTAATCGCCAACAAAGGAAATATGTCCGTTGTTACTTAATAATAATAATAATAATAATAATAATAATAATATTATTATTATTATTAACAATAATAATAATAATAATAACACAAAGTTTGAAAAATGAAAAGGTGTAGCAGTTGCAGAAGCGACCATTGATGCGCTAGCTGTTGATAAATGATTGAACACTGTTAGAAGCGAGTACAAGCATAATTGGGAGCAGGCTTGGCGTAGTGTTGAAAGCTCTCGCTTTTCTCCAATGTGTTCCGGCAGTTCCATTCAAGGAGTCAGTGGGCTTGATGTGTGGTTGAGTTTGTGGGTTCTGTATGCCTGCTCCGAGAGGTCTTTCTCTGGGTTCTCAGTTTCCCCATCTGCTCAAAAATCAACGTTTTATTTTATTTGAGCTCAGTTGATTTGATCTCTGCAGTGTCCCTAGGTAGTGCTCCATCGCTGAATCACTTGACACTCGAGTGGAAGTCATTATTGTCATTAGACTGAATGACTGACTGGGTGGCTGAATAAACTGACTGACTAAATGAATGAATGACTAGACGAACGAAGGAGCGAGCGAGCGAGGGAGGGAAGGAACATCGAACGAACGAACATTGAACGAACGAACATTGAACGAACGAATGAACGAAAGACCAACGAACGAGCGCATGAATAGCACGAATGACTGTGATTCTGACCCTCCATTGGTGATGTAGTCGTAGCATGCATCGTTGATGCACCCGTTTCCGCGGTTGTGTATGCACTCGCTGCGTATGTTGTGGTCATCAAGGGCTGATCTGCTGGGACCATTACTACTTTATCCGTACTCCAGCCCCGTGTGGAATGTATTCCGAAGCTAATTGCGTTAGTGATGTCCGCGTTGCTGTAGGCCCAAATTAAAAAGACTTCACTACCACGCTGCAATGAAAGCAGACAAAATATAGATCAACTAACACAATAATACCGATCTCGTGATGTGCGGCAAGTAATCTAGCTTGGTGTGTTAACTTCAATTTATGACCCGAGTGCGAAGCACGAAGGCCACAAATTGAAGTCTCGTTTGACATTGAAATTATTTGAAATTGAACTCACGTTTGACGCCGAGTCCCGGGGAAGCTTGCCTGGGCCATACTGTCACCACCGCGCAAACCCTGGTGCCACCAAAACTTAAGCCTTTCGTGGAAAAGTAAGTCCTGGAAAACGCGAGCACCCAGCCCGAGGGCATATAGCGATAAAGGAGATTTAAAATGTACATAGGCCTCTACATCACACCATATTGTGAATCAGTCGACACTACCTTTTGTGCCGTAGGTAAGAGCTGCTTAACGGGACTGGGCTGTACGAAAATCCCCGGCACCTACCATAAAAACCTGCTTGAAAGCCTGAAGGATTCTCCAGTCACCGTGAAAGAAGACTCGAATGTGGTAAGATAGTTCTTAGCGTCAATAGGGCATCGGGAAACAGCGGTCCCTTGGACATTAATAGGCCTTTTGTATCGGTAAATCAATGTGGCCGATGCTCACGTGAGTGAAAACGATCTATTAAGTAAACTCACACCTCTGCTGTCTTAGATGAAGTTTGAAGGCATGCACTTACCTCCAGAGCCAAATCGTTGCTATCGTTGGTGTCACGTGGTCTTTCAAACTTGAGTTCTGTGTAGCCGCCTACTTCAGATGCATTAAGGAGTGTGTAGTCTTGGTTTGCATCAAGTGTAGGCCGCCTGCGTCCAAATGTTTTATAGTCCTGAAAGAAAAAGATAAAACCGTATGGCTTGTCGTCAAAAGAAGAACAAAAGTTGTGTTCCTCTTTTTGTTAGCCAGAAGACAGCTTTCTTCGCCTATCTATCTCCAATCTAATGCATGTAGCCAAGCGCGAAAACGCGTGTGCGCAAGTCGCGATTAATTTAGCTTCGGATTGGTTGAAAAAGAGGCACGAGACTTTTTGGCCAATCATGTATTGTTGTAGAGCAACGCCAAATCAATTGCGGAACTACTTTCGGCATCCAACTGAAAACTGCTCTAATAAAACTAGAAACTTACGGATAAATATCCCTGGCCGTTGTTGAATCCGCCAATAATCACGTCGTAGTTGACCATGTTGTTTGGTGCTGTCTCTGCGAAGCCAAACCCAATCCACCCGATCGTCTTTACTCTTACGTGATAAAACATCTTGTTAGCCTGAGAATCAAATCTCCACAGGACAAGAAACCGATCGTTGTCAAAGGAGATGGTGAATACCGGCATTTCTGTAAATGAAGTTAAATCATCATTGTAGTCGTCGTTGTCATTAGGGAGCTTACGAAACGACGACGACGACGGCTACGAGGACGTCACTTAAAAATGTAAGCATCACTACGCAACTATCTCATGTCGTTCCGTATTTAAAATGTATAGTAACTGTCGAGGAATTAAACTGGTACGAGCGGGTTGGAAGCGTAAGGAGAGAACTAAAAATTAAAGGACACATGTTAACGTCCTCCACAGAGCCTGAAAAGTGGTCATTTCACGTCGTTATTTACGAGATGGCGGCAAAGAAATGTACCAAAATGTAAAACGCACGTGCACAGCGTGCAGAGCCATTGTTTTTGCTCACTAAATGTATTGTTTTGTGGCGTCGTCGTTTCGTAAGCTCCCTATTCATCAGAGACGAAGGCCTAAAAAGTAAAATCCTCTTCCCCCATTTCGATTTAAGACCGTAGTTTCATAAAGATAGGCTCTTTGGTGGTGGGAGCGTTGGGCGGGTTCTGCAGTTACCGGAGCACGGGTGACGTAAAACAAAAGAAACAAAAGACAGAAAACAAAACAACTCCAAATAAAGACTAATCCCAAGTGAACAAAATACAACGCTTTCCAGTACGTGCAGAAAGACCCGAACGTTGTTCTCTAAAATGAGAAGTTGGCCTTGCAATAGAGCGGCTTTCAATTGAGTGTCGTAAAGCAAAGCCAAAAGCAAAGTAATTGCAGAGCCAATCACATTTTAAAGGTAACACGACCCTCAGCCAATCATAGATCAAAGCAATTCACGGTTTGGTTTTGCTAGCCAATCAGAACGCAAAGCAAGTCAATGCAGCCGGCGCCAAGCGCGGGAAAATCAGAATGACTTGATGGCAATTGGTTTTAGTTTTGCATCTGATTGGCTGAAAAGTTCGCGCAAGTTTTTTAATCCAATAATAAGGCAAAACGAAACCAAAGGAATCCCAAATAATTACCTTCGACACTCAGTTAAAAGCCTCTCTAAGAGGTGAGCACTTCAGTTCAAAAATCCAGCCGGCGCGTTTTTTTTTTTTTCTATTGTCGCCAATCAGAGTCAGGACGACACTCGACGGACCGTGAAAACCGAAAACCCGCCAGTCACAAAGCGCACTGCGGCCCTTTAAACCCGTCCGCTGCAGTGACTGATGCCAGTGAAAAGCCAAACTGTTGATCGGAATTTGAACGTCAGAGTTCGCATGTCATTGAAATGCGTAATAAAAGTTGTTATACACTTTGCTATCACTTTGCGGTCCCCACATTGATTACAGTAAGTGACTCACCAGTCGTTGGTGCCATCGTTGGTGTCGGGATGGGCTGATCTGCTCCAACCATGACTACTTTATTCGCACTCCAACCCCGGCTAGAATGTATTCCAAAGTTGGTTGCGGAAGTGATGTCCGCGTTGCTGTAGGCCCAAATTATAAAGACTTCATCACCGGCCTGCAATTAAAGCAGATAAAAATAATATAGATCAACCAACAAGGTGTAACAGCGGTCTCGTGAAGCGCGGTAAAAATCTGGCTTGGTGTCTTTTAAGACTTTTATATTTCGTTGGATACTTTATTTCCGTGTCAATGAATTTCGCGGCAGAGTACAAATTGAGGACACTCTTGACATAAACGAAATCAAACAAAAAACTTGCTTTGTCAGAAAGGTGGTAAACCCGGAGATCCAGAGGGTCCCGGGTACTTCTCTGAGCAGGATAGCGGACCGAATAACAAGCTCAACCTACGTTTGGGAAGTTGAAAAATAAGTGGACAGCGAAATGTTTAACTTTTGCCGAGGACCAACCGGGGGGGGGGATGGGAGAGGGAAGGGAGGGTGGGCAGGTTCGAACCTGCTGTGGCCCCGCTATGCGCGAAGAGCTAGTCCGAAACTCGTATAAACCATTGCATCTCATCACTTGGGGAATTAACCGACACAATTTTTTACCCAGTTGCTTAACGGGAATGGACTTTTTAAGTGAAAGCTGTTTATATACAGAAGAAGGTTCGAACCACCGTGAAAGAAGGCTCGAATGTGGTAAGTTAGCTCAGTCTTCGTTAATATGGCACTGGCAAACAGCGTTTGAGAATAATAGGCCATTTTGGAGGTCACTTCAGCCTCTTTTTCAAAGCGAGTCCAAATGCGAAGTGTTTGTGATGGTAATCACTGTATTACTTTTCATGTATATAAATGTAATTTTTAAAAGAAAGACATCGTTCTCGGGCCCGCTTTTGAAAACATGCTGAATTGAACTCGGAAATGTAGACAGTGGAGAAGCCGTTAGGACCCCAGTTTAGTGTCAGTTTACGAGACGTGTCCGCTAGCGGAAGTTTTCCCTCAAGCGTACGGGATTTTCCCCGCAATTGGAGGTTCGACTGTAGTACAATTTCACATTCTTTGAATTTACACCTCACTACTCCTATCCGATTCGCAACATTTCCCGCTCTACTGAGTAGACTCGCGCCTTGGCGCTTTTAGATAAAGTTTGAAGGCATGCACTTACCCCAAAAGCCAAATCGTTGCCATCGCTGGTGTCACGTGGTCTTTCAAACTTGAGTACTGTGCAGCCGTCTGCTTCAGATGCATTAAGGAGTGTGTAATCTTGGTTTGCATCAAGTGTAGGCCTGCTGCGTCCAAATGTTTTATAGTCCTGAAAGAAAAAGTTAAAATCAGATAGCTCATAAGTTGTGGTCCTGTTTTTGTTAGCAAACAGCGGCTTTCTACACCTGTGTATTTGTCTTGTTTTTCTCTGGATCAAAAGGGATTGAAATTCAAGTTGGGAAACTCCGTCTCCCAGTACCTGCCAGCATTTGCTACAAAGTCGCTGTTACACTACAATGTCTCGTGCAACTTGTGTCGTAATACATGACTGCATGAGGTAATCAGAACTCGTTGTGAATGTATGTAGCAGACGCCAAGCGCGGGAAAATGCGGGTGCGCAAGTCGTGAAGCTTCTGATTGGTTGAAAAAAGTGACACGAGATGTTTTGGCCAATCAAGTAACGTCGCATACCGAACCCAAGGCAGTGACTTTCCACACCCAACTGAAAACTGCTCTAATAAAACTAGAAACTTACGGATAAATATCCCTCGTTATTCATGAATCCGCCAACAATCACATCGTAGTCGATCATGTTGTTTGGTGCTACCTCTGCGAAGCCAAACCCAACCCAGCCGGTCGTCTTTACTCTTAAGTAATAAATAATCTTGTCATTGTCAGGATCAAACATCCACTGCACAAGAAACTGATTGTTGTCAAAGGAGAGGGAATTTACCGGCATTTCTGTGGATGGAGTTATAAATCATTATCATCGTCATCATCGTCATCCAAGAGTGAATAGGTGAGAGCGTTGCTATGGTGTGGGTGGGCTCCCCGGCACAGTCACAAATGAGTATTTTTGGAATACCCGTTCCCGCAAAAATTAGTTGTCATGTCTCCGAAAAAAAAAACGCAGAAGCAATTTCGCGTGACACGACTTCTCTTGATTAGCTAAGGTGGCGGCCCTCTGTTTGTTTTCGCGCGTAATGGGTATCGAAATTAAAATTGAGTCTATTTGCTACCGTGCTGGATGAAGACCGTAAATTGATAGAGGAACACTCTTACCCAATTCACTCGTGCACCATTTTAAAGGGAACCTGCAGAATGATAACTTTAAAGGGAAGGAAATGATCTTTACGATCAAATTTTCTTGAAATGTTTGCAAAGAAAGCATTTGCATGAGAAAAAACTGAGTTTTAGAATCGCTTATTTCCACCCTTTACATTTATCGTGCGCCGCCATCTTGAATGATTGTGACGTAACTTGGTTGCCCTATTGTTCTGACATAAAGAGCTTTTGTATAATAACAATTGGGCAACCAACTCACGCCAGAATTATTTAAGATGATGGCGCCCGGGAAATTTAAAAGTGGAAATACACGATTCTAAAACTGAGTTTTTTCGTCACACCAACAATTTCTTTGAAAAAAATTCAAACAAATTTGAGTGTAAACGTCATTTCCTGCCTTTTAAAGTTATCTTTTTGTAGCAGTGGAGGTTCCCTTTAACTACCGTGATCATTTTTGTCTCACGGCTCGCCGTGAAACTGTTTCCAGGACAACACTTTTCCGATTGGTCTTGTTAGCAGCTCCCCGATTTAAACGTGAGTTTCCTATCTGGACATTGATTGGTCGGTTATTTTCGTGTCACAAGCAATCAGACGAAAGATCAGTATTCGGAGAAACCGAGTAGCGATAAGAATTACGGATCCTGAGAAATATTTCAGATGCTAAAGCGTACATGAGAATAGGTAATCGCCAACAAAGGAAATATGTCCGTTGTTACTTAATAATAATAATAATAATAATAATAATAATGCATTTGTATAGCGCACACAACCACTTATTGCGCGAGCGCCTCACAATACTAAGACGACAGAATAAATAAAAAAACTACTATAAGTACTAACGAACGGCTCTTAATAAATTTAGAAGAAAGAAAAGTCTTAAGTACTGTATTGTACTGGATTTGCGTATGTCTAGAGGAACAGTGTACGAGATCTTTGGAGCGTAGACAGCAAAAGGCCTATCCCCATACTAGGGTTTAGTTCTAGACCTGGGTCGCATCAGCAAGTCCTGAGAGCCTTAACGTAAGATCGATAAGCAGCGTGTTAACAGCGTGTTGACTATTACTAGATATACATTGTGCTATCTCTTTTCAATCTCCAGATTGATTACAGCGATTAATATCATGGGTGACAAATTACCCCTTAATTTTGGCGCGAAATTTCAGCGTTAATTTATAATTTCACATGTGAAATTACAATGTTGCAATGGCAACTTTTCCTACGGTGCCAAAATGGCGTCTTGTGAGCGTAATTTGTCACCCATAATCTTAATCAGTAATCGAATGATATAGTTACGAAATTAGGGAATCACTTCACTTGCGTTTTGTCCAAAATCAAATAAGTTCCTCTCCTTAAGGCTCGGGAAATTATTTGATTTTGGACAAAACGCGCGTGAAATTATTCCCTAATTTCACTCGTCACTATTTTATTACCCATACAAATGACTCACCAGTCGTCGGTGGTGGTGGGACGGTGGGAATAACTTCGATGGGTTGAAATCCTCTGGAACTGGAATTATGCCGCGAGAACTGGCCTGGTTGCTGAATGTCATCGTCATGGTAGGCCCATATCAAAAAATACGATTGTCCTTCCTGAAAATCAGATAGAATGTTAGAAAAATCAAACTAGAGAAGATCTAACATCACAAAACGATTGAGTTATGGACTTTACCCGTAAACTATTCCATTTCAATAAGCCATTTCAGAGTCCACGTCAGCCTCTTTTTCAAAGCGAGTCTAAGTACCTTGCATATGATTAAAAATTGATTTTCACGAGAAAGACCACACTTAGAGTCGCTTTTAGAAGAGGCTGAAGTGAAGTCGGAAATGCCTATTTCAGTGCAACTGAACTAAATCCGCAGGCATATTTTTGGGAGTATTTTGACGAAGAACATTTTGATTTGGTTAACTCCGCGATTACCTCAATTGTCAGTGCCCCGTGAATTGCGTAAAATTTGCGTCAAAAAAAGCCGCCATGCGAGCAGGCTTTCGGAGGGGCTTGGGAGAGACTGGGGTGGGATGGTACTCTCGTTCCAATCATATGGCGGGAATGTGTCCCGCGTGGATAGCCCACGCTCAGAGAACACATTCCGGCCAAATGATTGGCTGTTGCCTAATCCCCTTGGGACTGTCTGCACAGCGTAGGAGTCGATTTAAAAATAACTTGAGACATATTACCTTTATTTTCTCTTGGTTTCGGTACATTTTGACTGCTGTTTGAAAATCGGAAAAACCGAAGGAAAACCTCTCGGACCAGACTGGAGAGCCAACAAACTCAACCCAAATATGACGCCGAGTCTCATACCTGACCCTGGGTCATATTGGTGGGGCGTGACTACCCTCACTGCTACACTAACCCTTTTCCCTGCTATCAGGCACTCTCAGGCACAGCCAGGTCTCAGCAAGGCTACTTACCTCGATTGCAATATCGTTTGCGGCATCGGTGGTATTTCGCTTGCGGTAAAACTTCAACGTTGTAACGCCATTGTGTTCCGTTGCGTTTTGTAAATTCCAGTCCTGTTGACTGTCCAAAGGAGGTTGCATTCTTCCTCGTGTGAAATAATCCTGAGGAGAGAAACGGAAAGGGAGAACACGTGGAATAATGGGCACAGAAACGAGAGCATTCGACTTAATCAGGGACACCATGAACATTCTGACTCAGAAATAGGACACAGGTCTTCAAACCTTAGAAACACTATTTTTCTTTTAAATTCACATTTCCGTTTCAGAAAACAAATTGGGAACACAACGATGGGACAGATTCTTTACTACATCAGGTAATTTTAAAATCCATTAAAACCACTCGGGATATATAAAGAGAATCATCAGAAGCCGTCTAAATGTGACGACACAAATTACAAGTTAAAGCAGGAGCCCGTAACTAGAAGCGTCCATATGTCATAGTCCAGGTCACCTGTGCATAAGTAGATGAGGTTATTTTCAGTTTTTGAAAGTCCCGTGAAAAGTGGTTGCCATGGTTGCAAGTGCTCTTCTCTGTGCAAAAAATACGTGGCCTAAAAAAAATGAGCTGTCAATCGCTGTCATACTAAGCCATTTAATTGGCTGAATTGGATGAACGTGCCTGTGTCTTTCTTTTAGCGCGCGATAGGGCGTTCCAAAAATAGCTCAGTCTACTCCTGCTTCTGCGCTCCTGTTTAAACCTATTTCTCTCAGAGGTGGTGCATCTCACTTCTTTTTACCAATTGACGAAGAGAATTGACGTCAAATAGAGCGGTTTTCAATTGAGTGTGTCGTAAACCAAAACCAAACTGAATTAGTACAGAGTCAATCACGTTCTGAAGGAAATGCATTCTTTAGCCAACCACAAATCGAAGTAATTCACGACGTGGTTTAATTAATTCCGGTAGTACTATTAATTCTACGTACGAAAATCAACAAAATGTCACAGTTGACGAGATCATACGGACCCACATCACAATCTTAGAATACGTATTCCACGTCACCTTACAACTGAAAGAAAAAAAAATTGCCACAAATACATTGGGTACCGAAACTCCACAAGACACCGTACAAAGCACGATTTACTGCAGGCTCAAGTTCATGCACCACTACTAAGATCTCCAAATTGATTAGTGAGTGCCTTAAACTAGTCAAGAGTCACTGTACTTCGTAATCTCGAACCCAGATCTCACTCTGTTTGACGCCTGGCCGTGGGAGATCTGGGTTCGAGATTATGTACTTCGTACTGCAAAACTATATTGGAAAGAACAGGTGTTAACTGCACGTGGATCATAAACAATTCGTTGGATGTGATTCGCACATTGGAGGAGAAGCAACTTTCGCTTAATCAGGTGAGCACTTGGGATTTTTCTACTCTTTATACTAGCCTTCCACATGCCAAACTTAAACATCAACTCCATGATCTACTCGAAAGGGTTTTTCACACCAGAGGCAAGAGTTTCATAGCAACCAATAATTTCCGCACTTTTTGGACTTATGATAGGAAGTATCCTAAGTACACTTACTTCAAGTGTAGGGAACTGTGCCTCGCTATTGACTTTCTTATTGATAATATCTACGTCCGCTTTGGAAACTCGATTCTACAGCAAGTTATTGGTATACCAATAGGCACGAACAGCGCACCTTTGTTAGCTGATTTGTTCCTTCACACCTTCGAGTATGCTTTCATGCTCAGAACAATGAAACATGACATGACCAAAGCCGTCCAATTTAGCAACGCCTTTCGTTATATCGACGATTTATTTAGCATTAACAATGAGAATTTTGGAAATTACATCAACGCTATTTACCCGTCGGAACTAGAAGTAAAGGACACAACCTTAACATGAAATGAAGTGTGTTATCTGGATACGAGAATCAAGAATGGTGACAGTAACACACCTTTCCATCTCAGCGTCTACGACAAGAGGGATGACTTCTCATTTCGGATTGTTAACTTCCCTTATATGGACAGCAACATTCCCGTCAACCCGGCCTATGGTGTTTACATATCTCAACTGAACAGATATCCCAGAATTTGAACATCGAAGCTGGATTGTATACATAGACTTCGCCGACTTTCAACACGTCTCCTCCACCAAGGCTTCAAATCTATGCTGCTTCGTAAATCATTAACTAAATTCTTCAAACGCCACGGTGCTATCGTTGAGAGGTATGGTACTACACTACGCCGGGGAGATTAAATTAACAATCCAGGATTGAAAGAAACGCCGTATCCTTTGTTATTTTAAATCCTTTATATCATCCTATCGCCCCTATTTAATTTCTATATTCTACATTATGCAGGTGCGCGCGCGCAATTTTCCTCTGGTTGTATGCGTGCTTTGCTTATTTAGTTTACGTGTGTGCTTAGTTCGTAATTTAACGGACTATTTAACGTATTTTGCGTTGTTTTCTTCACTAATATGTCTTGTCAGTAACTGTGCTCACACTGTGGGTGGCTCCTCCTAAAATGTTCTGCAATTGGTATAGGATTTAATGGAGCCGAATTCAATTGTAGTATTGCACACATTTTGGGCATTCTACCGATGAACAGTTACGGATTTTAGATATATTTAGAAGCAACGTACATTTATTTACAGTCTGTCCACTTTGAATTACTAGCCTGTCAGAATGGAGTGGAAATAAAGGCAGCCGACACTAAGCGGGGGAAATCGAGAGTGGCTAAATCGCAGTTTCTTTTCGTTCTGATTGGCTAGTAAAACCAAATCGGAAATTACTTCGATTTGTGATTGGCTGGAGAGAGTATTGCCTCAGAACGTGATTGGCTCTGCAGTTACTTTGTTTGTTTGTTTTTGTTTTGTTTTGTTTTTTTGGGGGGGGGTTTCCTACACTCAATTGAAAACCGTTCTATCCAAAAATCGGTCAAATATCTCATTGAATAGTAAAGAGGGACTATTATAGGGGGGCGCACAGCCAGTAAACCGCTTTGTTTTTCTCCTTGAGACCGAAACCGCCTTTATGGCTTCTGAGACTGCAAACCGCTTTCGTTTTCTCCTTAAGACCGAACCCGCCTATAATCTCTTATAAACCCTTTCGAAAAACCGCCACCAAACATACAAAAATCGAAAACCGCGTGATAAATTTATCATTTCCCGCAACCGCGCAGTAATTTCTTGACCGTAAACCGCCACAAAAGCACGACTTAAACCGTAGACCGAGACTCAAAATTGGCTTAAACCGCCAGACCGCCAGTGTGTAATAGACCCTCAGTAAAGTCAAATATATTCATAGCCGGGATCGCGTTTCGTTCTCCTCGAAAAACTGCGGCTTTGTCATGATTTGGCATAGAGGCGTCTCCATAGTGATGCCAAACAAACAACAACGGCTTTAAAATGTGTCTCTTGTTTTGTCATAACTTGGAGGAAAGCTGTTTCCATGGTGACGCTAAACGCTTTCGTGAAACTGTGATGAAAGCTACCGTTCACTGCGAAAGCTTAGAAACGTCATCCCAGTTGAGGAGTAAACTGATGTATTAGAACCTTTGTAGCTGTAAAGACCCTTGTGAATTGCAAAGGCCAATAAAACTCAACCTAACCGGAAGAATCGCATAGTTTTTGGTCGAGATCTTACTGATCTCTCACACTTGTTAATTCAATGAGATCCTTCACTTTTAAACGCTTCTTTTCAGCAAACTGTACACTTCAATGTTTCGGGAACAGATGTTTCTAGTTATCTGTCAACAAGTCTTTAAAATTAACAAGCGTAATTAAAATTAAACCAACACCTGGGGGTTGTGTGTACGCCACCAATGGTCGAAAAAAAAAGGCCCCTCCCTAAAAGATAGAGCACGCACATTTTTTTAATAAGAATTTTCCTTGTATTCAATACATCAGTTTCTACCCTCTAAAATACTTGAATTCCTAGGTTATTTGTATGTGTTTGTGTAAGTCATTTCCTTGAATATTCCCTAGTCAGTCAATTATATTTCAAGTTGGTAGAATATCAAACAAAGGGGCTGAGTATCACGCAATTTATGGTATTTTAGGACGCTTTTCGATTTATAGTAGCGGTAAGATAATGGCCAGAATTCCTTTAAAAGGCTATTGTAATGCAAAGAACCTGTTTATAGACGCTTTGAGCGGCAGATCACGTTTTCACGCAAAAAAATCGCCTGTAACATAATTTAAGCTCATTGTTTTGTTCTAGATTTACTTTGTTTCTCGAAACTACTTACAGTTTAGAAACTAGTCGAGTGCTAACTTTTAAAATTTACATTGAGTGAATTTTGATCAAAAATCGTTGTATCTCCTATTACACGGTCCCTTTAAGAGGCGAATGCATGATCCTGAATATCTATGGAAAAGGGTGAGAAACTACTGAACTGGCTTTGTATACTGAGCTATTTTCTAAACTATTATACTTACGTGTAAGTAAGCAGATCCGTTCGTGAAAACCCCTCCGACTGCCACATCGTAGTTCATCATCATGGTAGGGGCGTTCAAAGCGAAACCGAAGCCAACCCAACCTGTCGCTTGAACTTCTACCAAAAACTCAAGAGTATCCGAAGAGGCGTTAAAATTGTAGGACACATTGTACTTCCCTTGGTCGAAACTAAATTTGTAGGCAAATTCGCTACTGCTCTTTGTGCAGGCCACAAAGAGCACTAAAAGATAAAGCTGAAAAGTCGTCATTTTAAGTTGAACTGAAGGGCTTGACGCTTGAAACTGAAATGACTGTATCTACGAATGTGATGACTAATGTACCCCTGCGACTGATCGAGCGAATATCGGTTATTTCCGGCTGTGTTAGCTTGTTTGTAGTTTGGGTGCGATGGAAAAGTGCAATGATCCTTGTCGATTGTACAGAAACATACATAGCAAAGCATTGCGAAACAATGCTCTCTGAAAGAGCCATCATTCATATGTAAAGGTTACATAATAGACCGGGTCTCAGCGACGGTTGTTTCATATACCTACAGCAAATTAAAGGCACGTATGGTCACGTCTTAAAGCATCGATTTTGTTCCTGGTAACCACAAGTTATACTTCTTTTAAAACACCATTTGTATCAAATGTGAGATTGTACCTCTTTTCTAGGCACAGCTAGAGACTGGTGTTCTCTTTTCAAGCTAAAGCTGGTCAAGAACGAACTGCTGTTAATAATTTGCATCCCTGACCGACGACCAAAAATTCAATTTTTGTGAAGCAGTCAACCAGATGCAAATTATTGGTTTTGCACTGATAACAGCGGGAGAGAACTTCTATACTTCTATACAAAAGCACTAAAACTTGGCATTTACGAGTTCACTTCAGCCTGATTTTCAAATCGGTCAGTATAAAAGACAGACTGCGGACTGCGAACTGGGTATAAAACGTAGACTAAATATAAAATGCGGACTGCGGACTGTGGATTTTGTACTAACCTAGACGCCGACTGAAAAGCCTGAAGTCTGCTGATGTGGCTGTTTCTGCAAAAGCTATCTCCAGAGACCTTTCGGGTTGTACGTCCGTGTCATAATATTATCGCGTGATAGAAATGAAAAGTGACAAAATGGCCGCACCAAACGAAGGTTTTCGTAACGTTAGCGATTTTATCTCAAAATTGTACTTTTCTTGGTCAGTTTAGCACCGAGGCAATCAAAAGAACTACAAGAGGGAAGAACGGAAACATCATAGCCATTTTAGAATCCTCACAAGGAGCAGTTCTTCGTACATTTTTTCATGTTAAAGCCGTCTCCGATTCTTGTTCTCTCGGTGGTGTTGGTTCTCGTTAGCTCGATAAACGGGCTCGTGCGACACCGATATTTAGATAGCAGTTCGGATACTTAGGGTAACGAACCTTTAAAACTCAATGTTCTGTTCCTAATGTGTCTCGAAACTTAAGTTAAGGCCTTAGAGTGGTAGCCTGCATGTTGCCATTTCCAAGCCGCCAGAATTTCCCAAAGCTTTCTCCTAAAGCAAACTTATGTGTGATTTTCTAATTACTTCGCTTTATTTGAACCTTCAACGGCAAGCTGTAGTTGAAATCTACTCAATACAGGGCAGGACGAAAACTGTTAATGTGTCCGACATCGTGGGAGAGTAAACATACTCCCATCTTCCTTTTGTTTCCATGTCAGGCGGACTTCAGAAATAATGTTGTCGAATGAACATGTGACCGTGTCGTCGGCCTGTTGTTTGCTTTTTGTATATAGTCCCCAGTCCGCGTTTTGTACTTAGTCCGTGTTTTTTACCCGGTCCGCAGTCTGCAGTCAGCAACCATCTTTTATTCAAATTAAAGCAAGGCCATGTCAGGTCCAAAATTTTCTGTGAAAAAATCCGAGGCCTCCTAACAGGAGTGGAACCTATGATCTTCCGAGTACTAGTTTACCGGATCATTTTTAAATTTGTAATTTATTTGCCGCACAAAAGCAAAAGCAATACACAGAGTAAAACTGACTACAAAGGATTGCAAAGAGAAAGTGGCGCGGACTGACCTAAAAGAAACTAGGGGGCTTATGACAGATTAGGCCTCCTTGAACTAAGGACTACCACTTGAATATACAATGGTCAGGTTTATACGCGGTAGTGACCAAGCGTAAGGACAAGATGGCTGGATATTGACCAAGTTCGTCTCCTCGTCCATAAAAACGCAAAAAAAAGAACGTGGCCAACATCCAGCCATCTTGACCGAACAAGCTTGCATTGGTCAATAAGAGATTTACTATATTGACTATATTTCTCTCTTCTCGTTTTCCGTAAGACAAAACCGCTTCGATTCCGTCATATCACTTTGTGTTTAAATTTTTGTATTTTCCGAAACTCGTCTATGTTACGTTTTCTTTGTTTTGACTGTCTTCTGTTGCCTTTTGCTACTCCATTACCAACATTGTCCAAAGTTACGATTTTGTTTCCTTGCTCGGGAGCAAAAACGGATATATAGTTCCTGGCGGGCAAGATGGGCCCATCTGGGCTGCTCGGGTAGCCGATTAGAGCACAGAATTAGCTTCATCATGCCCGCTCGTGGAGCCTGCCGTATATTAAAAGCTGCATGTATTACAAAAGGGTGCCAAAGGTAGTTTAGTGTCAGTCGTAGCTATTCAGAAGAAATTTTCTCTTCAGCATTTAATTTCCTTAAACGAACAAATGAAACTAGGATTGATGACTTCATTGTCGAGGGAATTAAACTGGGCCTTGAGGGGAAAAAACAGAGAATTTCTTTTAATGTTTAATTTGTTCGACAATAGGGAAGTTTTGCCATCATTAAACTAGGGTCAGGCTACGTACGTCCCGCATACTGGTAAAGAAGATGGTGAATCCCATCTCTACAACAGTTTTACCTTATACATAAATGAAAAATCATTTTCGTGAGAAAGGCTTCGCACTCGGACTCCCTTTAAAAGCACTCTGATATTGAAGTAATATTGGCCCAGTGTAAAATCCATGACTAAGCTTTCACCGTTTTTATGAACCTCAGTAAACAACGTGAGAAAAAAGAACCGAGAAGAAACGTTTGTAGATTTTCATGCTTTTTTGTTTGTTTGTTTGTTTGTTTGTTTGTTTGCTTGTTTGTTTGCTTGTTTGGTTGGTGGTTGTTTTTTTTTTCACGAATTTTCGGTCGGCTCCAAGATGAAGGAAGGACTCTGATATTGAACAAATATTCGGACAACGTACACAATATTCGGACAAAGGTAAAATTGATGACTAAGCCTTCACCGTTGTCATGAATCTTCTGTAAACAACGTGAGACAAAAGTGTTTTGCTTTGTTTTGTTAAAATCCGGAATTTTAGGCTCACATACAGTCAAATGGAACAGCAATTTCCAAGCTTTCGTTTCGAGAATTTTGGTAAAATGTAAAAATTACCGGAAATTTTCTGTTCCATTTGGTATTTGTATAGGTAATAGCATGACCTGTAGTGGTATTTGGCAATAATACCGCGAGTGATATTTCAAAATTGTCCAAAATACCACGAGCCGCGAAGCGGCGAGTGGTATTTGGAGAATTTTGAAATATCACGAGGCGGTATTATTGCCAAATACCACGTACAAGTCATGCTATTATTTGTTTATAATGGAAGCCGAGAAATTTTTGCTGTAATACCACT